>CM026573.1:23943972-23982724 GCA_015143295.1 Tetracentron sinense
TTGGAAACACAAGTAGTTGTTTTTATCAATAGAAAATCTGATATTTTGACTCAAAATCATGTTTATATAAAAATATTTCAAAGTTGTTGGATGCGAATCATGACGGACTCTTCCCCTGGAAGGCCAAGGTCTAAAGCCACCAAAAATAACAAAAAAAACATGCTAACCGAAGTAACTGATTTGCCAGGAAATCACCTCCGAAGGGCTACCTTCGAAAACTCTCTTGAAACGTTTGGATGTGAGTATTATACATAGAGTAGGAAGTGAAACCGCCTCAAGAGATCTGGACCTCTAGAGCATATTGAAGCGGATATTGCAGTCTAACATTGATATAGGACACCGGGGAGCCCATAAAACTTGGAATCCTAAAGTAATCCCAGCCAGGCTGGTCAGATTGACACAACCTCTTGAAGCCCACATCAACGGACAGACATGATCCACTATCGAAGAGCTAGAGTGAGGTCTTCGCCTGGTGCTTATATATAGGGACATGCTGACTGAACACACTATGGTGGTACAAGACTGTCCTTGAAACCCTGAACATGAGACCAGTTATAGCAAACAACTGAGATGGATGAGGCCCAAAGGGTCAAAGAAAGTCAAAACAAAAATTAGAAAAGCATATCAAAACCGATTTTTGGGCAGGTTGCAACCTATCCTGAAATGGTTAGCCAACACGTGTCAGCTCAAGAATGCGGGGTAACATACCAGAGGGTCGGCGATACGAGTCAACGACTATGATCCAAGACAACTGAAGTCTAGGTGGAATGACATGACCTTGGCACATCACCTATTGCCAGGAACACCGGGAGACTGAAAGAGCTGTACGCCGAAAGAATCAGAGAGTCGGCCTAAGAGTAAAAACCGGAACAATACGCTTGGAGCATCATAGGAAAACTCCTAGCTTCATAGTCAGCAAAAAGAGGTATAAGATTAATCCAGTTTAAATCCAAAGTTATCATTGATGAAATACCGAACTCCCCAGACGAAAAAGGAAAATCCACGGATCCTAGACGGAATATAGTAATCAACCGATTAATCTCTCAGCTCAATCTAATATACGAGCAATACTCAAGTTTCAGGAAGAACATACCTTCGTTGGATAGACTGCCTATTGTGCCCAGGAAGGAACCCGTTGACAAGAGTAAAGTAGTATCTTCTCACCCGCTCGGAGTGGCCTCCTACACAGGATGCCGTTACTTTATTCAGTAGTACAGGAACCATCAGGGTGTGTGTCCTGACACAAACATGACGAAACAAGTAGATAGAGCAGCCATCTAAACATCAGGAAAAAAACCTGGGTTAGAAAGAGGAGAAAGTGAGTAGCTCCGGTGAAGTAGCCACGCGCCCGTTTGAGGAAACTTCCCGTCCTGGAGCACGTTGACACGGTAAGTAGTGGCGCACTACTCAGGTCTACGACCCCTGGCATATCCCGGCCCTATGGACCAACTCAAATAGTTTACCTGGAAATTTTGACAAGGCACCAGGCCAACCATTAGGAGGACAGCCCGATGCTTATGATGTTATATATGATTGGAATCAAGTTTATAATCAGGGAGGCATCAAGGGGCATGAAAGTAAAGGATGACCTGGCCACAGGTCAGCACAGATACGTTGTCAGTACATGTACAATCCTAGATGAAGTATCCTATATTGCAGAGGCGTAAAGAGCAACAAATTACCCTTGGTGCGAGTATATTTTTGATGGAGCCGCAAACAATCATGGACAGGGGTAGGAGCAAGTCTACTCTCCCTATAGGGAGCCTATTCCGATCTCAGTCCAAGTCTGAAATTCAGCGGATGAGCTGACAACAACGGAAGCTAGTCGGACGAAAGGGATGTCCTAGCATCGGGGATTTTGAAGAGATAGACGTCTATGGTGGACTCATTCTTAGAATTGCTGTAATAGCCAAACGAATCTTGTGTAACCAAGGAAGCCGAGCACTCACAGACCGAGCATGTAGTTATCGACCTGGCGATCACAATGTACTGATCCATAGTCAGGGAAGAAATAACCTTCAGTCACAAGTCCATGGACCCACATATGAAAGGAATCAAGATCTAAAAAAAGTGGTGGGAATACGGTCTCGAAGCCCTTTACACCAAGACTAACAATAATATAAACAACAATGTTAGAGAATTACCTCGTGTGAAGGATGTTCACCAGTGAGCACAAACCAAGATGAAGCCTTCAGACCTCTTTGTAGAGATTTCTCGAAAAATACTACTCAAAGCTCGATTCTTCTTTTCGCTATCCCTATGAATCTTCGTATTGATCCTTCTTGGCATTGGTAACAAGAACAAAGAGTCAATCTTTTAAGCCATGCCAATCTTCAAATCAGATGCATATTCAAAAGTTTGGGATGTTTCCAAAGAATTATTCTCAAGTTGTGCAATCACTGTCATAGGAGTCCTCTTCTAAGGTTTTAAATCAAAGTCAGCCACATACGCATAATGCGGGTTAGATTATGAAAAACTCCCCGATTTTTCCAGTTAACTTGTAAGATTAAGCCCTCTAATTTCTAGATTTGATAGAAATGTTTCTATTATTCATGAAAAATCATTTCCTAACGATTCTTCGAGAAAGCGCTTTAGATTTGAAATATTCAAATCAAATATATCATTGTCGAAGGAGACGAACAAATTAACTTACTGAATCCAAAACCAGAATTCTTTATTACTTTTCACCTAATGGTACCCGAAATATGTCTATTAAATTCAACATATTCTTTAACCGTTATTTCACTTTAAATTATTGGGATCAAACCTTGGATACGATGTGAAGTTAAAATGGAGATGATAAGATTTCATCTTTCACCCTCTTTCCGCTCGCTGTCATGATTGGATGTACGGCGTTGGCTCTCACAAACATCAACTTAGAGACGAGTAGAAGAGCGGGAATTTACAAAAAAATAAAAGATGAACATTACACTCATCTGTTCGTCTACCATGGCTCCTTGAGATATCGATCCGGATTGGTGATTATGATTTTCTGTAGAATTGTATGCCATGGGATCTTTTAAAAGCCTTGCAACAGTGCTATTTTGCAGTCAGCTCTTGGATTAGGATCCCGCTGAGAATTATTACTTCATACGATTCACGTCGATAATTTTTATGAGATTTAAACAAATTCATTTCGTGAATATTTGAAGTCTCACGGGAATTGCCAACCAAACGAGATGAAAGCAGACCTATATTCCCACCGTTCTCAAAAGAAAAAAGCATATAAATGACAAAATTTGCACCAAGTACTGGGCTTAAGTCCCGAATTTTGGACCCTGAGATGGACACAAGGTGCACACCAACAATATAACCTTCAATTCACCTAAGAAACAAAAACGAGGCGGAAGTGACCTCAGGCCGCTTCCTTTCAAGACAAGAAGCGCTTCTGATCTTCATGGTTATGGACTTCTTAGTGCCTACATCATGTGTGATCGAGGATGGTGTTTGAGGCTCCCCGACCCCGCTGATACAGTATAAATGTCTGAATTCAAATTCTTCATGCATCAGAGAATCTCATGACTAAAACATCTAGACAATTTTGACTTGATTTCGAAACGCTAAAGATCCATTAGGTCAGATGGATAGGTGTGTTTCTCTCTCTGTGAAAAGAGGTACTCGGGGTCAAATCATCGTAGGGGTATGAAGAAAATCTCAATAAGATTGTAAGTAGTTTCCGTCGGTAAGGTGTAGCTGGTCTAAATTTCAATAAGACAAAATTTGTACAACCATCGATTCTAAACTTCGTCAAGTTATTTCTTATATTTTTCTTCCCCATTCCCCCCCCGCCTCCTCGGGTGGGTGCCGCCGGCGGTGAAACTTATGGTGTGTCGTACTATTCCTCTTTTCTCACATGAGGTGATGCCATGGAAGATCCCTTCCGCATGGGATCAAAACAGTGTAGATTTGTTGTGACATTATTCAAAATGGGTTGGTTCTCAGGCAATCCTTTTCATGCCTTGGGTTAATTTGAGGTTTCCCACTCAACAAGGAATGGAAGCACTCTTCCTCATAAGGTCTTGCAATTCTCTTCGGTGCGTCGGTTCAAAACATCAACCAAACCTGTAAAATGTCGGGCGGGGTAGATCTGCACATAGATTGCTGAACGCCGCAGAAGGATAACGGATGGGCCTGGATTTTGGTGATGTCTTCAGGCTAGGCGAATTATGTAACCCGTGCATAGAAAAGGCTTAAGGCTCGATCTTAAGGCCCATTACTTAAAAACGAGTGGACATTGACTATAGCTATAAAGTATGCGACAAATATTTTGAATTTGTGAACTGGGTAAAGCGACAACAAAATTATACACAAAAATTATCGTCAGAATAGGTGTCTGGGCCAAACAGTCATCCTCGTATTCCAGGCCCTTGTGGCAGGCCCAGCAGTGTAATAGCATGGTTAGTGTAGTTCGAAAAAGAGCCGGGCTTGGGTAGAAACAAATTGGCCCACGTAATAATCCATGGTCATATCCCACCTGTCACCTCAATCAAGCCTTACAAGCCCACACCAAACTATAGTGATGGAAATCAAATACAGAACAGCCTTAGGATTTTTCTCTAAACATGTTGGTTTCGATTGTAGTGATGGACAGAGTGCTAGAAGAAACATGTAATAAGGGTTCTTCTTTGATGAGACTTTTAAAGTTCGGAAATTGCAAGTTTTTTTCATTTCAAAATATGCATTTTCTTTTGAGAACTAGAGCGTGTGCTTTTGCAACTCTAGGGTTGCACATTATCCGTAGACTTCAAATGCAAACAACAATGACATGATTTCAATTCTCATAAAAATTAGAAAACTCCATTATGGTAAAAAATTAATTTTGTTATAAACCTGACAAAGTGATTCAATTCTTATAAATCTACCGTTATAACGTGCAACCAACACCTTGTTAGTGTCAAGCTTTAAAGTCTCAATGAAAGAATAGACCCTTAAAATAAAATCAAAGTACACCACAATTTACGTGGTTTGGACAATTGCGTAAACATACCGCTTCCGTTCCAAAATGACCGAGAAGCATCCTCTTCACATGTTTATGTTGAAAAACCGAGAAAACCTAGTTACAAATCTCCCATCATTTTTCTACTTTCCTTGAGTAAAAAACAACGGGATCGACTTATCATGATCCTGACACAAAGAATACACGTTTTGGTTACCGTGCCAACACTAACAATCAACCAGAATACAAGGCACAATCTTAAAGTGGATACAACAATCAGTGAAATACATGGCATGAAGAAAAGATATAAAGGGAGAAATGAAAAAGGGCGAAAGTAAAGAAGGGCTAAGAGAGGATTTAAATCAAGTGACGAGACATATGGTAGAATCAAGATATCTTTCAAAGAATAGAGGAAACAAGATACCCAAACCATAGGAGGGAACGAAATTAATAATCCGTGCGGGTGGCCCATTTGAGAAAGAAATATCAGAATATTGTGGTTTGGAACCCACATTCCCCCCCATAAACCGCCAATAAACATTTTTTCCTTCCATGGCCACCCCCCCACCCACCTCCAGACCCGTTTTTTTCTGTCCATATCTTCCCTCATGTGGTGGAACTAGCCAAACCATATACATTACCAAATGAATGAGGAGAAAAAGAGAGAGATGAGGATTTGTGAAGTTTTTTTTTTTAAACATTTTTCTGGTGGGCCACCTTACATTTTCGTAATCAACTTGGATTTATGCTTCCTTAATGGTAGCTTGCTTCTTCAAAACATGGTTTTATAAAGTACTAATGTATCCTGAGTAATAATTCATACAATAAATAAGGAGTTGTCACCTAACATGATAACTTATTGCCACGGCCATCATTCTTTTGTTTCATTGTGTGAAACGATAACAGTGGACATTCTCCTGGATCCCTTTGAACATGAACCATGGCCCAAACCCTCCAAACACTAAACTGTTTAATAGGGTGGCCCAGACACCAGCACCCCAACCTCTTTGAACATGGGGACCCACCTACCTACCCAAGAGACAGCAAACCTTGATAGGGACCGTAATAGTTTTAGATGTGACAGATCAAGGCTGGATGATAACTAAAAGGTCTACAATTAGCTGATATAAAAAGGATCATGCACTCTTTTTGAATTACGTAAGTTCAATCTTTGGGCCAAACTGATCGACCCCTCCATGGTCTAGATTGATGAGTTGGTGTGGCCACATTTGAGGTATGGGTTTGGTTAGGATCATTATGGGCGGACCTATGGTCCCAATATGATAGCTCCCCTTTCCCCAAGTGCAACCCCCAAGGCCCCCGAATTAAACTAATGTGGGAAGCAAGGAAAGAAATTAGAAATCAATCAAAATCACCGGACATGGTATAAAAGGATGGTTTGCTGTAAAACTATAAATTCTTTGTTATTTAGAGCTCTTAAACTAGCTCATGCTAATAAATAAATTAAAGGGTGCCTGCTATGAGCACCCCAACTTTATTTCTTCATACACCAAAATAAAAATTAATTATGTAAATTAACTATAATTTCTTTGTTGAGACCCTCTCCTTCACGACGAGTTCAGATATTTATATTAAATCACCATCCTAATTATTTCCTTTTTCTTTTTTTATGGAGAGAGATTATTTACCTCCATTAGTAGAGTTCCGAGCCAGTCAGAAGTTTGCTTGGGCACGGGAGCTCTTTGCAACTCATACCCCGGGTGGGATTAGATCCTCAGACCTCCTCCATGGAAGGCCACACCCTACCACTCACGCAAAAGGCAAGTGGGGTGTCCTTCCTAATTATTCAATGAGCACATTTTCGCAAATGCCGCCTAAATTTGCTGTGTGAGCAGTTATTAATTTGGATGAAATGCACAGTATTTCAATAGTTTTCCTTTCTCTTTATGGAATATAAATATTTGTTTTTTTTAATTAAATCCATTATTAAGCATATTGGTCTAAATGAAGATAGAATGTACAACAGTGTATATACAAAGAATGTATGTATTGAGTAGTAAACCTAACATAAGAAAGCAGATGAAGCGTAACACATTTGAATCCTAAGGAGCACAGACTAAAACAAGACTAAGACCATGAATAGGGGACAAAGGATCAAATCTCACTCACCAAGAAGGAAAGATACCTCCACCATGAATAGGGGACAAATGATCAATCTTATTGTCCCCAAGAAAAGAAAGATATCTTCCCAAAGTCCCGGTCACCATATAGGATAATTTGGTTGATACACCTGAACAAAATACGAGAAAAAGAAGATGACGAGTTCTCAAAGATTCTCAAGTTCTCTCTCTCCATATCATACATGTGAACAGCTCGTACTAGAGTAGCCTAAATCGCCCCCAACACCATCAACACTTACCTGAGATATGTATTTAAAAATTCTATAATAATGAAGAAAAGATCCATTCCACTCTCAATCAAGAAGAATATACATATTTGTTCATTCCTATGTTTTTTTTTTTAAAGATATCATTTACCTACATTAGTAGAGTCAAACAGTCAGAAGTAGCTTCGGCAAGTGGATCTCTTGCAACTCATACCCGGGTGGGATTAGATCCCAGACCTCCTTCATGGAAGGTCACACCCCTACCACTCACGCAAGAGATGGGGGTGTTTCTTCATTCATATTCTTATTAGGTATTCTTTAAGTTTTTAATGGTGTCTAATTAGTAAGTTCAGGTTAGGTGTATAGTTAGAAAATGTATTGATAATTTTTTACCTTTGGGTGTGCTAATAGTAGTTATGCATTTTATGGTGCCCTAACTAAATCATAATAATCCATGATTGGATTGGATCATCTACTGTTCTAAGTACTCAGACCTAAAACGTTGGACGAGGAGTGATAGCACTAGAAGCACTTAGTCAATATTTTCCTACAGATGCGGTGTGGGTGCGACATGTAGTGTTGCTATCCTAAAATGGAGAAAGGGCCAACATTTGTTGTCACCACCTTGCGTCTAGAGGAGGCTGCGACTGGTGCTAGCATTTCTTAACGTTGGATAGTATGCACAGTATCCAAAGTGATTTATTAGGCCAAATTCAACATGATCCAATAAACATGGACATTTGACTTTTCTCAATTAATGTTTCCGCTATTTAAAAGAAAAGAGTAAAATTACACCATTCTTAGGCCCTATAGATTTCTTAAGTGGGACCAATTAAACATTAGTTCCTTGATTTTTTTTTTTCTTTTTCTTTTTGGAGCCAAATCATCTATGGTAATAACCGGATTTGGCAAATCCGGTTATCACCTCTATAGGTTGCCACGTGTCTCCTTTGACACCCCTTAACCGTGGGTAAGGTTCACCCACCCAATCCTTGGTTTTTTTTTTAAATATTAATTATTTTTTTAAAATTAAAAAACTGTTTTTAATATTTAAAAAAAACTCTAAAAACAGTTTTGAAATTTAAAAAAAAAGAATTAATATTTAAAAAACAAACAATGATGGGTGGGTGAACCCCAGGGGTAGATGAATCTTACCCACAGTGAAGGGGTGTCAAAGGAGACCCATGGCGACCTCTAGGGGTGATAACCGGATTTGCCAAATCCGGTTATCACCGTAGATGATATGACTCCTTTCTTTTTTTGGTTAAGGTTCTTTGATTCTTTGCTTTCTAGCCACGAGAGAAATCATTTACCTACATTAGTAGAATCAGACTGTCAGAAGTTAGCTTGGGCGGTGGAACTCTTGCAACTCATACCCGGGTAGGATTAGATCCCTAGACTTCCTCCCTGAAGGCCACACCCCTACCACTCACGCAAGAGGCGGGGGTGCTTCCTAGCCACTTATAGTTTAGTAAGTGG
This sequence comes from Tetracentron sinense, assembly GCA_015143295.1. Taxonomy (NCBI): domain Eukaryota; kingdom Viridiplantae; phylum Streptophyta; class Magnoliopsida; order Trochodendrales; family Trochodendraceae; genus Tetracentron; species Tetracentron sinense. Next base: position 23,952,735 of record CM026573.1, read on the forward strand.
TGGTACAGCATACGAGCTTATAGTTGCATTAGTAAAATCTGCCAATTATCACAAGCTCTGAGTACATCAATTCGTGTATTGTGCCATTCACCTCCACTTTCACTCTTACAAAATTAAAGGAGCTAATATGTGAATGGTCAGGATAATTATTTAATAATTCAAAAAATAAATGAATTAGTGTAAGTAGAAAACTCTAAAATAATAGAAAAATATTAAATAGAAAATAAAAAAGTATTCTTTATGTCTGAGCTTTTTTCATGAGTGGAACGTTTATCCAATATGGGGATGTCACGTTTAAAATGAATTGATTTTTTTTTTTAATTAATAATTGTTAAAATTAACACTTTTAATTAGTCAACATTAACCTCAATTAGAATTTTAATTTTTATACTTTATACATGACATTTTGTAAATTACGTGTTAGGCTTACGGTTTTTTCAATCTAATCGTAGAAATTATGCCAGTCATACCTGTGTTCTCTTTTCTTTTAATCTTTTTTTGACAAGCTGGTGTAAGTTTTCAATGAAATCTTTATTAAATACTATCCTGCCATCCGATTTTAAAATGTGCACACATAGATAATTCAACTAAAAAATAGTAATATAAAAATTAATAATACTTATTTTAACCGAAGATATAAATCTTTTAACATATTAAAGTTGCAAAACATCAATGACACCCTCAACCAAAAAACAAAAAAAACTGGGATAAGACACCAATGGACAAAACAAATCACAAAATTTTATTAATTCACTTAAAAGAGAGTGAGGTTGAAATGCAAAGAACAGTTTTTTTTTGTCTAGATTTATATACGAGGAAAGCCAAATAGAGAAGAACCAGCGAAAAAAGGACAAGTAACTAGGGTTCTAAAATCTTCGAAAATGCCAAGCGATTAGGTCTTTGAAATGCTTATTAGGAGCCAGCGGTGGAAATGGTGTAGCCATGCTGGCCTGTCGGTCCGACCACCCCGGCCTAGAATGGCTCCCTCCAAATGTCCTCCTTTACTAGACTGCCACCCTGGAATGCAATAACTCTAAAGGGACCCACTTCAAAGTGGGAGGAGTAAGTACCCAATTAGAGTCTGACACGTGTAATGTAAACAAGTGGGTTTTTGTCTTTATGTTGGCAGATGGGACAAGCATAGACGATGATGGTCGTCCATCTTGAGAAGAAACAGGAAGCTGGAAGAAAGAAGGGTCAAATCACTTTTCCATTATGGCCGTCGTGATGACGACAGTTGTGTTTGGGTCTAGTTGGAAGATTGCCTGCCGGAGAATCTATTGACGGCGTTTAAATACCTAACGGTATCAAGCACTTGTCATAGCTGTGTTACACGTGCAGAGGGGTGGCGTGATGTCATGATTCTTGCACGAGGTTTCCTGACTGGGAAAAGCTTTTTACTTTTTTAAAAAAAACGAAAAAAAAAAAGGAATCTAGTGGCTGAGAAGGAAAGAGAGGATTGGGCCCACAGCACTCGAACTTTCCTAGGAGATCGTGTAGTGGGGGAGTGTCGTGTGTGTGGCACTCGCACGTGGGAGATCTTAGGTAGATACATCTGAATCGTCTTGATGAGTGAGGCTTTTTTTTTGGGGGATACAAAGTGAGCTTTTGAGTTTTGACTCAAGACGATTGCTGGTTAAAGTTCATGTTTTGACTTTTCTTAAACGATAACACACTTTTATTTTTGGCTTCTGATTTGTGGTTACTTTCTTTAATTATCGTTTTCATTTTTTCTTTTTCTTTTTTGGTTAAAGTAGATAACTTTGATTAACAACCTCAACCCCTAAAATACAGAGATAAAGCAAGTCCCTTTGGATAGGAACTAACAAGCTAGCAAGTAGGGTTACCAAGTTTGCTACATGCTATCGTGAACCGTGAAAGCAAGTGAATCCAAATTAGTTTGTGATTTGGTTCATGAAATTAAGTGAATCAAATAGTAGTTTTAAAACAATTTTGATTTGTCAATTTTTTTTATTTAAATTCATTGATTTTTTTTTTCTTTAGGTTCAATAAATTTATATTTCAGTTCACAAATCATTCATAAAAAAAATATTTTTATAATATTTCAAATATGTATTTGTAATATGTTATTTACATGCTTACAAGATATATACTTTTATAATATAAATATAAAATATAAATTTGTTTTACATGCTTAAGTAGCGAACCAAACTAAAGAACCTAAACGAATCGAAAAAGGAACTATCTCATCCTACCCCATTTTAGCCTTCTATTTGTCATAATAGAGCCTTCAAACTATAAGAATTTTTCTTTAATTTACACTAACTCATTGCTTCTCATTGATGTAGATATTTTTTTGTTAAATTTGTTTGAAACATTTCAATTGACTCTCCCTTATTTATAAAATATTGGAGCTGTTTTGGATTGTGCCCCAATTGTTCTCATTTATGATTTTATCATTCCTAATCTTTTTACCCATCCATCTCCACTTTTATTTTAATTGAAATATGTTAGTCTTCCATTCTTATGGATGATAGAACCAAGATATTAGAGCTAATTATTTTGGATACCTCATGATCATCAATCTTAACTATTACCTCAACCCTATTCAAGTTTTGGTAAACTTGTATTTGATATTTATCTCTTATTTTAATTTATTTTATACTCCTTAAATTCTAAGATATATCCCTCCAAAATTTGATTTTTATATTTCCCCGATTTAGTTTCATTAATTAATATTATGTCATTTACAAATAACATAAACTACCGATCATCTTGATACAAGCTGATAATTAACCTTAATGTACAGTTATTGCTCCCTCATACCATGATTTCACTATATTTTTCTAAACTCGTTTATTCCACAACAATTTCTTAGATCAATTCTCTAAGAACTCTTATCATATGTTTTTTTTAAGCCAATAAATATGAATTCACAAGGAGTCTCGAGAAAGAAAGGAGATCCAACGGATGACCAGTGGTACTAAGGGCCCTAAATATTCTTGGACCCTCATCTATACCATCACATCCCTCAAAATATTTCTTTTTGTGTCCCTCCAATCTTCCTAACAATTGAATAGGGAAAGAAAGAATCCGTTTGATCATCCACTTTGTGTCATCTCAAAGTTGGGAAACATGATGCTATCCTTCTCTTTCTGAGATGGTCAAGAAACATATTGAAAAATTAAGAATTTAAACATAAAAAAAGAAACTACTAGTTAAAATGTTAGAATCATTGGCAATATAGAATTTTTTCAGATGTTAGAGGTGGGTCCATTGAAGAGAGAGAAAGAGAAATAGTGTTCTTATTGACACTACAAGAAAACTACCGAGCAATGACTGAAAATTTTCCGTCACTAATACTCGATTTTCCGTCAATAGAGTGATGAAAAATCACTAAATAGTTTTTACATAGACTCGTAATCAAGATTGAAAATGCTCCAAAGACTTGAAATCACAATAAACAAGATAGAAAAATTGAGAAATAGATTTAGAGAGAGAGAGAGAGAGCGCACGAGAGAGAGAGACGGAGAGAGAGAGAGACAGAGAGTGAGATGGACAGAGAGAGAGAGAGATTTCTCAGAAAGGGGCTTATTGTGGTGTCCGGAAGGGGGTCGGAGGTGAGAAGAGCGGGAATCAGCATAAATTTTGGAGAATATAAGTTTTCGCGGGTTTTGATTTGCCCCATTTAATATAAAGATTATTAGCGACGAAAATATTTCCGTCATTAATAACATCTAACAGATAGTGACTGAATATTTTCCATCACTAATAATCTCAAAATGAATAGTGACGGACAAATTCCATCACTATAAATCACTTCCGTTACTAATAGCAGTAGTGACGGAATATTTCCATCACTATTATATAATCTCTATTAGTGACAGAAATAATTCCATCACTAATACTCGATTTAATCGAAATCCTTAGTAAAACTTCATAAGTATCAAATTTTCTATTAGAGACAGACTATTAGTGACGGCATACGTTTCTATCTCTATAAGTGATGTATTAGTGACAGAAATGTTTCCGTCACTACTATTCCGTCACTGCTCGGTAGTTTTCTTGTAGCATGATTTAGCTCCAGCTTGACACTGGGATGGTAAGATGAAGCGTACTTGGTCTTTCTACGAACTTATTAGGGTATCTACTTAGTTTTTTCTCCATCTCTCTCATCATCTTTTTTTTTTAGTACTTTTAATTATCTTTTTCTTCTGTGTTTTTCCTGTTATTTTGTTTTATATGTTTTTTTCTAAGAAAGGAACATTGGCTTTTCAGACTTTGGACACCGCCCATCACACATGTTGTCACCTTTTCCTTTTCTCTCTCACTCACTTTTAAAATTAACCAAAAACAAATCCAGTGATAAAGCTTGGTGTACCGTACGGTCATAGGGCTTCGTCCTTAAGTTAGGGCAAGAAAAATTTAGGATTTTGGAGTTGTATGCACCACCTTATTGGTTTCTCGGCTTTGAGTCCCTTTGATGGAACAATAATCAACAGCAAAAGGTCTCTTAAAATGAAACATAAGAAAAAAAAATAAAATGTTATGCTTGATATTTATTATTATGAGAAAAGTATAGACAAAATAGGAAAATTAGGGTTAGGCTTAGCATTTATTAGCTTTCAAAAGACGCTGATGTTTTTTGTTTGTATTTTTTTCACAATAATAACTGTTAGGCCTAACCTCTTTTTTTCCCTTATGTAGCATTATAAGAGACCGTTTGTAACTATCGACTACAAAACGTCTCTCCAACTAATTATTATTCCCTTTGATCAGAATGAAGCTGTTAATATGCTCACTAATTTACTAACTCTATTATTATTGTTTAAACTAACCCAGTGAGGGAGAGGTTTTAGGCAAGACCCCTATCTCTTTATTAAAATGTTAATTTCATGAGGATATCTCTTTATTAAAATGTTAATTTCATGAGGAGACATGAAACCTTACCTCTAAACCAACTAACCTTTGATTAAAAATGCCCCTCCCCCCAAACTTTTTGTAAATCCTTGTTGCAATAGTATGAATAGTGGGCCCCTTAATTAAATTTTTTTTTTTTAGTATACTTGGCCCCCCCCCCCCCCTTTTTGTATAATATAATATAGTGGCCCCCCCAATTTTTTTGTCATATATATAATGGGCCCCCAAATGGAGTCCCCTTATGCCCTTGAGGTTGCCACATGTCCCTCCTGACACCCCTTAACTATGGTTAAAATTCACCCAATCTCAGGGTTTACCTACTTATCCTTAGTTTTTAGAAAAAAAACATTTAAATAATTTTATCCTTAGGAGTTAGTGAATTTTAAACTAGGGTTCGAAAAGAAATTTGATATATTTTTTTTAAACCAAAGAGAGGTGGGTGAATCTTAATCACAATTAAGGGGTATTAATAGGGACACGTGGCGACCTCAAAGGCATTACCGGGGAAAAAAAATTCTCAAAATAAAAAAACTACCCCCAAAAAATTTTTCTCGGGGCCTACGCCCCCGTATCCCCAAATTCCATGCCCTCAAATTTTTTTTATACATGTATTTTGGCCCCCCAATGAAAAATTCCTGGCTCCGCCCCTGTATGCAACATCTAATTTTATTATTCTAGGGCAAGTTCTCATGTTAACCCTAGGCGCCCAAGGACCATGCAATCCTGCTGCTGGAAAAAGGCCAAAAAAATAATTAGAAAATAAAAATCTAAAACAGGCAAACATTTCCATTCTCCTCCCTATTTATTTGTGAGAGAGATATTCAGAGATCTTCCCCAGGCCATGTCTAGTGTTTAGGGTTTAACCGACCCTATACTTTGGTTCAGTACTTTGAATACAAACAAATAAACAAGACAAAAGCATCAAGTAGAGTGTGATTTCCGGGCAATTATCTTCTCTCCCTATCTTGAAATTATTGAGCCACACAGATACCCCTTAGTACCCAACATTCATATATCTTCAACTCTGTATAATTCTTATTTGAAATTATACACCCCATTGTCTATGCTCCAACAAGCCCCATTGCCATCGGTAATACTAATTACATCTCCTTCTTTGAATTGTGAAATAAACTATAATTTTCTTTTTAAAAACAGTACAGTGATTTGCTATACATATGATGCCTTTGGTTTTCATCCAAGGCATGCAACTCAATTATATATATATTGAATATTAATCTAGAGTCAGGAAATGGGTACTCCCAAGTATAGTCCCAAATCCTAGCTATTTAATTCAAATAATTAAAGATCAAGATTAGAACTGATGTGGCTTTAGAAAATGAGAAAATAAGCAAAATTAAATCCAAATCTTGACCCTTAAAGGGTTAGGATTCAGGGTATATTTGGGAGTACTCATAGACTGATTCATCATTATATACTTCAAAAAAGCTAGTGAACTGGGAAGCTAAGCTTGCCCCATTGGTTGTGGTGCTAGTCACCACACACTTGGTCCGGGATCCATTCCCGAGAGGGAGAGGGTGAGAGTGTTGTAATCTTCACCCATCCACTAACTCAGAATAGATACTAACTTACTTACCGGGGTTGCGGCCTAACGTGTATCAGTCAGCAAAAAATAAAACAAAATTACTGAACTTGGTAATCTTTACAGTAGTTTTATCCCCGTGTTTGCAATATTATTCTATTGAATACATTGATACTTCAGTATTTTCATAACGGGCAATTCATTAAATATGGGAGACAAGAAGCATAAGAAAAGTTAAATTTCATTTCTTTTTTCTTGTATTTAATGACGGGTTTTCTTGTGAAAATATTAAACTATCCTTAAATTTAGTAAGTTTGATAACTAATATAAGAGTAAAAATATATGTCGTAAATGTTACCAAGTTCATCCACTCAGAGACGAGAGAGAGAGAGAGAGAGAGAGAGCACTAGAGAGTTTGAGCATGCTTAGTTTAGCTTAATTTGAAAAGGGAAGAAAGATTCGGGATCGAGAACACTTGGGAAGGATGATTGCTCACGACATTCTCTTCTGATGCTGCATGTGTTGAGAATCAATCTCCCATCATCCCCCCATCCTCCCAATTCCATAAACAAACTAAGATAAGCTACTTTTTTTTCCTCATTATTAAATTAATAAGACAAACAAACTACCTTTGCTTTCTCTTTCTCCCTCTTTTTTCGCTTTTGTATATTTTACTATTATTTAATTATAAATTACGGCATTTCGATCTGTTAAATTAAGAATTTCTCAGTTTCTTCTACTTCTTTATATCCTAAAGACTGGTGGGCTTCCTTTTAATTTTAAATTAATTGATATGTAGAGAGAGGTTATGAGGTGGTGGAATCATGGTATATGGGTATGGATGGGTCCACCTCCTTTGGAGCCGGCAGCCACCAAACAAGATGCCACATTTTTAGTGTCGGAGGAGGTCTTTTTTTAAATAAAAAATCTTAGAAATGGTACTAAGATGCAACACAACACTATACAACAAACATGTTCCTCAATTTATGCCAGTTCAGTAGATTAATAAATGATCCTGCCCATCTAATAAACACCACTTATATGTAACACCATTACTTGTCTAAAAATGTTATATATATAGGGACATAAATTCTCTCCACGGAAAGAGCTACCCTCAAATTCAGAAATCAAATTTTTTTTTTCAAATTCTCACTTTGTATGAACCACTTAAAATGTTACCCCTTATTAAACATGTTAAGGAAACAAAATTTTTAAAGGAAGAATTTATTGTTAATACTAATTCACAAGATAATAGGGAAAAATAACAACACTGGTCCCTATCATATTTCGAGCTTTGAAGTCTGGACTGGGGCTAGCATTTCTCACACACATATATATGTATAGTTAAAATAGAAATATTGCCATTAAACATCCAAAAAAAGCTTCCTCTTTAGCCATCTAGGCCGGGAGTGAAAGCCATGAACAGTACTTACATCCCTTAACAGCCCATCTAGCTATAGAATATGCAATACAGATTTGCTGTTTATTTACATACAATGACTTTACATATACACTCTCTCTATGTTTTTTTAGGTAAACGTGGGTATCTTAGGCACAGACGAAGATTAGTTCCACTTGATGCAGGTAAAACCCCGATATTGAGAGGAGCCCAAATTCGACCTTAAGACGTCTGGGTTTTTTCTCTCTTTCTATATACATATATATAAATATATAAAAGCAATGCTAAGATCGATTGTCGACCACTCTCCACTAGTTTTTACTATATTTATACAAGATGATAAAATAAATGTGATGGGACCCACAAAAAACTGTTATATTAATTTGTCTTATAGTATGAAAATAGGGGAGAGTAGACTATAGGAAAGTGGACTTAGCATTTCTCTCTCTCTCTCCATATATATATATATATATATTTATATATATATATATATATATATATACACTCAAAAAGAAAAAACAAAAAGGAGTCAAATCCTCTACGGTGATAACCAGATTTTTGCACCTCTAGAAGTCGCCACGGGTCTACTTTGACACCCATAAGATTCACCCACCCATCCTTGGTTTTTTTTTTTAAATATTAATTTTTTTTTTAAAATTAAAAAACTGTTTTTAGAGTTTTTTTAATTATTAAGAATAGTTTTTTAATTTAAAAAAAAGAAATAATATTTGAAAAAAACAAAACCAAAGATGGGTGGGTAAATCCTAAGTAAGGGTGGCTGAACCTTACCCGCGGTTAGAGAGTGTCAAACGAGACACGTGGCAACCTCTAGGGTCATAACCGGATTTGTCAAATCCGGTTATCACCGAGATGATTTGGCTCAAAAAAAAAAAAAAAAGGACGACTTGGTTTTTTTTTTTTTGATTGATAGGACGGCCTTAATAGGAAGAAAAGAAGAGGAGATCGAGCTTTTGCAGTATACCAGGTTGAGAATTATGAAAGGTAAAAGAAATGACCATACCGTCCTTGAAAATGACCAAACGTCCTCTGTTTCACCTTTAGAAAAGCTGCTTCAGGTGTAATTAATCAGGGTTACTGTACAGTCATGAACATTGGGTACTTTGGTCAATGAAACCTTCCCTTTACTCCAACTCTAGGGAATTTAAAATCAAAATTAAAATTGAAGAGAGGGAGAGAAAGAGCTCACGTGCATTCGGGGTCTGGCCTGCACTTATGCATGGATGTTTGTTTCTTTGTGGGGATGTTTTTCTTTTATTTTCTATCCCAATACTGTGAGTGTGGGCTCAAGTTTCGAGCATGTGATTGGGTCAGACCTCTCTAGCCCTTCTCTCTGCATCTTGAGGTTTATTAAGGAGATAAGCTAGGGTCAAGTGAAAGAAAGTTTATAGAAAAGCTTAAAGAAAAGAAAGCTAGCGCTTTTCTTTGTGTTCTCTCTCTAACCATAACTTATATTATTAAAGCTGCGAGCTTCACAGATCATAAAGAGAGAGATAGCTTTGGTTTGTTAGAAATTTCACCAAAACAATACTAAGAATTCTCCCATGTTAGGCAATTCAGCTCCTTCTGATGAACCATTTACTACTTCCATAGAAAATGGGAATTCTAATAAGAGAAAAAGAAGGCCTGCAGGAACTCCAGGTGATCACCCAGCTTTTCTTTCTTGATTTTGATTTAATTTCCATTTTTTTTTGAATTTTTTTAAATAAAAATTTTAGTACTGAACTGGGTTGTTCCGATTTTGTGATAGATCCGGACGCAGAGGTGGTTTCTCTATCTCCAAGGACTCTACTGGAGTCAGATCGTTATGTTTGTGAGATCTGTAACCAGGGATTCCAGAGAGACCAGAACCTTCAGATGCACCGGCGACGGCACAAGGTTCCTTGGAAGCTACTGAAGAGGGAGTCACCGGAGGTTCGGAAGCGTGTGTTCGTGTGTCCGGAGCCGAGCTGCTTGCACCATGACCCTTGCCACGCCCTCGGCGATCTCGTAGGCATAAAGAAGCATTTCAGAAGGAAACACAGCAATAACAAGCAATGGGTTTGTGAGAAGTGCTCCAAAGGATACGCTGTTCAATCGGATTACAAGGCTCATCTTAAGACCTGTGGTACCAGAGGCCATTCCTGTGACTGTGGCCGTGTTTTTTCCAGGTTTTCTTTCTAGCTAACAATCTTTCTTCTTCTTAATCTGCTGATCTCTCATCTTCCAAACAACAAACACAAACAAGTCCAAATTCTATCAGGTTTTCTCCATTCATTTGATTTCTTAGTGGGTTATTCTTAAGATTTCCATAATTTCTTATAATTCATAACCCAATACCCAAATTCTAGATTAAATATTAAACCTTGTTGAATCAATTTCTTGTTGGGGTTTTCTCATCTGTAAATGTGTTGAAAACCAATGATCAAGTTCCTGGATTACTTCAAAACCATATTTCCATACTATAAACAGTTGAAACACAGTTCCCAAGATCAGTTTGCATAGGTTGCTTCTTGTTTGTTTCATCTCCATTCAAAACCCAAACCCAAAACCCAAAGTAATTAAGTAGCCTTTCACTTTGTGATTTACCTGTTTTTGTTTAATATTTCTCTTTCTCATCCTCCTTTTAATGCTACAAACCCAGTACTGTCAAACCCAAAGTCAAAGCCTTTCTCAAATTTTATTTTATAATTTGTTTTTCTTGTTTGGTTTTTCTTATCCTTACATGAAGATCATGTCTTGATCACTTCCTTGCCTTGTTTCAAAAACCCATTAACGTTTCTAATATAATCTAATCAGTTTGAATCATTCAAAATTTCCTTTTCCTTTCAGAGTGGAGAGTTTCATTGAACACCAAGATGCTTGCACTACCAGGTGTATCCGACCTGATTTACAGACACTGCAGCCAGCCTGCTTGTCTCGAACAGCTTCGAGCCCGAGCCCGTCCAGCGACACCAATTTCAGCACAGCCCCTTGGCCTGGTTTGAGAATGCCAAAACCGACCGGGCCAGTCTTCTTATGCGCCGTTCGTAATAATCCTTCTACAACTGATCACCACCATAATCTGGAGCTTCAGCTCTTATCCTCATCAAATCCCTTACCAAGTACCTTCGACGTCACGCTCTCGCCTAACTCAGAAAAAAATCATGCCACCAAATTGAAGCTCTCAATTGGGTCTTGCGATCACGGCGAGAAAAATGAATTGAAGTACCCCAATTCAAACAAGGATGCAGGTAGAAGCTCTCCTAATGACAAGAATGCTATTGAAGAACCCAGTTTGGCAGCAACAAAGGTGAAAGAACAGGCATGTGAAGAGCTAAGGATGGCCATGGCAGAGAAGGCCTATGCCGAAGAGGCACGAAAACAAGCCAAGCAGCAGATTGAATTGGCCGAGCAGGAATTTGCAAATGCCAAGAGAATCAGGCAACAAGCACAAGCTGAACTCGATAAGGCCCATATTCTGAAAGAGCATGCCACAAAGCAACTCAATTCCACAATTCTCCAAATCACTTGCCTTGCTTGCAAGCGACAGTTCAAAGCGACAACAGCAGCCGCAGCTCCGGATGAGAACTCCCTCGTCCTCAGTCACATGTCCTCGGCCATAACAGAAGGCGAAGGAGAGAACGATAACCGAACTCATCAAGCAAAAATCTCCAAACCATCATAGATCACTCTTCCACTCAGTAGCTTAATTTCAATTTTATATTCTCTATCATTTACTATAACAAGTGGGGTGTTGTATCCGTGGGGAAAATTCTGAGTGGGTCGATGCGGATACCCGAAGGGATTAGTCCTTGGCTCCAAGGCTTTGAGACACCCTCCGTTACTAAAAAAAAAAAAGTGGGGTGTTGTAATTATTTCTTGTGATGTTGATTAACGGATTTTTGTAACATGCAATGTTGTGATGTTTGCTATTTATTCATTTATTTCAATGAAAAGAAAATCACTTTGACTGGTTAGCCTTTGCTATTCAGTAAGATTTTCTCAAGAAATCTTTGTATTTTGCAATGGTTAGGGAAAAATCTCAAACAATCATCTATTCCACCTGCTAATCTTCTTGCTGTTTGTGACTGATTGCAAGTTCTTTATACTGATTTCATTTCTCTGGTAACTATTTTATTGATAATACAGGGTAGAGGACTGCACTTGTTCTTTTCTGTGAAAATTAGTGTTAGATTTTCTCTTGGGACTGTTTGAATATCTTTGTAAATGGAAGACAAAGAATAGATGATAAATAGGAAGAGAGAGAGAGAGAGAGAGAGAGTGTTTTGTGTGCTGTATGGGCTGAGAGAAACGATTGTTTAAACAAGAAGGCACTGAAAAACATGGCAAGCATTTAAAGAGAAACAGATCTAGCTGCAATGAAAAGGACTATCTAAATCAGCCTCTCTCTCTCTCATCTCTCACTTTCATATCTCTCATGAGAATCAGTAGATGCAGCAGAAGAAGCACAGCGTCTTTCCATTTATGCAGAGACCATAGATGACTTCAGTTGAAGGGCATTTAGTGTTAAAAAAAACTGTGTGGTCGCTGAGGACTTTCACAACTCAAACCAATGCAAACACGAAAGAAGGCCCAAGAAGCACCAAAGTGTTTTTTCGTTTCGTTGCTTTTTTTTTTGTTTCTCGTACCATGTGCCTCCTCCCTTCCTGCCTTTTCAATGCTTGCCTTTTTTTTTGTTTTTGTTTTTGGATGGCAAATGGTGGGTTATTTAGTATCCCCATTTTTTTTTTACTGTAAGGTGAAAGTGCTGCTCTTTTGGTTACTTTGTAACTTTACCATTTTCTTAATTTAATTGAAACTTCACAAAGGAGTTCGGATGTGCAACAGGTAGGATGTTGTCCGCTTGTGGGTAAATGACACCCACCTCAGTGATGTAAGTGTTAAAAATTTTCCTTAGTTTGGCCATGTATTATGGTCAATCCCTTAACTAGTTATGACATGTTTATCTTTTGTTTGGTTATATATTTAGCAAAAAGATAATATACCTCTTAAGATATGATTATATTTGAAGGGATTTCTAATATTGAACAATCTTTAATGGAAATAATTCCTTCAACGTATATAAATAAAGAGAGCAATATCCTAAACTTTTTCTTTGACTGTCTCATACAGAATACACATACTCATTATACGGTGAAGAATCATAAAAAAAATGACAGGATTGAAGACTTTGTGCACTGGCTACATTCAACCAGAAAGATGAAAGGGTTGAATTACCCACTTTCACATGGTTGGCCCCACCCAAAATCCTGTGCACAACAACACAGTCACCCTAAGACGGTATCAGAAGCATTTCCCTTTCAAGAATGCAACCAAACAACAAAAGAATGAAAAGAAAATTTATCTTTTATCATATAAGCTTTTCAATCATCATTAATTTATGTCGTAAAACTATTTATGTGCAAATAAACGGAGCGTAAGACGAAAAGACTTTTTACAGGATGTGCAAGTAGCGAGGATGTTAGGGCGTCCCAAATTTTTAGATGCCCTAAATTCCCACCAAAATGCGAACGGTCACAAGTTGCTCTGAGACCCACGGTCTCACTTGGCGCTTTCATAAGAATATGATGGAGTAGACCCTGCCCGCCATTTCCCTACATATGGCCCACTCAACTCAATTCCGATCATCTTGCCCATTACAATGGTCTGCCTTATTAGTTAATACACATAATTAATTGATGAGGCATCAATCTCAACCGTTCGATGTATTGATGTATTGTACGGTAACAGATGAAGAAAAACTGTTCGATGTGGAAATAAAACTTGAAAGAACTGAAATGGAAATGAATTAAAAGTGAAAAAGTGTAATGCTCATTGAACGCTGGTCTGATATCGGGGAAGGTCTTGTTGAGGATGATGGGCTCACGTCCCAATCGGAGAATTTCATCTTTTTTTCTTTCTTTTCTAAGCGTATTTGCATCCAATTGGAGAATTAATGTGGACCGCTTGATTGGTTGTTCACATCATAAAAAATATTATAAAATCTGTTTTCTACTCACCATTATTACCTTACTATTAACCCTATATAAATGATTCTTTGTACCCATAAAAAACAATTTATTATTTTTTAAAATGTAACCAAATCATTCATCACAAGGTTTCACCATTGGTGCAGCATCAAAATACAGCTTGAACTAACTCCTTCTACGTAGCTCCAAATTAACAGCAAGTTCCCTTTGGTTGATAGCCATATTGTACGTGAGGCTCTGGCTATTAGTGCATGGAGACACGGATTGGGACTCATGTCCTCCATAACGGCATTATATTCCCAAATTACGGTGGCATAGTAGGCAGCTGCTTCTATTAGTTTTAGTACTGACTCATTTGATGTCTGAACTAGGTGTGGCAATCTTGCCGAGTTCGGGCCGAAAAATCTATGTAAAAATGTTAGGTTACGAGATGAGCCTATTCAAATAGGCAAAAGATTACCTCTGGTGGCTGCCCGAGCTAAGCGCTCGGGCATCCACAAACCATTGGGCAGCTGGCGAGATTTTAGGTGAGACAATGAAGGTTTGTGGATGCCCGAGCGCTTAGCTCGGGGAGCCACCAGAGGTAATCTTTTGCCTTACTAAAATTGAAGCCCAGACCCTGCCCATTGACACCCGGATGAAGAATTGTGTCTACTAAAATCTTTACACCAGTCTGTTGGTGTTTTAAGTAGGGCTGCATAACAGGCCGGACAGGGCAGTCTGTTTGAGGCCCATTGGACCAAGCCTATTTTATCTACCCCAAGCTGACGCCATGGATTCATTTGTAAATCCCTTTATTTTATTTTAGTTTTTTAATTTTTAGTATCGATGTTTTCCTTTCGGAAAAAGGAAAGGAAATATTTCTCTTGAATTTGGGTTGAGCTGAGCCCGAACTCAGTTCTGGCCTAGCGTAAACCCAGTCCAGGCCCAGCCCAAAATAAAGCCATAATATAACGTATGCCACAACAAGCATCAAACAAGAACCATGTAAACCACTAGAACCATATAAAAACGGCAGGAACTGGAAAATGTTTCGAGTAGTTGAGAAACATAATTTCTTATTGGCAGTTAACACAAGTCTATTGTTTCGGAAAAATAAATGAACTCTCTTTTTTATCTAATTAATTTCATAGTGAGATTTAGACCATGATAGACAACAAATTTCTTACCTAATTCAATTTAGACTTCCTTTTACACGTTCCTCCGAATTGGGACTCTTTATGAAAATGGGGAGGGAAATGCACTTTATGCCTAGAATAAGCGTAGATTTTCATGCAAATTTGCATTTATTCTTCATCCTTGTCTAGTTAAAATAGATTCTATTTAGGCCGTCTTCAATTTGTAGCTATAATACTTGTTTTCCAGTTTAGAGAGCGAGGCCTTTTTGGTTGTCCTACCAAGTCCATAAACCCACATCACCCATTTCAAAGTCCTACCTATCTTTTCTTTAGCCTTTTATTATAGGCTCCATTAAGGCCTTCTTTGGATAGACTTTTCAGAGAAGAGACATACTTCTTCAGGAGTTACTTCCTACGAAGTAACTTTTGAGAAAGTTAGACAAAGTCATTTGAATGAAAGAATAGTGTTTGGTTTGCAAATCCAAAAAATAACTTTTAAAATTTAAAAGTTCAATTTACGTTTGGTTTACACTTATAAAAAGTAACTTCTAAAAGTTTTATGCATGATATAAAACCAAGGTTCGGCCCATGGCTATCTGTGGTGAAGCCGACACCATCAACCATAGTTGCCTTGTTGAGTCACCCTCATTTGTTTTATCATGTTACTCTAGTATTTGCACGCTTTAAGACAAGAGATTAATTATAAACCGGAGTTCCAACTGGAGAGAGATAACCACCCAGCGGAATGCGCACGCAGACCCTATTTGACACGAATCTATTTTAACAACCATTCAACTATAGTTAAGATTCACTCACCTTTAGGGGTTCATCCATCTACCCTTGATTTTTAATTTTTTTTAATATTAACCTTGTATTAACTAACTTCAATCACAATTAACATGCACACCTACAAGTTTCCACGTGTCCTCTTAACACCCACAAATTGTGGTTAAGATTCATTCATCCCTAGGGTTCATCCACCTACCCATGTTTTTTAGAAAAAAAAAATTAACCTTGGATTGACTAACCTAAAGCACATGTGCACGCCTACAAGTTGCCACATGTCCCCTTTAACACCCACTAACTATGGTTAAGGTTCACTCACCCCTAGCGTTCATCCATCTATCCTTGTTTTTTAGGAAAAAAAAATATTGGGTTGACTAACCTAAACCACAGTTAATGTGCATGCCTATAGGTTGCCATGTGTCCCCTTTAACACCCACTAAATGTGGTTAAGATTCACTCACCCCTAGGGTTCATCGACTACCCTTTTTTTTAGAAAAATAATAATAATAAACCTCACATTGACTAAACTAAACCATAAGTAATGAGTGTGCCTATAGGTTGCCACATGTCCCCTTTAACACCCACTAACCGTTGTTAAGATTCACTCACCCCTAGGATTCATCCATCTACCCTGGTTAGAATTTTTTTGTTTTAAAATAATCTTGGGTTGACTAACCTAAACCACAGTTAATGCGCGTGCCTATAGGTAGCCCCGCGTCCCTTTTAACACCCACTAACTGTGGTTAAGATTCACTCACCTCTAGGGTTCATCCATCTAACTTTGGTTTTAAAAAAAAATGAACCTTAAGTTAACTAACCTAAACCATAGTTAATATTTGCCTATAGGTTTCCATATGTCCCTTTTTATACTTACTAACTGTGGTTAAGATTCACAAACTCTTGAGGTTCAATAATATAATTTTAGTTTTTCAAAAGAAGTATTTAAAAAATATTAACCCTAAGGGTTAAAAATTCTTAACTAGAGTTAAATATTATTTTAATATTAAAAAAAAATATATATATATATATATATATATATATATATATATATATATATATATTATATAATTGAACCTTAAGGGTAAGTGAATATTAACCACAGTTAATAGAAGGTAAAAGGGAACCAACTTGCAACTTTCACTTCATACTTCATAGTTTATAGTTGATGAATGATGGCAAACCAAAACCCCCCAAACAGCATATCTTTTAAGAAAATCCTTATAATGGTGGTTTCCAGTTTGTTTACGTACGTACGTAATTTTTGAACATTCCGTCAACTTCCCGCGGAAGCTACCTCGGGCTACTTTCTCGGGAAATAAAAATTTTAAATTTCCCTAACCTTTTACTTTCTCAGGAAGTGAAAATGAAATTGGCAAACCAAACATGTAATTGGCCCACTTTTGACGGTCTAAACTGAGAAGTTTATCCAAACGCCACCTAAGCAAATGTAGATTAGGCTTTATAATCTTGTGTTGTGTTTTATTCTAGTCTTATTTTCTTTGGAGCCTAACACTCTAGGTGAATGATCTACTTGTGCTCATCCTAGCCTAATTTTTAGTCCCCTTTTTTATGAGGTAAAGGTTTTGTACTTTCAGTTGGTGTATTTGAGCTAGGCTAAGGCACTTCGATTACGAGGAAATGTCACTTCGATCTGCCAAATTGTAGGGTTCACCTCCTCTTCTGAAGTCATTAATCTTATACAACATGCTAAGAGCTAAGTTTGGTATAAAGGGTTCGACCTAGGGGTTGTGCCTTAGTTCTTCCTCCTAATGGCTGATATGATAATAGCTAGGTTGATTATGAGTAGAAGGAAGTTGACTAGCTATGGGTTGCGCCTCAATTCTTCCTCCTAATGGATGATGAGATTTAGGTATTTTAAAACAAATCCTAGCTATTTTCAATTCTCATCTCCTAGCAGAGTCACTATTATGAAAACGATCCATTTCCCATTTCGACGTAAGGATCCCGTCTTTGTTTTGGAGTAATCGTCACCAAGACAATTGAGAAATTGGGGTCTAAGAATTCAAGTAGTAATATAATGTCTTAAAAACAAGAGGCCGGGATATTAGATTAGAGACCAGGTTATTGTTGGAAATTTTGTGGCCATTGAGGCCTTAGTCCTCCCATTGATCCCTTAGATTGTGTAATAATATAGTGATAAATCTCTCTTTGAGGTGGAGCAGATGTAGCTTGAGTGCTCCAAGAACACTTGGTATGGTTTGCAAGCTAGACAATAATTTTATCTAATAAAAGAATTTCTTCTCTTGTGGACATATTCACTCCTATTTATGGGCACCCAATAACTTGTTGATGGATCTCAATATTATGTTCAATTTGGAGATAACTTTACTCTTATACTTGGATATATTTTATAATCCATAAATCGAACCTCTTATCCATATTTAAAACCTTAGTTGAAGTGCATTTCCAACACAAATTTTTTTATTCCAAACTGATGGTGGTCTTGAGTATACATGTCACAAATTCTTAATAATCATGTTATAGGACATCAATGTCATGACCTGACACACCAGCTCAATATGTATAGTTGAATGGAAACATAGAAACATGAGGGAAACAACTTTGTCCATGATGATTTCTAGGACTACTACACCATTATTTGTGTACTAAATTCAACCCACCTCTCATAGCTCTCACCCCTTCAACTTCTTCACCAAATTAACTTGCCACTACTTCTCGTACACGATGTACAATCTCACTAGAATGGATCCTTGTTGGGTCGATGCTATACCCAAAGAGATTTTCACTTAATTTACATTTCGATTTAAATCTGGACTCTTGTTTCCCAATCATCCAACAAAAAAATCATAGCTGCGAATGGTTTTCAAGTACAAATATGATGATACAATTGAACAGTTAAAAGCTCTCCTAGAAAAGGGATCCATAACTATATAGACTCAACTATGATTAATTAGTCTAGTATCAAGATGGTTACACCTCACATTTGTACTCTTAGTAACACATATTCATGGGTGGGCATTGAAGCAAATCGATATTAAAAATGCATTCCTACATGGGAATTTATAGGAGAATGTCTATGTGGAACAACCACCTAGGTTTCATGAAGGTGACTCTACATCTAAGGTACTTAAACTCCAAAAATCCATTTATGGCCTCAACTAGGCTCCCCACTCTTGGTTTCAATGTTTTCATGAAAGCTTATCTTCATTTTTTCTACTCTATTAAAAAAATCTAACCATTCCAAGTGGTTCTCTTAGTTTTTGTGAATGATATAATAATCATCATAATAAATTGAAAATATGTAATTATCAAAATCAAATTTAATCTCAGTGTTTTCATTCACGTGTAAGATTTTGGTAATCCAAAATAGTTTTTGGGGATTGAAGTTGATATATCACTCATTCGTATGAGCTTTACTCAACAAAATTATGCTCTTGAGCTCTTAGAAAGAGATCAAATGTATTAACGTCAACAATTATCTATGCGGTAATGTTGAAAATACCATCGATTATCTCCAATACCTCATTTTCACAAAGCAAGATATTTCCTTCACAGCAAAACAAATCTTCCTATTCATGTATGCTCCATGTTCATCTCACCTTGAAGTTGTCAAATGGATTCTATGAAATGCTAAAGCTACTACCATCATTGATGATTTGTTCCACTCTCACGATTCCACACTGTAAAGTCCAGTTTCGGATTGACTAATCTCGTAAGACAAACCATGGTTTTAAAGGGTGCCTCAGTCCAAGAAGCTTCGGGTGATAAAAGTCATGTGAAGACAAAGGAAAGTTGTTGATCATGTGTCGTAAACGTGCTTAGGAATGGTAAGTTACTTAGATAACATCCACCCTACGAGGAATTGACCTAGACAATGTCCGATATACCCTACGTGGTTAGAAACAAGCCAAGATAGTTAAAAATTAATTATTGGGTAAATTCCATGTTGATAGTTTGAACTATGGTTTGGGCGTTCAAACCACACAACCAAAAATGTTGGGGAAAAATTCCAACAACTGGAGTTGAGTGGGGGTTCGAACCCCCACATGGGCGTTCGAACCACCAACTTGGGGGGTTCGAACCACCCTGCCGGAATTACTGTTTTAGAAGTGAAATATCATTGTTCAATGATTCCTTTGGCCTAGAGGGGGGGGGGGGGGTGAATAGGTCTTCTTAGCAATGTCTACCAATTTTAATTTTGACAAAGTATTAATCAGAATAATGGCAAACAAAACAATCAAGTGCAAAAATAATAGAAGACACACAATTCACAACACATAAGATTTTTTAAGTGGAAAACACTTTCAGGAAAAACCACGGGACCTACTCCAGTACAAAATCAATTAGGAGAATTGTTATTAAGTACAAGACTCGAACGTTACCCAACCGGACACCTTCCTCGGTACAAATTCTTTGTGTTGAAATCTACGAACTCCTTGTTTGATCTCTATAATAGCAACTTCGGTTCTTCACCAGCCAACGCCTCTCAAAGTTTCCAACCACGATCTCCAAAGATCGATCTCTATCCTTGACGGCTTTGGCTCATGACAACCAAACACTCACACAAAGTACACACACTGTTTTGAAGATTTTAACAGTCTTCTAGAGGGATCTTAAACATATCGGAGATCAACCGATGCAAGAACAAGATGAAACAATTCAATCTTACATACTCTAGAGATGGAGAGAGGAGAACAAATGTTATCCACTAAGAGGGGATTGGAGAACCCTAGAATATTAAGAGAAGCTTCTAAACTCTCACACTTCAACCTTAGATCGAATTAAGGGATCATCCTTTAAATAGCCAAAGCAATTCCATTGCTAAAAACAAAGTTCGGACATGTTTAGAAACCAAATATATGAGGTCCGTTCGAACGGCCTAGAGATTGGTTAGGAATTTGTCACAAAATGGTCCACCAGAAGATTACGAGAATTGAATTCCAATTGAGCCATTCGAACAGCTAGCAGCCCGTTTGAATGGCCTATGCTGAATTTTGCTTCTTTGATGCACAGTACCTATTCCAACCACCAATCAGCCATCCGAAAGGCTATTAAACATATTTTGGTCAATTTCTAATCACCTAGGGTATATGATAAAATTAATTATCTAGGTCAATTCCACTTAAGGTAACCACTAGGTATCTACGTCACTTATCATCTTAAAAATATGAACGAAGCTTTAGCCGGAATGTACTTCACTTGAGTCTTTGGAGCTTCATCTTCACTAGTCTTGAACAACTAGAGGAACAACGACACTCGACTTACATTGACATCAGAATTAAGCCAATACAAAATATGACTTTACAATCTCCCTCTTTGGCAATTCTGTGGCAAAATACAAACTGAAGTACATGACTCGATACAAACTCCCCTAAATTATTCAAAATATGGAGAGCTTAACAAATTACATGACTTAGAAATAAATTTAATTTTGACAATTTACATACTCTTCAGTTTTTTCATCAACTTGATTTGAACACCTACACATGCTAAAACATAAAACCAAGTGAAGCATGTGAAATACAAAGGTTAATAATCAGGTGTACCAAGATCATCATGGAATGTACATCTACATTCTCTCATTATGGGAATGTACTTCGACATTCTCTCCCTGTCGTGACCCAAAACCCACCCTAGGAGTTAGAGTGAATCTTGGACAACTCATCATGACTTGCATGACTTGCTTGACCAAAATAACCTGCAAAAGACCTGGAGCATATACAATAGAGGATAATAATAGCGGAAACATATCACAAAGCACAGCGGAAGTCTAACAAACCTCTATGTATATACATACGTGATCCAAGTTTGATGCAAAAGAAATCAAGACAAAGAAAGTGCGGACAGGCCCGCCAAAATACATGAATACATCTCTCTCAACTCACCCACAGCTGTCCACTCAGAATCTACAACAACCTAATAGTAACCCTCACCTTGAGGTTCCTCTACAGGCTCCTCAACGTACTCCTCCTCCACCCATGGGCCAGGAGCACAGACATCAAATGGAGCAGCAGCTCCCTCAGAACCTACCGACATAAACGTATGGCTGAGCATGGAATCCTCAGCGTGTACCAAATACTAACCAACAGTCATAGCAAAAAATAAGTATATGGAAAGCAGGAAGCAGTTCACAGATATAAAGTAGGAACAATTCATATCATCACGCGATAGTAAAGTAGTTGATAATCATGCTTGCATTTCGTGAAAGCCGATAAAATCCTTGAAAAACATCGTGCACTTGACTTGACTTAAAATACCATTTTCATACTTGAAAACTTGTCTATCATACCATGCGTGTCATGTCATGTCATGCGTGTCATGCTTGTATCATGCTTGTCATGCGTGCTTACTTGGGAGTTCAACATGCTCATGTACTTGTGAGATGTGCTTGTGAGATGCCTTGAGAGGGAAGGGAGACCCTTCTTTAATGCAATGCACTTGTGAGATGCTCTTGCGAGGGAGGGGAGGCCCCTCTTCATGTAATGCAACTTGTCATGTCACGTTCTTGTTCTCTTGTGAAAAGCGAGGTAAAACATATCATAGGATATGTCCCACCTCTAAACCTTGTTCTTGAAAATACCGATAAACTATGTCATGCATGCCGTGCTCGTGGAATCGTGTACATACTTTCATTTGAAATTAAATATGACTTTTGAGGATTTCACAATACATAGAACATCAAAATTTGAGCAAGTAATCATTCATTCAACTTTTAGGGAAAGCAAGTAAGCACACTATCATAAGCCCTAGCAATTCCATAAACATTTAAACATGCAATTTCCACTACCAATCATCATTTTCTCCATTGAGGAATTTCATCAAACACATGGTATGTGTATTTTGGTTAATACCTAAATCTTTCATTATATTCTACATGAATCATTCTTCATTCAATCCACATCATGTATGTTCATTATTGAGGTGAAATGCTATTCCCATTTTAATCATCACAACACATACACGGCATCCAATCGCCCATAAACATCCACACAACCATCCATTCATCCCATTTCCATATCTTGTTTAGAAATTAGGGAAAATCATAAAATGAAGGAAAATAAAGAGTAGAGATGAACTAGAAGGGTAGTACAAGGTACCGGCCTTGATTTGGGGTTGAAGAACACCCTTGGTGTGTAGTTCCAACTTGAGGAAGAATCCCTCTTTGAGTTTGAGGAACTCTAGTTGCTTGAGGAAGGTCCTTTGCTTGAAAATCTTCAAGAATGAGCCTCCCTTGATCTCCAATCCAAGCTCCTTTGGAGGATTTCCTCAAAATCCTCTCTTCCTCTTTCTCCCCTCTTTCTCTCCTCTAAGTTAGAAAAACCCCAAAATGAGGATCCCTAATAAGAAAAGGGTTTAAGACCCTCAAATCCAGAATCTGCTACCGCATGCGATCGATCGCAGATCCCTGCGATCCATCGCACCTGGGGATCCATCTATCGCATATGACCCCGAGAGTTTGGGACCTAGTTTGCCTGTATGCGATCGATCGCACCTGACTTGCGATCGATCGCACCCTTCAGATTTTGTTGTTTTCTCCCATTTTTCCACACTTCGGTAATTCGGCCATAACTTTCAACTCGTTTGTCCGATTTTGACGATTCAACTTGCATTGGATTCGTCTTTCGAAAAGGAACATTTCTGAGATTTCAGAATTTCCAATTTCTACTTTATTTATTGACTAAATTGCCCCTGAAGTCGACTGATCCTCCAATGGTTTCAGTAACTCAGGTTTTCGACACATCCGACCTGGGAATATTACTTCTTAACACTTAGAGTTGTTCAAAGTTTCTCATTTCATAGAAGTAGGAGGATTACAAGGGTAAAATGCCTTGGCACGAGTCCTAATACATGGTAAAAAGTTTCGGGGCTCTACATCCTCCCCCCCTTACAAAAATTTCATCCTCGAAATTTGGACAGGACATACATTACAAAACCAAAACAAAATCACAAGCCAAATACACAAGTCTATTCGAACAACTCGGGATACTTCGCTTTGACCTCGGCTTCACGCTCCCATGTAGCTTCTTCTCGAGCATGGTACTGCCATTGCACAAGAACCAAAGGAATAACCTTGTTGCTAAGTACTTGATCTCTTCGATCCAAAATTTGAACCGGCTTTTCAACCAACGTGAGATCTTCTCGAATTTCCAACGGTTCCAATTCTAGTACATGCGAAGGGTCCGCAATGTACTTCCGAAGCATAGACACGTGGAACACGTTATGGACCACGGCCATGTGAGGTGGAAGAGCTACTCTGTAAGCAACTTCACCAACTCTCGTGATACTCTCAAACGGTCCAACATACCGAGGACTAAGCTTGCCTCGCCTGCCAAATCTCATAATCCCTTTGCTAGGGGATACCTTCACAAAGACTTGATCCCTAACCTGGAATTCCAAGTCCCTACAGCGAGTGTCCGCATAGCTCTTTTGACGATCTTGAGCAGCTTTCAACCGATCCCGGATGATCTTAACTATACTTGCAGTTTGCTCGATCAACTCCGGACCAAGTACTTTTCTTTCTCCTACCTCATCCCAGTAGAGAGGAGACCTGCAGCTTCGCCCATACAATGCCTCGAACGGTGCCATTTGGATGCTCACCTGGTAGCTGTTATTGTAAGCGAATTCTACCAAAGGCAAGTGCTCTTCCCAACTGCCTTTGAAATCCAGCATACACGCCCGAAGCATGTCTTTAATGATTTGGTTCACCCTTTTGGTTTGTCCATCCATCTGTGGATGAAAAGCAGTGCTGAACTCAAGTCGGGAACCCATAGCTTCCTGAAAGCTTTTCCAGAATCTTGACGTGAATCTTGGATCCCGATCCGACACAATATTGACTGGCACCCTGTGTAACCTAACCACTTCCTTGATGTATAGCACGGCCAACTGGCTAGAGTTGAAAGTAGTTCGGTAGGGTAGGAAATGAGCGAACTTTATCAAACGATCCACTACTACCCATATCGCATCTGAGCCCCTTGCCGTCTTTGGCAAGCCAACTATGAAATCCATGGATATGTTCTCCCATTTCCACTCGGGAATAGGAAGAGACTGCAATAGACCGGCAGGTCGCATGTGTTCTGCTTTCACTTGCTGGCACACCAAATACCGTGCTACATACTCCGCAACATCCCTCTTCATATTCCGCCACCAAAAGTGACTCTTAAGGCTCCGGTACATCTTTGTACCCCCAGGATGCACTGTGTACTTCGAACGATGTGCTTCATCCATGATCTCTCGTCGAAAATCTGCATTGGCCGGAACTCATAGCCTTCCTTTAAAAGTAATAACACCTTGACTAGTGAGAGAAAAGTCTTCACTACCTTTGGCAACTTCCTTGTCTCGATAAGCCAACAATTCAGCATCCGTGGCTTGGTATTCTTGGATCAAATCTATAATGTATGGCCGAACCGTGACATTTGCCAAGATAGGACTACGGACAGAGTCATTCACACTGATGTCCAGATTTGCCAAATCTTCAAGTAGCTTCCATTCTTGCACCAACATGTGTGCTATTAACCCCGGAGGTCTTCTACTCAAAGCATCAGCCACTACATTTGCTTTACCAGGGTGGTATTGAATGGTACAGTCATAATCTTTCAAAAATTCCATCCAACGCCGTTGCCTTAGATTCAGCTCCTTTTCGGAAAAGAGGTACTTGAGGCTCTTGTGGTCCGTGAACACGTAGAATTCTACCCCATACAAGTAATGTCGCCAAATCTTGAGCGCGAACACGACTGCGGCAAGCTCCAAGTCGTGCGTGGGGTAATTCTTTTCATGCTCCAATTACCTGGATGCATAGGCAATGACTTTCTTGTGTTGCATGAGCACACACCCAAGTCCAACATGCGAGGCATCACTATACACCTCATACCCATAAGGTCCGGATGGCACAGTAAGGACAGGGGCTGTAGTAAGCCTCTTCTTCAGTTCCGTGAAACTGATCTCGCACTTGTCACTCGATACAAACTTCGCATTCTTCCTTGTTAAATATGTAAGTGGCGCTGCAAGGCTAGAGAAACCCTCTACAAATCTCCTGTAGTAGCCTACCAACCCAAGGAAGCTGCGTATCGCTGTGACACTCTTGGGCCTCGCCCAACTCATGACTGCCTCTACCTTCTTTGGATCGACCGAAATACCTTCTGCAGACACAACGTGGCCTAGGAATGCCACCTCTTCCAACCAAAACTCACACTTGTTAAGTTTGGCATACAACTTGTGCTCTCTCAGCATTTCCAAAGCTAGGCGAAGGTCTCGTACATGATCTTCCTGTGTCTGAGAATATATCAGTATGTCATCAATAAACATGATCACGCATCGATCAAGATATGACCGGAAAACCCGGTTCATCAAATCCATAAAGGCTACCGGGGCGTTCGTGAGACCAAAAGGCATCACCAAGAACTCGTAGTGTCCGTATTGAGTCCGAAAAGCAGTTTTGGGAACATCTTCCGCCTTAATCTTCAACTGATGATAACCCGACCGAAGATCTATCTTTGAGAAAAATCTCGCTCCCTTCAACTGATCGAACAAGTCATCAAATTTAGGTAATAGATACCTATTCTTTATAGTGACTTTGTTCAACTGCCTATAATCGACGCACATCCGCATCGAGCCATCTTTCTTCTTAACAAATAAGACTAGGGCACCCCATGGTGACACTTGGTCGTATGAAACCAAGGCCTTATAATTCCTCCAACTGAGTCTTCAACTCCTTGAGTTCAATAGGGGCCATTCTATACGGAGCCCTAAAAATAGGAGCTGTGCCTGGTGCAAGCTCGATCACAAACTCAATCTCCCTGTCTGGAGGCAACCCTGGCAACTCCTCTGGAAATACATCCAGGAATTCACTCACGACCGGGATAGTCGAAGAGTCCTTTGCCTCGGGGTTCGCTAAGCTTAGTGCTGCAAAGCGAGCGATATCTCTACTTCTCAACCCCCAAAAATGGAATGGCTTCCCTTCCATCGGCCTGAAGAGGACCATTTTCTCGAAGTAGGCTACATGCCCATGATGTGCTGCTAACCAATGCATCCCCAAGATGACGTCAAAGTCTTGAAATCCGAGGATGATTAGATCAACCGCCAAATCGTGGCTCCCCACTTGAACCACACTACTTCTTCACACTTTTTCTGCCACTACTGTCTTGCCGAGAGGAGTTGAAATGGATAACTCCGATTCCAACTGGCTAGGCTTGGAGGAAAAGCCTTGAGAGAAACTCGGGGATATGAATGAATGAGTAGACCCAGTGTTGATCAATACCCGAGCCAAACACTCATTGACTAGTAAGGTTCCTGAAATTTTAGCTAGCTAAGTCAATCCATGCATCAACAACGTATACATATAGATACATAGATATATAACATGCCATATACGTAGCCTTGAGAGAAACTCGGGGATATGAATGAATGAGTAGACCCAGTGTCGATCAATACCCGAGCCAAAC
Organism: Tetracentron sinense; assembly: GCA_015143295.1. Classification (NCBI taxonomy): domain Eukaryota; kingdom Viridiplantae; phylum Streptophyta; class Magnoliopsida; order Trochodendrales; family Trochodendraceae; genus Tetracentron; species Tetracentron sinense. The sequence continues at coordinate 23,979,848 of CM026573.1, forward strand.
ACTCATTGACTAGTAAGGTTCCTGAAATTTTAGCTAGCTAAGTCAATCCATGCATCAACAACGTATACATAAGATACATAGATATATAACATGCCATATTACGTACACAAGGAATAAGGCATAACATGATAATTTATGGAAAATTAATATCTCTACGCGTACCTTTGCACCCATCATCCGAGGCAAGGGCAGCACCCTCATCCAAGGCAAAGACGCGCCCCTGGGTGCTGCTTTGGGCTGAGGCGAGGGTGCAGAACGTGCATGCGGGATGAAGCCTAGTAGATCCTGCTGGGCATGCGGGGGTCCGTAACCCCTAACACCCTGATACTGCCTGGTAATGGCCGGCTAGGGCATCCCTGATCACTTTGGTCTGTTTGTCCGCAATGACCGCCATCCGTGCCCGTCGGTAATCTCCGGTAGGGGTCTGCAGGGCCAACGCACGAATTTGCGCCTCGTACGTGGAAGTCGTAGGGCCGAGGTAGGCCATACCTCTTGCTATCCCTGAGTCAACGGCATTGTGGAGCGTTGAAGAGTGCGGGTAGTCAGGGTACAGCCGTGGACCTGGAGTCGCATAAGAGGGCCCTCGGCGGTGTGGCCTGTGTCGCATGTTGGAGTCGATAAGGCCCAGGCTGGCCCCGCCGCTCCGGAGTGTGTTGAACTAACGAAGTGGCCTTCGCGCCAATCCCTGTCTGGACACCGCCTCAAATGGGTCGGCCACGGCTTGATCCACCCGTAGCAAAGGGGTGCTGGAAGTTGTACTGTGACATCTCTCCATAGGAATCATCCTTGCCCTTGCTCAAACCTTCTCGCCTTCACCCCAGCGTAGCGATCATATGAGTCGCGTAGCGTGATATCGCTGAGAATGTGGCCGCATATGGTGCACCGTCTCGACCGTGTGTCTAGGTGGGATGAATGCGCGCGCTGTCGGGGCTCCGGAGGCTCCAACTGCATTGGACGTCTGTGTAAAGGTGTTCGCTTGACTCCTCCCTCAGCAGGGTTGGACCTGGCAATAGGCCAACGCTCGGTCCCGCAGTGCGGACAACCACCAGGTATTGCCGCACCCTCGGCTATGAAAACGGCCCTCGGCTCTGAACGAGCTCCGCGAGCCGCCGCGAGGGCGAGAGTACGGCAAAGATCTTCTCCAACGGGGGAAGCCAAGCCTCCAAGGCAGAGGGTCCACAGGCCCAGGGAAGGGGGGAGCCGCAATCCCGGTGCCTCAACCAGCGGTACGGTACTGGAGCCGCAGGCGGTGGAGTAGGTGAGACAGACGATGGAGTAGCCTGCCTAGACCGCCAGGAGGCATAAAGTCGTTGCATAGAGCCGAGAACCCTGAGAGAGGTCTGCTAGCTCGACCCTCATCTCGAGAAGAGATGAACTAGGTGTGATGTCCGCGACCCCGTGTGCACCACCCATGACTAATGTCCTGCCGATCATAGCATCACATGAGTCTAACCTTTGAACCAAAATTCATCATACTTTCATTTCACAATAATTCAGGTAGTACTATTGATATAAATTAGTATAAGCACTGCATCATAACCCACGTGTATACTAAAATAAACTTTGTTCTACTAGCTTTTCTAGACACATCCACAGTTGGTTAAGCAACTATTTTGGACTAAACTAAAATTTTAATCTCACACTTGGAATCATGACTCTCTTCCGAGTACTTCCTTCCTAACTGGCTTCCTACATATCTCTTGTCAATCTGTGGTACCAGATTCTAATTGACCCTAAAGACCTAAACCTAAGCTCTGATACCACACTTCGCGACCACAAAACCCACCTATTGAGGTAGAGTGAAGCTTGGCCGCTCACCATGACTTGCAGACTTGCTTGACCAAAATAACCTGCAAAAGACCTGGAGCATATCAAAGTATATCAAGCGAAACATATCACAAAGCATAGCGTAAGTCTAACAAACCTCTATGTATATACATATTTGATTCCAAGTTTGATACAAAACAAATCAGACAAAGAAAGTGCTACACGGCCCGCCAAATCCAATGAAGTACATCTCTCTCAACACACCTACAGCTGTCACTTCAGAATCTACCCACACCCTAATAGTAACCCTCACCCTGAGGTTCCTCCACAGGCTTCCTCCAAACGTAATTCTCCCCACCCATGTCCAGGAGCCCAGACATGAATGGCGCATCAACCTGACTTGCGATCGATTCTCGCACCTTTCAAATTTTGTGTTTTCCTCCCATTTTTCCACATTTGGTAATTCGTCGGCCATAACTTTCACGTCGTTTGTCCAATTTTGACGATTCACTTGCCCGTTGGATTCGCTTTCGAAAAGACATTCTTAAAGTTTCAGAATTTCCAATTTATACTTTTTCGCAAATTGCCCCTAAAGTCGACTGTCCTCTGATCGCCAATGGTTTCAGTAACCGGGTTTTTCGACACATCCGACCATGGGATACTACTTCTTAACACTTTCAGAGGTGTTCAAGTTTCTCATTTCTACAGGAGGCTTAAAGGCAAAATTCCTTGGCACGAGTCCCAATACATGGAAAAAAATTTCCAGGCGCTACCCTCACCCCCTTTTGGCACAATGTCAAAGCATATGTATCAATCATTGATAATCGAGGGGCAAATAACCAGAATCTCATTATGACAAAATTTAGCTTAGACTCTTGGAACATCCTATCAGAGAGTTATCAAGGTATATCAATATGACCAAACCAGATAGCATCAAGAATAATTATCCCAAGAATATGACTAAAACCAAAAGCCATGCACACATGACATCAAAACTATCCAAAAATATCTCCTAAATCACATCAGAATGAAACAATAAACAAGACCATGTGATTCAAAGTATTCAAAATCTAATCTCAGCATCCTTCTTAATCAAACAGATTTGTAGAC
>CM026573.1:23982824-24327781 GCA_015143295.1 Tetracentron sinense
CGATCACACTCAATCTCCCGTCTGGAGGCAACCCCTGCAAACTCTCTGAAATCAATCCCGGAATTCACTCACTACCGTGTATAGTTCGAAGAGGTCCCCTTTTGCCTCGGGGTTTTCCGCTAAGCTTTCGTGCTGCAAAGCGAGCGATATCGTCTACTTCTCAAACCCCCAAAATGGAAATGGCTTTCCCCTTCCATCGGCCTACGAGGACCATTTTTCCCCTTCGAGTAGGCTACATGCCCATGGGGCCCTTGCTAACCAATCATCCCCAAGATGAACGTCAAGTCCCCCCTTGAAATCCGAGGTGTTAGATCAACCGCCCAAAATCGTGGCCTCCCCCACTTGAACCACACACTTCTTCACACTTTTTTCTGCCACTACTAATCCTGTCCGTTGCCCCCGAAGGAGTTGAAATGGATTAATTCCGATTCCAACTGGCTTAGGCTTGGAGGAAAAGCCTTGAGAGAAACTCGGGGATATGATGACTTAGTACTCGTAACCCTTGTTTGATCATACCCTAGCCAAACACTCCAGTGACCCTAGTAAGGTTCCTGAAATTTTAGCTAGGCTAAGTCCAATCCATGCCATCAACAACGTATACCTATGATACATAGATATCTAACATTGCCATATACGTGCCTTGAGAGAAACCCGGGATTGAATGCAGAGTAGACCCAGTTGTCCCGATCCAAATACCCGGAAGCCCAACACTCATTGACTATTAAGTTCCTGAAATTTTAGCTAGCTACGTCATTTCCATTGCATCACAACGGAGACATCTAGATCATAGATAATACATGCAGATACGTAACACAAGGACAAGGCAAACATATAATTTTATGAAAAATTAAATATCTCTAAACGCGTACCTTTCACCACATCCTATCCGTGCAATTGTCAAATCACCCTCAGTCAAGGCAAAGACTCGCCCCTGGTTCGCTTGGCGAGGCAGAGGTGCAGAACGTGCAGGCTGAGAGGAAGCCTAGTATGATCCTGCTGGGCATGCTGGGGTCCTAACACCCTGAGACTGGCCTGGTAAATGCCGGCTAGGGCAATCCCTGATCACGTGGATCTGTTGACCGCAATGGAAACATCCATCCGATGCCCTTCGGTAATCTCCTGCAGGGTGTCTCTTGCCACACGAAGTGCAAGCCTCGTACGTGTAAGTCGGAGGGGCCGGAGGTGGAGCATACCTCGCTACCTGAGGTGCAACTGGCCGTGGAGCTGGAAGAGCCTGAGGCATGTACAGCCGTGGAACTGGAGGCGCATAAGATGGCCTCGTCGGTGGTACTGGCCACGTGTACTGATAAGGCCCAGTCTGGGCCCGCCTCTCCGGAGGTGTTGAACTACTAGATTGGCCTCTCGCCAATTCCCTTTTCTTGGACACCGCCTCAGAATTGGTCTTGACCAACAAGGCTTTATCCACCACTTCAGCAAAAGTGGTGTGCTTGAAGATTGATACTTTCTCCATAATGACATCCTTGAGCCCTTGCTCAAACCTTCTCGCCTTCATCGCCTCGGTAGCGATCATATGAGTCGCGAAGCGTGATAGCTCTGAGAATTTGGCCTCATATTGTGCCACCGTCATCGAACCTTGTTCTAGGTTGATGAATTCTCTCTCTTTCTTTTCCCGAGCTCCAACTGGGAAATACTTCTTGTAGAAGGTGTCCTTGAACTCCTCCCAAGTCCAGGGTTGACCTTGCATAGTCAACTCTCGAGTCCTCAAGGCGGACAACCACCAATGGTGTGCCTCACCCTCGAGCATGAAAACTGCCCATGCTACTCTATCCTCCTCTGAAGGCGAGAGGACTGCAAAGATCTTCTCCAACTGGAGGATCCAAGCCTCCAAGGCAAGAGGGTCCACATTCCCATGGAATGGTGGAGGCCTCAATCTCCTGGATGCCTCAACCCCAGCTGTACGATGTACTGGAGCCGCAGGCGGTGGAGTAGGTGATACAGACGATGGAGTAGCCTGCCTAGCCGCCAGGAAGGCTAAAGTCTTTGCAATAGAGCCGAGAACCTGAGAGAGGTCTGGCTGCTCACCCTCATCTCGAGAAGAAGATGAAGCCCTAGTGTGTGGTCCGCGACCCCGTGTGCCCCACCTCATGACTAATGTCCTGCGATCAATAGCATCACATGAGTCTAACTTGGAACCAAAATTCATCATACTTTCATTTCACAATAATTCAGGTAGTACTATTGATATAATATTAGTATACACTGCATCATACCCATCGGTGTATACATAATAAACTTAGTGTTCTAGCGTTTCTAGACACGCACTTGGTTAGAGCAACTATTTTGGACTAAGACTAAAATTTAATCTCACACTTGGAATCATGACTCTCTTCCGACTTACTTCCTTCCTAACTTGCTTCCTAACATATGCTCTTGTCAAGCTGTGGTACCAGATTCTAAGTGACCCTAAAGACCTAAAGCCTAAGCTCTGATACCACATCTGTCGCGACCCAAAACCCACCCTAGGAGTTAGAGTGAATCTTGGACGACTCATCATGACTTGCATGACTTGCTTGACCAAAATAACCTGCAAAAGACCTGGAGCATATACAATAGAGGATAATAATAGCGGAAACATATCACAAAGCATAGCGGAAGTCTAACAAACCTCTATGTATATACATATGTGATCCAAGTTTGATACAAAAGAAATCAAGACAAAGAAAGTGCGGACAGGCCCGCCAAAATACATGAATACATCTCTCTCAACTCACCTACAGCTGTCCACTCAGAATCTACCACAACCTAATAGTAACCCTCACCCTGAGGTTCCTCCACAGGCTCCTCAACGTAATTCTCCTCCACCCATGGGCCAGGAGCACAGACATTGAATGGAGCAGCACCTGACTTGCGATCGATCGCACCCTTCAAATTTTGTTGTTTTCTCCCATTTTTCCACATTTTGGTAATTCGGCCATAACTTTCAACTCGTTTGTCCAATTTTGACGATTCAACTTGCGTTGGATTCGTCTTTCGAAAAAGAACATTCTTAAAGTTTCAGAATTTCCAATTTATACTTTATTTATTGACTAAATTGCCCCTAAAGTCGACTGATCCGCCAATGGTTTCAGTAACACGGGTTTTTCGACACATCCGACCTGGGAATACTACTTCTTAACACTTAGAGTTGTTCAAAGTTTCTCATTTCATAGAAGGAGGATTACAAGGGCAAAATTCCTTGGCACGAGTCCCAATACATGGAAAAAATTTCCAGGGCTCTACACTCCCCCTTTTTGGCACGAATGTCAAAGCATAGTAGCAATCATTGATATTCGAGGGGAAATAACCATAAGCTCAAATTATGACAAAATTTCAGCATTATGACTCTAGAGAACATCCATATCAAGAGAAGTTATCAAGAGTATATCAATATGACCAAAACAAAGATAGCATCAAGATAAATTATCCACAAGATAATGACTAAACCAAAAGTCATCCACACATGACATCAAACTATCCAAAAAATATCTCCTAAATCACATCAGAATGAAACAGATAAAACAAGATCCATGTGATTCAAAGTATTCAAAATCTCAGCATCCTTCTTAATCAAAACAGATTTTGCAATTTCAATTTAGATAAGAAGAAACTCCCACTAAAACTCACACCGGATAATGAACTTATATGAAGGAACTCATAGGGATCAAGATATAAACCAATAAACTCTCCTTGAAACCATGCTCTCATCACAAGTATATAATCAATATGTTTAAAGCAATTTTCAAGATGTCAAAAGTAATTTACCCAAGATTTAATATCATTAGGTTTTGATTAAATGAGGATATGTCCATCTACTTTAGACTCATAGGGTGATCAATTACAGAATCAACATATAATACACATTTATTGAAAAGTTTCACTTTGAAGCATAGTGTGTGTGTAGTGGAGTTTCTAACTTGACTCATTCCGAGGTTTCAACCCTTTGTTAAGGTTATGACATTATTACATTTTAGGGACTCAAGTTGTTTCAATCACTAGAAGTCAAACCTATTAATTCCTGGATTTATTGGTCATGTGCAAATTTTCACCCTTGTTTATCTTGTATGCAATTTTGTCTTTTCGTTTCTTTTTCTGACAAACATAATCACAATGTTGTAATTCTTTTCTTGGCTTTTCTCTTTTTCATATTTTTCTTACAATGGTGGCTTCCACTATATTTGGGTAGGTAGCCCTAGCTATTAGCAACAGAGGCTTTCACACTAACAACCTAGATAGATACTACTATCAGCATAGGTAGTCATTACATACTGTTTGCATTCAATAGTGACTTTTACACTATCCCATAAGTAGCCCTTTCAATTACCTCATACTTTTATATAAGGACATAAGCAAATGGGATATTAACTTAATGGTCAATCCAGATTTTGGTTAACCAAGAGGGCCATCATGAATAATAGCAACACCTATACCTAGGAATTTAGACCATCTTCAAGGGTTAGTCAGAGTGTATGTGCACAACACTTAGCAACATTGTTAACAAAACTCTAACTATGATTATCAAGTTTTGTTTATTTCCACTCACCCAAAAAGTCCTAGTAGGTATAATATCCTCATGAACTCATTCTTATTCAATTTTTTTTACCTTGGCATGAATTATGAATTATGATTGCAACGAAATTGAAACAAGCATAGTATGATTGGAGAGATAGCCCAAACCAACATCTTTTTGCATTGTTGACTTTTTAATGTTTTTGGATTTTTCAATATCTGAAAGAAAAATAGTCTATCTAAAAAGAAACACAAAATCTTTTTGGAATTTTTCTTTCAATCAACAAAAACAAAATCAAAAGGTGAACAATAAAAAAGATGAAAAATCAGCTAATATACACCAATAGATAGCACTAGGAAAAGATAGAGCATTATAAGCATTTAGGCTATTCAAGCACACGATTAGTCAACCTCGCACACACCAATGGATTTCCTAAGGAACTCAAACCTAAGGGAATCTAGAGGTTTTGTAAGGATGTCCGCAAATTGATTCTCTATTTGGACATATTCCAAAGACACTATATTTCGCTCAACAAGTTCACAAATGAAATGATGTCTAATGTCTATGTGTTTTGTATGAGAGTGTTGCACGGGAATTTTGGAAATATTAATGGCACTAGTGTTATCACAATACACAATCATAGTGTCCTAATTTATCTCGTAATTAAGCAATATTTGTTTCATCCACAAAAGTTGGGTGCAACAACTACCAGCTGCAATGTACTCAGCCTCGGCAATCGACAAGGATATGGACTTCTGTTTCTTGCTAAGCCAAGCAACTAAACAATTTCCAATGTAGAAACGCCTGTTGGAGGTACTTTTCTTGTCATCGGCATTTTTGGCACAGTCGGCATCAGAATACCTAACAACCATGACATTAGTATCAAATGAATACCAGAGACCAAAAGATAGAGTTCCACTTACATAACAAATGATATGTTTAACTGCTAGTAAGTGTGAATTTTTGGGGCTTGCTTGATAGCGGGCACAAGGTCCGACACTGAAGGAAATGTCAAGCCGATTGGCAGTCAGATACAATAAGCTGCCAATCATGCTTCTATATGAAGTTTGATCAACACTTTTTCATAAAACATCTTTGCTAAACTTAGTGGTTGTGCTCATGGGAGTGCGTGCGTGCTTTGCAGCACTTATACAAAATTTCTTTACAAGGTCTTTGGCATCTTTTGCTTGAGATACAAAAATCTCTATTGCAGTTTGTTTAACCTAAAGGCCAAGAAAGAAATTCAACTCACCTACCATGCTCATTTCAAATTGATTAGTCATTTGTTCAGCAAATAAGTTAGCTCACAAGTCTGATGTGGAACCGAAAACAATACCATCAACATAGATCTGGGCAATCACAATATCATCCTTGACATACTTCATGAATAGGAATCTGTCTACTCCTCTTCTCGAAAATCTCTTTTCTAAGAGGTAAGTAGTCAGCCTCTCATACCAAACTCGAGGAGCTTGCTTCAAACCATAGAGAGTCCTCTTTAAGCGATAGACCTGATCAAGGTGGTTTGGATCTTCAAACCTTTTCAATTGTTCCACATAGACTTCCTCCTGTAGAATGCCATTGAAAAATGCACTCTTGACATCCATTTGAAAAAGTTTAAATTTAAGATGACATACAACAGCTAGCAAGATTCTAATTGATTTTAACCAAGCAATAGGAGCAAAGGTTACATCAAAATAAATTCCTTCTATCTGAGTGTATCTCTGTGCAACTAACCTGGCCTTATTTCTAGCAATAGTACTTTTTCATCTGATTTGTTCTTGAAAATCCATTGGTACTTATTATATTGGTATTTTTAGGTCTAGGTACAAGAAACCACACATTATTCCTGGTGAACTGAATTAGCTCTTCTTGCATAGCATTTATCCAATTTTCATGAGTCAGAGCTTCAGTCACTTTTTTGGGTTCAAAGGTAGAAGTGTAGCAAAAATAGCTAACCTCATTTTCAATTTAATGATGAGTTCTCACTCCCCTCTCAAGACTTCCTATAATTTCTATGGAGGAATAAGGATTCATAACCCTAGGATGAGTAGGTTTCTCGGGAGATGATTGCTTTTCATCTTGAGGAGATGAGACATTCTCAATCTCTTTAGCATTGTCATCCTCCAGATCTATAGTATCAATACTAGAGTCATCCACAACTACATTGATAACTCCATAACTATAGAGTTCTCAAGTTATACACTCGATAAGCTCTACTGTTGGTAGAATATATAAGAAAGATCTCTTCATCACTTCGGAATTCAAACTTTCTCAATTACTCTCTATCCCTAAGGACATGGCACTTACTTCTGACATAGTTTACAACTAATCCGTCCAAATAGGTGATACAAGAAATGCACTTGTCACGCAATGATTGCTGAACGGGAAATCTAAGCTTCAATGCATGGATGAGTATGAACCTATGAACTTAAATTTTCATTTAGTCACTGATAATGTCCAACATAGGGTAATATGTACATTATCTGCTCCAACATTGACATATAACATAGAGATCAGAAGGAAATATCATATAATCACCCAAACAGTTAACATGGATCATGAGGTTCAATCATTCATGCACTATAGAAAGTGTACCAGAATGGGAACAAGGATCCTAACAATTAAATAAGCACAAGATACATACAATTGAACTACAAATCTTACTGGGCATATATACCATAGATAAAACATCAGATTAAGAAATCTCATTGCTCGGGCAAGGTTAGATGGATAAATCCTAGTGTTGAGTCACTCTTAACCCTACGATTTATTTCTTTTAAAACTCTAAAAATTAAAGGGGATATGTGGTTGCTTTGAAAAAAGAGCTCAATCCTTAAAGGGGAATTAAAGAGGGCTTTACAAGCCATCATGTATCCCTTTTAACACCCACTAATTGTGGTTAAGATTCACTTATCCCCAAGATTAAATAATCTAACATTGGTTATAAGAAAATATAATGATAAATGAGAAAATAAGGTTAATTATGTTTAACACCTGTTAAAGGATCTCTATAAGCAACCATGTGTCCCTTTTAACACTCACTAACTATGGTTAAAACTCACTCACCCCTAGGGTTCATCCATCAAACCTTGGTTTTTAGAAAAAAAAACCTTAGGTTGCTTATGCTTAACCACAATTAAAGGGAGCTCTATCAGCCACCACGTGTCCCCTTTAACGCCCACTAACTGTGGTTAAAATTCACTCACCCCTAGGATTCATCCATTTATCCTTGATTTTTAGAAGAAAAACAAAACCTTAGGTTGATTATGCTTAACCACAATTAAAGGGGGCTCTACAAGCCACCACGTGTCCCCTTTAACACCCAATTAATTGTGCTTGATGAAATCCCTTATTTCAATGCACTCTTAGACCTAGAGGGGGGGGGGGTGAATAGGTCTACTTCAATTTTCTCTACCAATTTTAATTTTAATCAATCACACACAATCAATCTCACTTGAACACACAAGATTTTTACGTGGAAAACCCTTCTGGGAAAAACCACGGGACCTAGTCCAACACAAAATTCACTATGAGAAGATTTGAATAATACAAGACTCGAATCTTACCCAACCGGACATGACACACCGTTCCTCAGTATCAATTCTTCAGCTTGCAAACCACGAACACAGCACGTTCGATCACCGCAACAGCAGCTCCGGTTCCTCACCGGCCAATCTTACTCAAAGTAATCAACCACGGTCTCCGAAGACCGATCTTCGTCATTGACGGCTTTAGCTTAAGCTAACCAACACTCACAGTAGAGCATACAGTGAGTTTTAGGGTTTATGGAGGCCCTAGGGTGATCTCTTAATGATTAAGGATCATCTAATGCAAATTTGAGAAAATAAGCTTTAGAACCATGCAAAACCTAGAGGCCAACTATTGTAGATGAAGATCAATGCAACAAAGAGTTTTCATAAACTCAAAGCAAGCACTAAGTGCTCTAAAAAGTCTCCAATCAATCTCACACACGGATTGGGAGAGGTCCCTTATATATAGGAAAGGTCCAAGGGTTTTAGAAGTTGCTAAAAACTGATTTTGGAATGTTTTTTTCATATCAGGGTCGACCTTGGGGGTCCCTGGGTCGACCCATTATAGCAAAACCAACTTTCAGCTGAAATTTCATATCAGGGTCGACCCATGGGGAGCATTCGGTCGACCAGATGGTGCCTTTCGGTCGATCGGATGGTCCTCCAGGGTCGACCCTCACAAAACTCACTCTCTAGCAAAAAACCTGGTACAAAACATGGGCTCTTCAGGGTCGACCCAAAACAGTCAGGGTCGACCATGGGGTGCATTTTGTTTTTGGTTTTTCATCTTTTTAAACATTGAATGCATTCCCTATCAACCCTTCTCCTATTTGACTTATTTTTAATGATGAATGAGTATTTTCATGAGGCATCATAGGGTCATCTAGGTCTCTCTCTTAATCCCAACTTTTGAGCCACTATGAGTGATGAAGCTTCAAGGTTCTTCACAACTTCTTCTTCACTTCACCTTCAAACTGGATAAAGACCTTCTATGACGTATATACAGCCTTTTGGGCTTGGAATTTTGCCAACACAACTTTGACTTTACAATCTCCCGCTTTGGCAATTCCGAGACAAAACACACAATATAACTATCGGACATGACTTTACATACTCTCTTAAACCCACAAGAAACAAAGAGAATGAAAAATACATGACACTGGACATTTGGACTTCTTCCATGGAGCAGTATGCGTTACAAGATCATTGAGTCATCAATCAAACCTGAAATACTAAAACAACCAATACCTTTGTGAAGCATGGGGGAATTTCATAAAATAAAATAAGCATTGGAACAATGAACAACATGCAAAGAGTATGAGATCTCCCCCTCAATCTAAGATCCCATCTGACAATGGTTTCAAAATCATGAACATGAGAGTAATGTGAGTAAGATATGCAACATGTCAATATGAATATAATATGCAACATGAGATAATGTGTCATAGACACACAATTGCATATATGATGACCCATCCAACTTCTCCCCCTTTTTGGCTTGAATTGCCAAGGGAAAAGCAATCCTACAGAAAAAGCAGCCCTAGCAGGAAGAAAAAGTAGCATCAAGGAGCAACAGCACAAAGAAACAAGCAAGTAGAAGCATGAACTAAGCTGCAGAAACAACCAAGAAGTAGCCCATATACATGAAACAAGGGGTGCACAACACAAAGTCCAACACAGACGCATAACAAACAAACCGAACTAGCTACACCCAGCATAAACTATGAGCAAAACAAGGCGAAAACCATCATCACAAGAAGAGCTAATCATCCTGGTGTGAAGGAAAGTGACGAGCAACATCATCCTGATATCAAGAATGGAAATCGCGAAGCTCCTAGTGAGATGCCTATACCATGTTAGAAAGTGCATCAATCCGGCGATTAGTCGCCGAAAACTGTCCTGAGTAACAGCGGCATGAGAATCCAGGTGAGCATAAAGTTTAGTAGCAAAGTGTGACTGAGCAGCCGACATATCGGCAAGCATGGCACCCATGGTCTTGAAGGACAGGGGACCCGAATAAGCTCTAGCATGGTTGGGAGAGGGACCGGCACCCGGGGCTGAAAGAGCTATATCATCATCAATGTCCTCCTCATGCTCCGGCATCACAGCATGGGACATACTATTAACCAAGGTGCGAGCACAGATGGGTCCTAAGGAGGGCTTGATAGCCTCAGAGGAACGAGCCCGAATACTCTCATCAAACATGAGATTGGTGATGAGGACACCAAAAGGAAGAGCAGCTTGCTTTTGATGCACAGCGATAGCCTGAAGGATTAAGTCAATAATGTGAGCACCAGTATCAATAGTATCTCCAGTCATGATACTATACATGAACCGAGCCCTATCAACACTCAGATTAGTAGAATGCACCTTGAGATGAATGTTGGAACACATAATAAGATGAAACAGATGAACCAAATATGAAAGACTGGAGTGAGGTAAATGAGGATGAGTCCATTTTTGTGAGGGATCATCACAAAGATTACTGGCCACCATGTTCAAATCATGTTTATCCTCATCGGTAGGATATTGGTAAGGGTAATAGGCGCCTGGAATCCTAGGGGCACTAATGAAAAAGGCAATGACATCAGGATTAATGAGAAATTTCTTACCTCTAACCTGAGTTTTGAAGGTAAAATTTCGAGGATTGATAGAATAAATGTTCGTATAAAATTCCCGAACAAGGTCGAGACTGGCATAACCTGTCAATTTTAAAAGACCAAACCATTGGTGAGAGGCAATGATTTCCTCGAAGCCAGGATGGGTGAAATCTGAAATGACAGTACCTCGTTCAATTGTAACAGCCCGATTTTTAAGCCAAGAATTATAAAGCTTTTCATTCCCTGCGGTGCGAAATCGTACAATTTCAGGCTCAAGAGCGGGGACTTGAGATTTACCCTTTGATTTGGCCGAAGGCTGTGATAAAGCTTTTCATTCCCTGCGGTGCAAAATCGTACAATTTCAGGCTCAGGAGCGGGGACTTGAGATTTACCCTTTGATTTGGCCGAAGGCTGTGAACTGGAAGCACCCATGGCTTTCTTATGAGAAGTTGAGGGTGGAGGAACCCTAGAATGGACCGCACGGCCCACATGGATGCCATGGCCAGTATCATATGATTCATTGGCAGACTCAGGTACATCATCGTCATCCCGAGAGATGACGAGGCGGCGCTTAGGGCGACCCGCCATGAGAATTGAGGCAATGAGGAGAAGAAACTCAAGAGCCATAGACCCAAATGTGCAAAAAGGAAGTAAAGGTAAGATGTTACCTTGATGAGGACGTGGAGGAGAGGAGAGAAGGGCTGTGAGGGTTGAAACCGAGTCCTTGGGAGCAGCAGAGGAAATGGGGCACTTGAGAAGGGGATGTGGAACCCCTAAACCGCAGCTAGATCGTAGGAGGAGGCAACTGGAGGAAGCTAGAACCTCCGAGAGCAGCTGGCACGCCTGAGGAGGACTGGAAATCGCACGAGAGCCCAGCCACTCGATGGACAAGAAAAGCTTGAAGTTCGGTGGTGAGAATGGGAAGGTCTGTAACCATTTAAACCCAAGGTCAAATAATCTGTGAATCTTGAATCCAAGAGAAACTCCCAAGAGCACGCATGTGAGGGCTGAAAATACGGTAACCCCAGCAAGATTCTTGCAGAGGAAAACTCCAAAATGAGAAGACTCAACGACTGACCCTTTGGATGAGTTCGGTCGACTGAATGACCATTCACGGTCGACCCATTGTGGCAGAATTTGCTGAACCTATAAGAGTTGCTTGAGACCCATTTGGAATGATGTGAGGCATGTGAGGGGGTAGCTTTTTGGAGAAGAATCTCTGGACAATCTGAAAAAGAATGGCAAAACCTTTCAAGAAAAATTAGATCATGCTAAGGACTTGAGGTTTTGTAGAATGGCAAGGTAAAATCTTTCCTTGAAAACCTTCAAAATCATTCAAAAACATGCAATGTGCTAGTAAAAATATTTCAAAAATCCTCCATTTTGCAAAACAAATTTCATCATGATATTGCCAATAAGAAAATTCATCATGTGCAAAATTTTGCAAGTAGCAAATAATACCATGTCCAAGATTGTGTAGTAGAAAGTGATGAGTATACGAGGATATTTCCATCGACACTATGCACACGGGATGGCAAGACACAGGCACATAATGTAATGTATAGTTAGTAATAGGCTATACCATCAATGCGAAGTGTGGAGGTGAAATTCTGACTATAAACCTTTAGAGGTAGGCACCCTTAGATAGATAAGGACATTAGTGCAGATCAGGAACACCAAGCTTCAAAAATTATTGAGAGATGCATAGAGGGTAATCCAAAAAATGAAACAATTTTATGTGCTATTGTTACCCTTTTCAAATGTTGCTCTCATAGTGGTTATGGAATTTTTGTTTGGTGAAGCTATTTGTGATCAGTCTTTTTCTTTTGAATTTTGAGATGCAATGGTGGCTTTCACACTTACTGGGTAGGTAGCCCTAGCTATTGGCAGCAGGGGCTTTCACTCTAGGGACCCAGATAGATACCTATTGTCCTCCTAGGTAGTCATTTCATACTGTTTGCATCCAATAGTGGCTTTCACACTATCCCAGAGGTAGCCCTTTCCCTTGCATAAAATTTTTAAACTGGGGCACATTTTTGGGGGATGTACCTTCATGATCAATTCAGATTTTATCACTTCGAAGAACCATCATGACTAATATCATTGCCTATTCATAGGGATATGTACCATTTTCAGGAGATAGACAAAGTGCTAGTGTAGATGATAGTGCAACAGTATTTGCCATAATTCTAGCTGTATTTATCAAAATATTCTATGTGCACTTCCCTAAGACATTTTGGTAGATATGATATCCTCATGAACTCAATACAATCACATATGTATCTTGAACAAGCATTATGTGCACAAGAAAAATTCAGCAATGCACACCACAAAAAGTCACAACCAATGCCAACAAAAATCTTTTTGGTATACACCGGAGGAATAGATCTAGGAAGAGATATGAATATGAGGTTACCTAGTCTATCAAGAAGCACTCAATCACTCAATACCGCACACACCGATGGATTTCCTAAGAAACTCAAATTTAAGGGAGTCTAGAGGTTGGGTTAGGAGATTTGCAAGTTGAGTATCAGTTTGCACATATTCCAATGTAATGACACTTTGCTCAACAAGCTCTCGAATGAAGTGGTGTCTAATGTCTATGTGTTTGGTGCGAGAGTGTTGCACGGGATTTTTGGAGATGTTGATGGCACTTGTGTTATCACAATACACAGTCATGGTGCCCTGTTCTATCCCGTAGTCCTGCAACATCTGTTTCATCCACAGAAGTTGAGTGCAACAACTGCCGGCTGCAATGTACTCAGCCTCAGCAGTAGACAAAGAGATGGAATTCTGTTTCTTGCTAAGCCAAGCAACCAAATAGTTTCCAACATAAAAGCATCTTCCGGAGGTGCTTTTCCTATCATTAGCATTTCCGCCCCAGTCGGCATCGGAATATCCAACAACCATGGCATTAGTATCAAAGGGATAACAGAGGCCAAAAGAGAGAGTTCCACTTAGATATCGAATAATTCATTTTCACAGCAAGTAAGTGGGACTCTTTGGGGCTTGCTTGATAGCAAGCACATGCTCCGACACTAAAGGCAATGTTAGGACGATTGGCAGTGAGGTAAAGCAGACTACCAATCATACTTCGATATGTAGTTTGATCGACATTTTTGCCTGAAATATCTTTGATGAGTTTGGTGGTGGTGCTCATAGGAGTGCGAGCATGTTTAGCTGAGCTCATGCCAAATTTCTTTACAAGGTCTTTGGCATATTTAGTTTGGGACACAGAAATCTCATTGCTCATTGTTTTACCTGTAGACCAAGAAAGAAATTCAGCTCACCAACCATGCTCATCTCAAATTTATTCTTTATTTGTTCAGCGAAGGAGTGTGCATGTGAGTTTGATGTGGAACCAAAGACAATATCATCAACATATATCTGAGCAATAACCATATCATCCTTGATGTTTTTAATGAATAGGGTTCTGTCTACTCTCCCTCTCGAAAATCCCTTTTCTATGAGGTATGTTGTCAGTCTCTCATACCAAGCTCTGGGAGCTTATTTTAAATCATAGAGAGCCATTTTTAATTGATAAACCTGATCAGGATGATTAGGGTCCTCAAACCCTTTTGGCTGTTCCACATAGACTTCCTCCTGAAGAATACCATTCAGAAAGGCACTCCTGACATCCATCTGAAAAAGTTTGATTTTGAGATGGCATGCAACAGCAAGCAAGATCCTGATCGACTCTAGTCGGGTAATAGGAGCAAATGTTTCATCAAAATCAATGCCCTTAATCTGAGTATATCCCTGTGCAACTAACCTAGCCTTGTTTCTTACAATGGTACCATGTTTATCGGATTTGTTCTTGAAAATCCATTTAGTACCAATAACATTTGTATTTTTAGGCCTAGGAACTAAAAACCATACATCATTCCTTGTAAACTGATTGAACTCTTCTTGCATGACATTTATCCAATTTTCATCAGTGAGAGCTTCAGTTACATTTTTGGGTTCAAATGTAGAAGTATAGCAAAAGTGACTAACTTCATTTTCAAGGTTTCCAATAATTTCAATTGAGGAGTGAGGCCTCATAACCCTAGGATGTGTAGGTTTTTTAGGAGGTGACTTTGAAGGTGATTCATCTTCTGATTTAGATAATGGAATTTTCACACCTTCATCAGCATTGTCATCCTCTAGTTGCAAAGACTCAGATCCTGAGTCATCAACCACCACATTTATGGACTCCATAACAGTAGAGGTTCTCAAGTTGTACACTCGATAACCCCTATTATTTGTGGAATATCCAAGAAAAATCTCTTCATCACTCCGGGAATCAAATTTACCCAATTGTTCTCTATCTCTAAGGATATAGCACTTGCTTCTGAATACTCGAAAGTACTTGACATTGGGTTTCTTGTTGTACCACAGCTTATAGGGTGTCTTCCTAGTTCCGGGCCTAGTGTAGACTCTATTAACAGTATAGCTTGCAGTGCTAATTGCTTCAGCCCAGGAATGAGCAGCCAGGTTGTTGCTGTGAAGCATCACCCTAGCCATCTCTTGAAGCACCCTATTCTTTCTTTCCACCACACCATTTTGCTGAGGTGTTATTGGTGCTGAAAATTCATACTTGATGCCCGCTTCATCACAAAATTCATTGTACTTGGAGTTTTCAAACTCCTTTCCATGATCACTTCGAATACGAGTGATGGGGCATCCTTTTTCATTTTGCACTCTTAAGCAGATGTTTTTGAAGTTCTCAAATTCATCCGACTTCTCTCTTATGAATGCCACCCATGACATCCTTGAGAAATCATCAACCATCACTAGGATATATCGCTTTCCTCCTAGACTTTCCGTTTGAGTTGGACCCATAAGATCCATGTGTATTAGTTCTAGTGGGTGTGAGGTTGCGATAATTGAAGCCTTCTTGTGTGGGCTTTTAATTTGTTTGCCAATTTGGCATGGCCCACACACAGCAGTAGAGGGCTTCCTTAGCTTTGGCACACCTCTCACACGCTCGTGTTTTGAGAGTTTGCTTAGGTCTTTGAAATTCATATGACCTAGCCTCCTGTGCCACAATTCAACTTGCCATGTTGCACATTTGAAAAGAACCAATACTAGGAATTAAACCATAACAATTGTCATTGGTTTTTGACCCTTCCAAAACACACACACCTTTGTCATCCATAACAGAGCACTTGTTGTTGGTAAAGTGGACAGCATGGTGATCATTGCACAATTGACTTATGCTAATTAGATTAGCTTTCAGTCCTTCAACAAACAAGACATCCTTCAGTTTAGGAATGCCTGGTGCTTGGATGACACATTTTCCTTTCACAAAGGATTTGGTTCCATCACCAAAAGTAATAGTCCCATCTGAGCATTCCTCAAGATGAGTAAAGAGGGACTTGTTACCAGTCATGTGCCTGGAGCATCCACTATCGAAATACCATATATTAGAATTTTGGGCTTTCAAAGCGGTGTGGATGACAAGGCATTTTAAATCATCCTTTCTCACATAAATGAACTTAGACTTTTGGGGAACCCTATTGTCTTTGTAGGCATGACCTTCTTTTTGTTAGATCTCCTGTTCTTCCTTCTTTTCTGGGTGAACCTTGCATTTTGGTCCATCCTGTTACCTTCTTCATGATGAGCATAAGAAGTGTCACGACCATATTGTGTACTAGAGAGTTGAGCAATTTTCATCACTTCTTCACTCAAACTCGTAGACTTTTCTGCTAAGGCTTGAATTTGCCTTTAGAGATTCCCTTGAAGTTGCCTTTGGAGATTCTTCTAAAGGCATTGCAGTTAGGTCAGATGTGACCTTTTACTCCACAATGGTGACAAGTGGGAATGAACCTGGAAGGAGGAGATCTATTAGCATTGGACTGAACTTTTGTTCTCTCAGTTTCAGTTGAATTTTTACCTTGTCTAGAAGTGACAAAAGTTTGGTACAACTGAGAGTTTGGCATCCTGGATGTTGATCCTGAGGAGTTAGAACTCACAAATCTTGGATTTTCATGTATTAGCTCAAATGTTGTAGTAGACATTATTCCGACATTCAAAGGACTGGATGGTCTATCTAGATGTCCTATGCCGGACATGTTTACTGTTGAGCGCTGCATGCTAGCCAGTTTATCCAAGATTTGAGTGTTGCTAAGGAGTCTAGCTTCTTTTTCGAGTTCAGTAACTTTCTAACTAGCCCATCCTTAACTTTCAGAATATCAAGAAATTCCTTCTAGAGATCTAACCTTTTCAATAAGGTTATTTCTTTTAGATTCCAATTCTGAAATTCGAGTCTTTGACTCTTCAGATGCACTCATGGAATTATCTTCCTCAGTTTCTAGAACCTTGATCCATTTGGATAACGAGGCATTTTCTTCCTCAAGGTATTCTAGTTTGGACACCAGTTCCGCCTTTTCACTTTCAAGCTGAGATACCAGAGCATTCTTCTCTTCTGCTTCTAGTTTGTAAAAGTCTCTTTCTTGTTGGATAACTTTAATTTGCTTGTTCAAAGAGATCTTAGCTTTCTTCAGCTTAAGGCTTTCAAAAAACAACCTTTCATAGGCTTTGTCCATATCTTCATCAGACTCAGAGACAGTGTGACTCTAATCATGATCTTTACTAGACTCACTTACTCGATCTTCATCACTCTTCTCTTCATGAGTAGTGGGAGGATGGTCTATCTCTGATAGGGTGACAGTGAAAGCCATGTGATTTTCAGATTCCTCGCTTGAGGTAGAGCTTTCAGATTATTCTTCATCAGAATCATTGTCTTCCTATGTGGCATTCATCACCTTTCCCTTAGTCTTCTTTTTGTTCGGACAATCAGGTGAAATATGGCCGTAGCCTTTGCATTCATAGCATTGAATGCCGTGAGATTTCTTGTCAGTTCCTTTGGGGACTTTCTTGTTATCCCAAGGTTTTGACTTTGGCTTTTCAAGAGGTTTTCCTCCTGGTTTGGGTTTGAACCTTCTATTTGTTTTCAGATATTTTTGAAATTTTTTAACAAATAGAGCCAATTCCTTCTCTCCTAACTCAACATCACTCTCATCCTCATCCAAGGTCTCCTTGACAGTTTTCAAGGCTACAGATTTTTTTTTCTTGGATCGTCGAAAATTGAGTTCGTAGGTTTGGAGTGATCCGACTAATTCCTCAATCTTGAGAGCATCAACGTTCTTGCACTCCTCAATGGCAGTGACCTTAGATTGAAACCTTTCGGGTAGAGATCTAAGGATTTTTCTAACAATCTTGGATTCACTGATTTTCTCACCCAGGTTGAAACTGGAGTTGACAATGTCACTTAGTTTAGCATAGAATTCATCAAATGTATCATTATCCTCCATTTTCAGATTTTCAAATTTTGTGGTGAGAATTTGAAGCTTAGAGATCTTGACAGTGGTTGTACCTTCATGAGTCATTTCCAGAATATCCCATGCCTCCTTTGCTGTTTCACATAAAGAGATTTGTCTGAATTCTTCAACAGTGACTGCAGTAAAGATGGCATTGAGACCTTTCGTGTTCCAACCACTTGTCTCAAGCTCTTCTTTGCTCCAATCCTTGGTGCTTTTAGTGAGAATTACATCACCTAGAACATTCACCGGTGGAGTCAATCCATCCTGAATGGACATCCAGATTCTCTCGTCTATGGATTTGAGAAATACCCTCATTCGAGTTTTCCAATATGCATAATTGTTCCCATCAAACAGTGGGGGACGAGAGGTGGATCCACCCTCTCTTAAAGTAGTCATTGACTTAAGGATAGACACAAGATCACACTTAAGGGATTTAACCTTATGAGTGAACCTGCTCTGATACCAAGTGAAATTCCTTATTTTAATGCACTCTTAGACCTAGAGGGGGATGAATAGGTCTACTTCAATTTTCTCTACCAATTTTAATTTTAATCAATCACACACAATCAATCTCACTTGAACACATAAGATTTTTTTGTGAAAAACCCTTCCGGGAAAAACCACGGGACCTAGTCCAGCACAAAATTCACAATGAGAAGATTTGAATAATACAAGACTCGAATCTTACCCAACCGGACACGACACACCGTTCCTCAGTATCAATTCCTTAGCTTGCAAACTACGAACACAGAACGTTCGATCGCCGCAACAGCAGCTCCGATTCCTTACTAGCCAATCTTACTCAAAGTGATCAACCACGATCTCCGAAGACCGATCTTCGTCCTTGACGGCTTTAGCTCAGGCTAAACAACACTCACAGTAGAGCATACAGTGGGTTTTAGGGTTTATGGAGGCCCTAGGGTGATCTCTTAATGATTAGGATCATCTAATGCAAATTTGAGAAAATAAGCTTTAGAATCATGCAAAACCTAGAGGCCAACTATTGGAGATGAAGATCAATGCAACAAAGAGTTTTCATAAACTCAAAGCAAGCACTAAGTGCTCTAAAAAGTCTCCAATCTGTAACGCCCCGAAATACCCCCTAGGAGTTTAGGGATATTTTAGGTGTCACACTACGTACCTATCAAACCATCCTGTAATGCACAAGATAAAATATAGTACTAACAACGATAATTAGAGCGCGGAAGCTAACATATATGCGGAAGCTTAAACAAATTTTCATTTCTTCTGATGATCCAAAATAGTATTCCAAGTTAACATAAATACAAGACGTGTCTAAGTCTAAGGTGGACAGGCCCACCTATCAACATATCAAAATACATAAGACCCAACACTATCTCGATCAATAGTCACCCCCGTGGGGCCAATGGTCTAAGTCTCTCGTCTCCGCCTGAGGCTCGACTGCTAGATCCTCATACGGTTCTTCCTCGATGTAGTCCTCCTCTATCCAAGGACCCTGATAACATATGTCAAGAGGGGCTCGTGCACCTGCCGACATGAAAGTACGGCTGAGCATGGAATACTCAGCGAGTACACGCTACTAGCAAACCATAACAATAATAAAAGCACACCACAGTAATACCATACAAAGCAGTAATAGCATCACCAGAGAAATAGGATAAGGCATGGTAAAATGAAATCATACTAACGTGTGTGCATGAATGCTAAAACTCCGATAAAACTCATGCTTGAAATCCCATGTCATGCCTCGGTATGCCTCGTGGAAATCATGTATGCATGCATGCGTGAATGCATGATCATCATCTTGTAAACTTTCATCTTGTAACTTGTGACCCAGAGGCTAGCACCCGAATCTCCCTGGGCTGCCAACCTCCTTGATATGCAATGCACTTGTGAGCCAGAGGTTAGTACCCGAATGTCCCTGGGCTACCAACCTCCTTGATATGCAATGTTTGGTTTTCTTGTGAGCCAGAGGCTAGCACCCGAATCTCCCTGGGCTACCAACCTCCTTGACAATAGGTGATTTTTATTACTTGTTTAGTTTTCTTGTGAGCTAGAGGTTAGCACCCGAATGTCCCTGGGCTACCAACCTCCTTGACAATAGGTGTTTTAGGGGTTATCTTGTGAGCCAGAGGTTAGTACCCGAATCCTCCCTGGGCTACCAACCTCCTTGACATGCAATATTTTCTTGTTGTTTATTATATGTACATGCTCTTGAAATCTCGGTTCATGCTATCATGCGTGCTCGTGTACGTGTCCCTAGTGACAATCATGATAATGGGAATAACCAAGATATGACATTACAATTCAATTCATGATATGAACATAGGTAACATAAGTAGTTTGCATAACATTTGATCAATTTATCGTTTATAAGAACGCATGCATAAAACTCATTTCCATATTCTTCCTTTAGATCATTTATTCATATTTTAGGCATTTTGTCAAACACAGCACATGCAATGTTTCTTAATGATTCATCGTGTTCTTTTTAGCGCATATCTTCCATCCAACATCAAGGTAAGTTCATTATTGGTAAAGTGCCCATCCACCATTTCCATCACACACATCACACAACATACATCTCGGCATCCAATCGCCACATCAACACCCACACACATCCATACCCTTTTCTTATCTTATTTAGGTTCATTGGAGATGATACATTTCATATGGGAGGTAAACATAATAGCATAAATCACATTTCATAAGGAAAACCTAGATTTATTGCTAGGGTAAGTTAGTAGGGTGTACTAACCTTAGATCAAGGCTTGATCTTGAAGAAACCTTGAAATAGAAGCTCTATTTGGAAGGAGGAAACCTTTGCTTGAAGGGGACTTGAGTTGGGGAAGAAACCCCTTTCAAAAACGTGAGTGAGTGCTGCCCTAGCTTGGAGAATGCACCCCACACGAGCTTGAGCCTTGAGCTTGAAGCAATCCAAGCTTGAGGACGACCTAGGATGGTCTACCCCTTTGATTCCTTCCTCAATGGAAATCCTAGGTTAGAAACCCCCTTCTTCTCACTCTCTATCTCTCAATTTCTCTTAAGTGATGAGAATGAGGCCCTAAGGCTCGGGCAAAGCCTTATAGGAAAGGGTTTAACCCCCAAAAGATGAAAACGCCCTTAATGAAATTTCTGCAAAAACGCGAAGACCGAGCGATCGGTAGTTATGACCGATCGATCGGTTGCCTACCGAGCGATCGGTGTTATTGACCGATCGACCGGTCAAAAACTCACTCTCTGGAAAATTTCCCCATACAAAAGTTTTGACCGTGCGATAGCTACCGATCGATCGGTTTTGGACCGATCGATCGCTGACTGGACCGAGCGATCGGTGCTCTATAGGTCCCGACTGTTTTGGCCATATCTTTTGACTCGTTTGTCCGATTTCGACGATTCAACTTGCGTTGGATTCGTCTCTCGAAAACGCACATTTTTGACATTTCAGAATTTCTAATTTCTCCCCTATTTATTAATTAGACTACGTGGAAGGCCATTCAACTACGAAATACTTATTCATTTAAAGATGGAAAAGTCTGGGGTGCTACACAATCAATCTCACACACGGATTGGGAGAAGTCCCCTATATATAGGAAAGGTCCAAGGGCTTTAGAAGTTGCTAAAAGATGATTTTGGAATGTTTTTTTCATATCAGGGTCGACCTTGGGGGCCCCTGGGTCGACCCATTATAGCAAAACCAACTTTCAGCCGAAATCTCATATCAAGGTCGACCCATGGGGAGCATTCGGTCGACCGGATGGTGCCTTTCGGTCGACCAGATGGTCCTCGAGGGTCGACCCTCACAAAACTCACTCTTTGCCAAAAAACCTGGTACAAAACATGGGCTCTTCAGGGTCGACGCAAAACGGTCAGGGTCGACCCTAGGGTGCATTTTTTTTGGTTTTTCATCTTTTTAAACATTGAATGCATTCCCCTATCAACCCTTCTCCTATTTGACTTATTTTTAATGATGAATGAGCATTTTCATGAGCCATCATAGGGTCATCTAGGTCTCTCTCTTAATCCCAACTTTTGAGCCACTGTGAGTGATGAAACTTCAAGGTTCTTCACAACTTCTTCTTTACTTTACCTTCAAACCAGATGAAGACCTTCTATGACGTATATACAACTTTTTGGGCTCGGAATTTTGCCAACAGAACTTAGACTTTACACTTAAGATTCACTCACCCCTAGGTTTAATCCATCTAATCTTGCTTTTAAGGAAAAATTAAACATATCCACATTTGGTCAATTATGCTTAACCACAATTAAAGGATCTCTATAAATCGCCATATGTCCCTTTTAATACCCACTAACTATGGTTAAGATTTACTCACCCCTTTTATTACTAATGATAAGATAAAACATTGATTGATATTTTACTAAATTCCAATACTACTCCTTCTATTATCTTATGAGTCCTCCACTTCTAAGTGGACCGAAGTGTCCCGTGTCCCTTTTAACCCATGTTTAACTATGGTTAAGTTAAATTAAAATTAGTAATTTTAATGTTTCGCCAAGGCCCTGACATGCCCTTTCTTTGTTATATCCAAAATGCCCCTAAAGTTTGTTGGTTCTCAAAATGTCCCTATGTCATATTTCTATAACCAACGTGTCTTTCACAATTTTTTATATCTAAAATGTCCCTCAAGTTTCTATACTTAAAATTTTCCTAAATTTTTATTCCAAAATACCCTTATATAAAAACAAAACATTCATTTAATGTGTTACTTTAATTTCCAAACTACCCTTGCCTTTGATTTAATGTTTTACTTTAATTTCTAAACTACTCCTTGCCTTTGATTTAATGTTTTACTTTAATTTCTAAACTACCTCATGCCATCTATCTATTTAGAATCACAGCCAATCACGATTGACCTCGGGGAGAGTTCAATCACACCTGTGGGTTAACACGTGCCCCTTTTAATTCCTATTACTTTAAGTCCTAAACTACCCCTTGCCATCTATCTATTTAGAATCACAGCCAATCGCGATTGACCTCGGGGAGAGTTCAATCACACCTATATTTTAACACGTGCCCCTTTTAATTCCTATTAACTGTGATTAACTTCTTCCCCTTGCTCTCACATGCATTGCACATACCACTAGCGAGTTCAATCGAGTGTCTTCCCCTCACTCTCACGTGCATCGCACATGCCACCCGCTAGTTAAAATTAATAGAACAATTACAGTACATATTGAAGCACAATCTAATTACAAAAATCAAGGAAGCTAAAATATATATAATTCAATATTTTCTTTTTAGAATTATGTAGAAGCAACAGAAGCAAAATACCCATTAACAAACCTCTATAACAGATTTATATTTTTTTAATCCCTAAATTCAAAGAATAATCTTTAAAAAAAAGATTAAAAAATTATTTAATCTCTTTGTTTTCCTTCCAACCATGACAAAGCAACAAAGCAAGGAAAAAAATACAACTTTTCTTTTTTTTGGTAATGGTAATACGATTAGGCCCAACCCTAGTTAGAGGGTTAGTATTTGCTCAAGTTAGTGGGACGGGTGGAAGACTCGCACCCTGATGGGATGGAACCCGGAACCACACAAGCTCAAATGAGCAAAACCCAATTTTTTCAAAAAAAAAATATAGAAAAAATATGTAAAATTATAAAATGATACTAATTAATTGAATTAATAGAACTTGTGCACCTAAATCCAAGAGATTAGAACATTCAAGTGCCAAAAGAGATAAACATCAACAGAAAACAGTGGAGAAAAAGAAAGAATGAAATGACCTGAGCGTGGAGGGTGCTACGAGCTGAAAGGTGACTAGAGGTGAGGAGGCCGTGGACCTTCCGTGGAGGGGTGGAGCATCCGTGGAGCTGCCGGAGGTGGGAGAGAGAGAGTTAAGAAAGAGAGAAAGCCAAAAGCAAAAAAAAAGGATTGCATGCACGTTTCGAGGGATTACCTGAGCCTGGAGAGAGAAAGCCAAAACTGAACTTGTTTTCTATCTACTCATCAACTAGGCTTGCACTACACTTAAATACTTAACTATGGTTAAGAATTTTTTACCCTTATTGTTATTGTTTT
The DNA here is from genome assembly GCA_015143295.1 of Tetracentron sinense. Classification (NCBI taxonomy): domain Eukaryota; kingdom Viridiplantae; phylum Streptophyta; class Magnoliopsida; order Trochodendrales; family Trochodendraceae; genus Tetracentron; species Tetracentron sinense. Next base: position 24,006,803 of record CM026573.1, read on the forward strand.
TTTATAAAATGAGATTATCTTGTTCAAACCTAAGAGTTAGTAAATCTTAACCATAATGAATAAGGGTTAAAGGAACACGTGTTAGCCTGTGAGTGCAATGGAACAAAAGGTCTCAAGTTCAATTGCAATTGGTTGGGATTCGATATTTGGGAATGGAGGCCTATGCCCCCGAGCTTTGAGTACGAATATGTCCAATTGCGAGAACTTGAGATTGCACTCACTCACAAAGGGGTGGGAATTAAAGTGGGAGGGTTAATATTTTTATAAAATCATGGTTGGATTGTTGGACCCTAAAGATTTGTAGATCTTAACTATAGTTAGTTAGGATTCAAAAGTGACATGTGTTGACCGGTGGGTGCGATTGAACTCTCCCGAGTTTAATCGCAATTGAATTGATTCCAACTCATCAACTTTAAAATAAAATCTTTTATACTAAGTTGATTAATTATTTAACTAGGCATTATCATGGATAATGAACAATTGCCCCTTAAAAAATAGAAAATAATCACCTCCTCGGTCAGTGACACGAGGAGGGGAGTCTTGGCTCCCTTTTCCTTGCCACGTGTCCCTCTTTTAACTGTCTTTAACTATGGTTCAAATTCACCAACCCCTAGGGTTCACCCCTCTACCCTTGGTTGTAGAAAAATAAAATAAAAAAATTTAACCAATGGGTCAAAAAAACTTAACCCAAGTTCATGTCAGGTGGAAGGGGCGGTTTTGTGAGAGCGAGGAGCAATAATTTGCTTCTGGCCTGTGGAGCGAACTATTGCTCACCAAAAAAATACAATATTGAATTATTTAATATGACATAGACATGAGGTAAGAGGACAACCTAAACTTTTGAAAAAGAAAACTTTTATATCATGTTATTTAATTAATTAACAAGGCGTGACTATAGAGCAAGGGACAATTGTCTCATAATAAAGATGAAATGACCTAATAACTTATATTCATAAAAAAAAAGGGTGGGCATAGCCCCCGAACCCTTAGACCCATAATATTTCGTACCCACCTAATAATTCTTCACAAATTTATCAATAAGTACAATCATTTTCATTTAATCATTTAGTGCCCCCACTACTAGTAATTTAACCAATTACTATCACAAATTTATATATATATATATATATAAAAAGAGGCAACAAGAATCTTATTATGTCATTCTAAGTATATCAACATATGCAAAATTACCACTAATTAAATTAAGTCATTTTCATTAAATTTAAACAAATTATAAATTTAATAAATTACCACTTAAATTTAAGAAATTACCTGTGGAGGGGTGCTACTGGCCGTGGAGGGGTGGAGCTACTGTGGAGGGTTGCTGTTGGCCGTGGAGGGGTGGATGATCGTGGAGCTGCCGAAGGGCTACCGTGGATGATTGTGGAGCTGCCGGAGGGCTACTGTGCCGTGGATGATCGTGGAGCTGCCAAAGGTGGGAGAGAGAGAGTTAAGAGAGAAAGCTAAAATAAAAAAAGGGTTGCATGGACGTTTCAAGGGATTACCTGAGCGTAGAGAGGGGAAATGAGGTGGCCAGAGGTTTCGGATGTCGCCGGAGGTGGCCGCCGAGGGAGACCAGGTGATGTAGAAAGTTACAGGTTGCCGGCGCTGGTTGAGGTTGTCGAAGATGGTGGAGTGGCCGGAGAACAAGTCATCGGCGGTGGCGGAGTGGTCGGAGAGCACGATAGTAGAGAGAACAGGTGAGCCAGAGAGCAGGAGAGCAGAGAGTAGAGAGCAAGATAGTAGGGGAGGAAGAAAGAAAAAACCATCGGGGTACTAATAAAGGCATATCACGGCGGTTATATTATAACCGCCATCATATATAAAAAATCCACGACGGTTATATTATATCCACTGCCATAACAAAACAATGGACGACGGTTATTAATAAACCCACCGCTATATTTTCGCTGCGAATAAGGAGGCAGGAAACCAAAAGGGTTAGAGGGAAAGATTTCTGCGGCAGGTATCTATGAACCCGCCGTTTTATATGATATATAACGGCTGTTATTAATTAACCGCCGTTAGTATTGTCCCGAAAACATTTTGTGACGACGGTATTACATACCCGCCGTGGTATGTGATATATGGTGGCGGATTCTTGGAACCGCCTCCAAAAATCCGCCGCCACAGGCCATTATTTTTGTAGTGTGACATTGGGTTTCTTATCATTCCACAACTTATATGGGGTTTTTCTGATTCTGAGCCTAGTGTAGACTCTGCTAATAGTGTAGCATGCGATGCTAACTGCTCCAACCCATAAGTGAGCAGCTAGGTTGTTGTTGTGAAGATAACTCTATCCATCTCTTGGGGAACCATGTTCTTCCTCTCCACAACTCAATTCCGTTGAGGAGTTATAGGAGCAAAGAATTCATGTTTTATGCTAGATTCATCACAAAATTCATTGTACTTAGAGTTTTCAACCTCTTTTCCATGATCACTTCGAATTCGAGTGATTTGGTAACCTTTTTCATTTTGAACTCTCTTAAATATGCTCTTAAGGTTTTCAAAAGCATCAGACTTCTCCCTTATGAATGCAACCCATGTTATCCTGGAGAAGTCATCAACCATTGTTGCCCAAGTATTGGACCCTAGAGGAGGGGTGAATAGGATCTTGAAAATTTTAAATTTCTTCCTAATCCTTTTTTGTAGAATTTAAATTAATCTAATTAAAAGAGAATAAAATCTAGCAATTTTACTATTAATACACCAATAAAAGATAAAGGAGAGATAAAGAGCAAACACATGATATATTTTCGAGGTTTGACCTTCTCATCTACATCCCCGCCTCAAGCAACCCTTTGAAGATTCACCATGATTCACTAATCTCATGATCTTCTTCCAGGTGAAGATCAAACCTTTACACTTTGCAAGAGAACACCCTCTCTTGACTTTTTCCCAAAGTTTCCCGCTTCAACATAAGAACCCACCGCATGCTCTTTACAAATCTCCCAAAGATTTGAGTTAAATAGCTCAAGATATAGCTTTTGGGATTTCTAGGGTTTTCTCAATGAATGAATCAATATAGGCTTGTGAGTGAATGATTGGAGTTAATGCATAGATCAAGAGTTGTTTTTCATTCATAAATGATCTCAATTTATTGCCCATAAAATTTTATGGCCATTGGAGGTGCATTCAATGTAAAAATGACCGTTGAAAACTAGTTGTTACTATGCATTTAATGCGCATCTCGAGCAAATCAGTCGACTGGTTTTGGCAAATCAGTCGGCTTGTTTGTTTTAACCAAATTCTAGAAAGTTCAGAGCATAATCAGTCGACTGGTTTTGATCACCAGTAAAAAATGGTCAACTGGTTTGCAAATTAGTGCCAAAATAAGATAAGGAGCAAGAATCAGGTGATTGATTTTGATTCTCTTCAAGAATCAATCGACTGGTTTTCTGTTTTTCATAGAAAACATCTCTTTAACCAATTTTAATGATGTGAATGATTTAATTGGTTAACTAACTTGATTTTATCATGATTAAGATCATTCCATATGATGTCTAAGAACCTTATAAAGATGTGCAATGATTTTCTTAAGGTTCCTATGGTCAATCTAGGTCATTGAGCTTTCAAATTTTCCAACTTTGAAGACTTTTTACACAAGTCCTAAGCACTCTCAAAATAAAATAAAATAATAAACCTTCTTGATGTTGGACATATATGCCCTGGAAAGCCAATAGAAGACATTTCTATGTTGATTAGAGAAACATCACATTCACACAACTTGATATAAAGGATATTTATAAATGTTAATGTCTCATTTGATGATGACATATTGTTCCATAGGTAACATTGTAGGAAAATCATGCAAAGATTGTGAGGAGATATGATTTTTCAGTTCCTTGTAAACCTAATAATGTTCTAAGCCTCTAGAGTACTGGTTGGGTGCTGTGCTTTATCATGGCTTACACATGTGTAGTTCTATAAGATAGTGTGATGAATCTCATTCACAGGTGTTGACTCTTGACTAACATGTGAGTATATGTAGTAAGTACATAATACTGAACGGGATCACAAATGGATACCTTATGGAATATACTGTCATATTATATTAGGGTTAAATCCATTCAACAAATTGTCCTTAGACCTGAGAGGTTAACATCTTCTCAAGCATCTATCTATATGGCTTTGATGTGTCAATCGGCAATGTCCAATACTCATGAATAACTCCGGGTACATTGGGTCAAGTACACAATGTTTGGAGAAGTGTGTAAACACTCAAAAAGAAATCCACTACTCCTTAATTGGAGATAATGCTATTAAGATGATACTTGTTGAACTTAACTCAAAATCCAGTACTGGTGCTTTTCGGTAAAATGGTCTTTGTCGAAGTTGATATTTTCAATATAGAAAAGTATATGTATATGTCAGTTCATTTTTAATGTTTTCTTCGAAAGTGTTTTAAAAGTTCAGTTCAATGAAAAAGTATTCATGAGAAAGAATTCTATTCATAAGCTAGGGACTAGACAGTGGACTTGTTCCAATCCCGGAAGCTTATATGTGATATCGCATAGTGGAAGGATTTATTTGTAAGTAAATTGTGAGATATTACTTGCAAACAGTTCTCTAATTTCTGGAGATTGATCACAATGTGTTAATGGACATTATTGTGATTAGTGGAAGTCCAAGGACTTAAATAGCATTCTATGATCCTAAAGGAATTATTAGAAAGTTTTTCCCAGCAAGATAGCTATACCTTAAAGGTGATGAAGCACTCGGTCCCACAACTGGAAATAGGAGATCTTTTTAGATCCCACACACTAGGACCTTCTCAAAGTTTTTAATTTAATTAAGAATTAAATTAATTAATTTCTCCATGTAATTCACTATATGGTATAGTGAAGCTTTTATAGGTGAAATCAGATAAGATGTGATTAACCAAATGGGTAGAACCCATATGGGATTTTGATAAAGATCAAAATGTGACAACATGAGATGTTATACGCAAAAAGGGGTGTGAGTTTTGTGGGGCCCACCTAGGGTGGGACGCCCACTTCATTGTTTCATTATCTAATTAATTATCCCCTACAAAGTAGGGAATGGATTATTGGTCATATATACCCTCGAAAGCCAATAAAAGACTTTTCTATGTTGATTAGAGAAGCATCGTATTCACACAACCAACTATAAAGGGTATTTATAATAATTACTGTTTCATTTGATGATGACATAAAGTTTCATAGGTAACATTGTAGGAAAATCATGCACAGGCTACGAGAAGATATTATTTTCCAGTTCCTTGTAAACCTAATATTGTTCAAAGCCTCTAGAGTACTGATTGGGTGTCATACTTCATCATGGCTTGCACATGTGTAGTTCTATAAGATACTATGATGAATCTCATTCACAAAGTGTGTTGACTCTTGACTAACATGTAAGTATATGTAATAAGTACATAATACTGAACGGGGTCATTAGTGGATACCCTATGGAATACATTGTCAGATTATATTAGGGTTAAATCCATTCGACAAATTGTCCTTAGACCTGAGAGATTAACATCTTCTCAAACATCTATCTATATGGCTTTGATGTATCAATCAACAATGTCCAATACACAGGACTAACTCTGGGTACGTTGGGTCATGTACACAATATTTGGAGATGTGTGTAAACACTCAATAAGGAATCCCCTACTCCTTAATTGGAGATAATGATATCAAGATGATATTTGTTGAAATGAACTCAAAATCCAATATTGGTGCTTTTCGATAACATGGTCTTTATCGAAGTTGATATTTTCAATTTAGAAAATTATATGTATATGTCAGTTCTTTTCTAATGTTTCTTCGAAAATGTTTTGGTAGTTCAGTTCAATGAAAAAGTATTCATGAGAAAGAGTTCTATTCATAAGCTAGGGACTAGACCGTGGACTTGTTCCAATCCCGAAAACTTATATGTGATATCGGATTGTGGAAGAATTTATTGGTAAATATATTGTGAGATAGTACTTACAAGCAATTCTCTAATTTCTGGAGGTTGATCACAATATGTTCATGGACATTATTGTGATTAGTGGAAGTCCAGGGACTTAGATAGCATTCTATGATCCTAAACGAATTATAGGAAAGTGTTTCCTAGCAACAAGGCTACACCTTAAAGGTGATGAAGCACTTGGTCCCACAACCGGAAATAGGAGATCCCTTTAGATCCCACACACTAAGACCTTTCCAAGGCTTTTAATTTAATTTAGAATTAAATTAATTAATTTCTCCATGTAATTCACTATATGGTATAGTGAAGCTCTTATACGTGAAATCACATAAGATGTGATTAACCAAATGGGTAGGACCCATATGGGATTTTGATAAAGATCAAAAGGTGACAACATAAGATGTTAGACCTCAAAGGGGGCGTGAGATGTGGGGCCCACCTAGGGTGGGGCGCCCACTTAATTGCTTCATTATCTATTTAATTAGTTTTTAATTAATTATTCCCTACAAAGTAATAAATAGATTACTTGGTTACTAATTAATGATTTCCTATTAAATAGGGAATGAATTAGTTTGTTACTAATTGTTTTCCCTATTAAATAGGAAAGAGATTAGCTTGTTACTAATTGTTTTCCTATTAAATAGGGAATGGATAATGTTGGTTTCTATTTTGATTGAATCCTAATTGGATTAGGATTATCGTTAAAGAATTAAAGAGAGTTCTAATTGGATTTGTAGAACCCCGGATCTCGCTTTCATCGCCTGTGAATAGTGTGTATGAACAGTGTATGTAAAGGCCAAAGTCTTCCATGTGAACTTGGTGTTGGTTTAAATGGGAATGAGGCATCTCAGTTTAAAAGGAGTGTTATGGTATTGATTTGGGGTGAAACATAAGGAATGAGGTATGTGTGTTTGGGACCCAAAACACGAGTATGAAATACTCTAAGTAACAAAGAAGGTGGATGTCTTAACATAGCATCAACTTTGGGAATCTCTAGTTTCGTCCTCGCTCATTGGAATCGAGTGATTCTTAATCCATTAGAAAGATGTTGAAACTCTCTTCGAGGTTCATGTTTACCACTTTTTCATATTTTGAGTCAAAGTTAGGTCAAACATGGAATTTCTGAGAACTGGTTTGCTGTGAATTCCTGGAACAGTTTGGACCAGTCCACTTGTGGGCTCATTTCGACCCTTTAAAACTTAGAATTGAGATTTTTACAAAACATGAAAGTTATTCCCCTTTGAATGTAGAATCCAAAGCAAGTTTAATAATCAAAATTAGATTACCAAGTCAAAAGTTATGGCCGAAACGCCAAGGTAGACTAATTGGGCAGCTTGAGCGGGAGACCAGCGGTCGACCCCTCCACTACTGGTCAACCGGTCAGACCAGCGGTCGACCACTCTCACACGTTTTTATATGGGGGATTATTCCAGAAGGCCCCAAACACCACCGGTTGACCGGTCGACCCCTCCTTGCCTTTTATGCCTAAACCGACCTTTGGGGGATATTTCGGAGGGTATAGGGGTCTTTGGCCAGCCACTTTGCCTATAAATTCACCCAATTTCGTGAGTGAAGGGTTATTAAGCCCTAAGGGAATTTTTTGGGAGAAATTTTGATAAAGAAAGAGAGAGAGAAGGAGTTTCTTCTAGGGTTTGTGGTAGTGATCAAGTGGAGTCCGGATTTTGACTCAAGGACTTTCTCAAGTCATTCTCAAGCTTTCCTAAAGCTTGGATCTTATTTTCCTCAAGATTTCTCAAGCTTGGAATTGATTCAAAAAGCTTCCTCAAAGCTTTCTCTTGCCTCTGAGTAGTATTCCAAAGTGAGAAACCGTAGGGATCCGGTTTTTAAAAGGTAGATATACTCTACTATCTAGCTTTGTTATGAATTCCCTTTGTTATTACTCTATGATGTTTCCTATAAAAGAAATCCTCTATGCTTAAGAAAGTTTAGATTTCTATGATGTATGATACTTTATGCATATGCCTCAAAGCTATTAAGGTATTTTATGATTTCCATGATACTCACAAGAGCTATGTGCTATGTTTAAGAGATTTTAAGTCTGACATGATACTCAAAGTTCTCACATGTTATATTCCAAGTTTTCAAAGGATTACACTATTATGTCAAAAGGTTTTCTAAGTCTATTAAGATGTTCACAAGTCTCGTATGTAGACTAGTCTCACATGAATCGGATTTCTCATAAGTTGGATGTTTCAAATTTCATAAGAAATGTTTAAGGAAACCTCATATGAACCCACAAGTGATTTTGCGGACCATAGATGCTCAGAAGTATCTCAAAAGCTCATTCACATCTCACAAGGCATTATTCATAGCTCACAAGGCATCATTTATATCTCATAGGGCATGATTCATATCTCAAAAGGCATCATTCATATCTCGCAAGGCATCATATGTGGCTCACACGACTCATAAGGTTTCATAAGTACTCATAAGCACTCATAAGCGATTGATTTATGAACAACCTCATAAGATACGTTTTGTTTTTACAAAAGCTCAAAAGATAAGGTTTAAAAAGCTATGCACTTGTAAAAGTATGATTTCCAAGTTTGGTTTAAAGCATGAAATATGAATTGTTAACCTCTATGTGCTCGCAAGATATTGTTGCTTTATAACACTGTTAGCTAGTATTTTGTACCCATTGAGTATTCCATGCTCAGCCGAAATGTTGACTTCGGTAATTTTTTTGGATACACCTACTCCTGAGCCTTGGATAGAGGAGGAGTACTACGAGCCTGAGCCTGCGATGGATCACTACCAAGATGATGGAGCTCTAGATAGGGGGGCCTATCTAGACAATTGTTGAGTGAAGTGAGGGAGAAGGTCATGTATTTTGAAAGTGGGAAATGTCCACTTTGGATTATATATTTTGAGAGTATTGAGGGTGGGACTTGTCCACTTCATACTTAAAGTTTACTATGTTCTGTGGTTCAAACTTGAACCTAATGATAGGAGTACATTATTTTGAAATGTATCTGCTTTGTTTTAGTTATATGTATAATTTGTGTGCTCTGACAGGATGTTAAGTATGCCTTATGTGTCATACCGAATGGTTTGACACGACGGTCACGAACTAAAGTATCCCTAACTCGTAGGGGGTATTTTGGGTCGCAACAGGATTAGAATTTAAAAGGAGTTTGACTTAAGCTATAAGATAGCTTAAAGGGGATTCTATATAAAGAACCCCTATAGTGGAATTCCAATACAAAAGAAAGTCTTCCTCTCTCTCTCTTCCCCCCCCCCTTATTTGGATGCCATCCCTCTCCCTCTTGGATTGTACGGCCAACCTCCCTTCCTTGGTTTTTGTTATGATCTTGGATAATATCAGAACCAATCTTGAATAATTTTAGAACCAATGTTTGAGAAAGGATCTTGCATTCAAGAAAAGAATAAAAGATCATAGAGTTTGAATTGGAAGGGCTTGATCAAGAAAGGTTCTTGAATAAAAGAAAAGAAGAAAATATTAAAGAGCATTGATCAGAAGGGCCATTAGCTTCCATTGGATAAAAACTTTGGTTCAAAGAAGGTTCGTGTGAATCGACAGAAGACTTTATGCTTGACAAGTTTTGTAAGTATGATTTCTCACACCATGATTTAATATGATCATAAGATCACCCTTGGGAAGATTTTGATTAGATCAAAATCAAGTTTAAATTAAAAATAGTGCTTCAAAAAATTTTATATTCATGTCTTTCATGGATTAGTTTATTACTAATTGTTTCCTATTAAATAGGGAATAGATAATGTTAGTTTCTATTTTGATTAAATCCTAATTGGATTAGGAATTATCATTACAGAATTAAAGAGAGCTCTAATTGGATTAAAATTTAGAAAGAGGAGTTTGACTTGAGCTACAAGTTAGCAATATGGGGTGTCTATATAATGACCCCTACAGTGGAACATCCACAGATGATTATTGAAGTTTCTCGCTCTCTCTCTCTCTCTCTCTCCCCCCCCCCCCCCCCCATTTTGGACATCCACTCCCTCCTTTTTAAGGGTGTACAGCCACCTCACCCAAATTCTTCCTTTGTTTGTTTTTGATCTTGAAGAAGATCAAGAACAATTCCATGGAGATCAAAAAAAATTCTTTGATAATCGAGGTTGATTCTTTCTACATCAATATTGGATCTTTTGTTGGACATGATGCCCAAAAAAGTCATTTAGATTGTTAGAACCTTATTAATTTGATTAATAAATGTTTCTTCTTAATCTATTGTGTATTTATTATGGGTAATTGACCATGATAATGAGATGATCTATACGATATGAGATATCGATAAAGGTCCATAGAATATATTATAGGAAAGTTATGTGATTAAATTATCACAGGTAGATATAACTTTCCGGTTCCTTATACCTTATATAGTCACAGCTGTGGGTGAAGCTGGGCACTTCACTTATATGGCTGCCAGAATGCTAAGATGTTCTCATAAGTTGAGATGTAGTTCTATCTCGAACTATTGTAGTGGAGACTACACATCAGCATATGAGCGCTTAAATGTACACTGACTGATTGCATTCAATGAGAGACCTCTTGTATAAACATACTATCAGATAGTTGGTCTGTCATTCACATTGAACGGTTTCGATGATCCTTAGATCTGATGAGTTCATCTATGACTGGGCAGTGATCTGACTGTTTTGATTTCACCAACATATTTTCTAACTTAGGGAATACAACACAGTGACAGTTGGATAGTCAGAAAGTTGTTCGAGTCATGATGAATTTCAAACAAGAAATTCATGCTCATTAATTTGAGAGATTATCCAAGTTCCGGGTAAGACAGTTGATTAAGTTCAAATCCTGCGTAGGTGGTTTTGAAAACAAAATAAGTTTTGAAATATACTTTTATTAAAAACTATTATACTTATAAAAGGATTTTTTCAAAATGTTTTTAATGAGAAATTGTTTCTCATGGCTCAATCATAAGTCTTGGAAACCCGGATGATTTGCAATGGGCTATGGGTTAGATAGTATGTCAATCTCGAAGGCCCATTAGGGATAATGTATTTGGAAGGATAAATCGAATTTAAAAGTTCATGTGGTGGGATCCGTAATGGTTAATGTTCATACACTGGGATTCAATTGCAACATGGATATCTCACGTCACTTGCAATTCTGATGTAATTCTCATTTAGGGTCAATAGGATAACATTGGATAAGCTAGGGTGAGAATGTCCCAGAGCAATCTATGGAGATGCTCATATAAGAAATAAAAGCTCAATAATTGATTACAAGTTAATCAATTATTTTAAGTGATTAAAAGTTAATCATTTAATTTAATAGTTAATTTATTGTTTAAATTAATTGTTAATTTAAACTAAGGGATTATTTTAGTAATTATTTGATTAACATAATTAAAGGGGAAATGGGTTTGACCCATATCCATAAACTCATTAAAATGGACCTTTAATATGGGCCAAAGCCCATGGGTTTAAACCCTAGGGTGGGGCGCCCACTTGAGGAATCCTAATTGGATTAGGATTTGTTTAATTGAATAATTATTGAAATATAATTCATTTCATTATGGAATTAAAATCCAAGTGTTGGATTGCAATTAGGATTAAGATGTTATTGTAATTAGATTACGATAAGGAGTTTTAACTCCTCAAATTCCATGCCCCATAGAAGCTCACACCCCCCCTTGTGGATTCCTAGTTTGACTAGGTTTCCTACTTTGGTGTAGGTGCAGAGCCCCGGACTTTTTCATGCTTAATACATAGCACTTTAGTTGCCAATTTGCCTTTAAAGTAGTGCAATTAATAAATAAGGAAGAAATTGGAAATTCTGAAACGTCAGAAATGTTCCTTTTCGAAGTACGAACCCAACGCAAGTTGAATCGTCAAAATCCGACGAGCGAGTCAAAAGATATAGCCAAAACAGTCTGAACCTGCAGGCAACCGATCGATCGGTAGCTATCAACTGGTCAAGATTTTTGTATGGGGAAATTTTCCAAAGAGTTGATTTTTGGTCGAGAGCTCGGTCAACACACCGATCGCTCGGTAGGCAACCGATCGATCGGTCATAAACACCGATCGCTCGGTCCTCGTGTTTTTGCAAAAATTTCATTAAGGGTGTTTTCGTCTTTTGGGCGTTTCACTCATGCCTCAAAGGCTTTGCCCGATCATTTGAGGGTTCATACACAACCCTTAGAGTCTTTTGAGAGATAGAGAGAAAGGAGAAGGGTTTCCAAAACCTAGGTTTTCATTTGGGGAGAAATCAAAGGGGTTAAGACCCTAGATCAACCCCAAGCCCGTTTTCTTCAAGATCAAGGCTCAAGCATTCGAGGAGCTCGTGATCCAAGCTAGGGCAGCAACTACACGGTCGTTTTTGGAAGGGGTTTCTTCCTCATTTCTTCAAGGTCGGTACTTCTTACTACCCTCCTAGTTATAGTTCTTCTTTTCCTTTATTTTCTTTGTGTTCCTTTATATATCTATGTATTATGAGATGGGTTGTGAGTGGTGAATGGTGAATGGAGATGAATGTGGGCGATTGGATGCCATGTGTATTGATGTGATGGATGAACAGGGAGGGCATTGTACCGATAATGAACATACATATGTGATGTGAGTAAAACCCACCTAGAAAAGCATGTTGTAGGGTTAATAAATAATGAATGCACCATGTTTGATGAAATGCCAAGGTGAATAAAATGAATAATAAATTAAGAAAATGCATGTTTAAAGTTTATGGAAATTGCTAGGGTTATGATAGTGTGATTGTTCGCTTTCCCTAAATGATAATTATATTAAATTGCCCAAATCATTGATCTTATGTGTTATGAATTACTCAAATGCCATATTTAATTCCAAATGCAAGTATGCACACGACCTCACGAGCACGCATACATGACATGATTTACCGAGGTTTTCAAGAATGGGATTTAGAGGTGGGGCATATCCTACGATATGTTTTACCTCGCTTTTGGCAAGGACAAGACAATCATGCATTTTCATAAGAAGGGTCTCCCTTCCCTCGCAAGTGCATCTCACAAGGACATCTCACAAGTGAATCTCACAAGTGGAAGGAAAAGCATGAGCATTCTAGGAAGAAGGGTCTCCCTTCCCTCACAAGTAGTTTACTTTTCCGAGTAAGCATGACATGACATAGCATGACAAGCATGAGCATTCTAGGAAGAAGGGTCTCCCTTCCCTCACAAGTAGATTACTTTTCAGAACAAGCAAGCATGATACACGCATGGCATGATATGACATAAATGATACAAGCATGACACGCATGACACGGTAGACAAGTTTTCAAGCATAAAAAGGGTAATTTCAATCAAGTCAAGTGCACAAGATTTCAAGGGTTTTACCGGCTTTTATGAATGCAAACATGATGAATTATATTGCTTTACCTTATTGTCATGATATGAATCATTCCTGCTTTATATGTGTGAATTGTTTCCTGCTTTATGTATGTTATCCGTATGCTATGACTGTTGGTTAGTGCTTGGTACCCGCTGAGTATTCCATGCTCAGCCGTACTTCTTATGTCGGCAGGTGATAGCGAAGCGGCTGCTCCTTTTGATGTATGTGCTCCTGGCCCATGGGTGGAGGAGGAGTACGTTGAGGAGCCTGTGGAGGACCCTCCGGTCGAGAGTTATTATTAGAGGTGGTAGATTCTGAGTGATAGAGCTGTGGGTGAGATGAGAGAGTCATATCCATGCATTTTGGCGGGCATGTCCGCACTTTCTTTTGGATTTCTTTTGTGTAAACTTAGATTTGTATATACGTAGAGGTTTGTTTAGACTTCCGCTGTGCTTTATAGTTTATGTTTCCGCTATTATTGTCCTCTATTGTGTATGCTCTGTGGGTTTGCAGGTTATTTTGGTCAAGCAAGTCATGTAAGTCATGATTAGTCGTCCAAAGTTCACTCTAACTCCTAGGGTGGGTTTCAGGTCGTGACAGTAGGATGTTGACTTATCCCTTTTAATTAAGGAATCCTTTTATAATAGGGACTCTTTAATTAATAGGATTACTATAACTAAAGTAGTTATAGATTAAGTAGGAGTTTATTTAATTAATAATAAGAGTTATTGTTAATTAATAAATCCTACTAAATAAGATCAAGTTGGAGTAGGATTAGGATAAGATCCTAGTCTATAAATACCCCAACACCCTAGACCATTAAGAAGAATTCTCCAGAATTTTTTCTCTCCTCTCCTCTCTCTCTCCAAACCGTGAGCCCTAGGGGAGACCCCTAGGGATTTTCGTGAGCTATATTGGTGGTCCTAGTTGAGTTTTGCAAATCTAGGGTTTTGAACCTTAGTATTATTGGTGATACAAGGTCTACACCATTGATCCATCTTCTTCCTCTTGCTTCTATAATTCCAAAGGAGATTCTAAAGCTTCGTGGGGATAGCGAAGAACAAGGATCGACCTTCTAGTATTTTTTCGAAGAAATCTCTACATAGAGTTCTGACGGTTCGAGTGGATTAAGCTCCACCGGTGAAAAACATTCACCGAGGTGATATGACTAAAACTCTTAGATAATTTTGATGCTTTTTATGGTGTTAAGATCTAGGAGATCCAATTTCCGCATAAATTTTTATCCGGATGCCCCTTCATCTTTAATGATCAAAAAGCGTTCTTGGATCAAAGAAAAAGAAGAAAAGATTAAAAAGCAATGATCGGAAGGGTCATTAGCTTCCATTGGAGAAAATTTTTAGAGATTCAAAAAAGGTTCGTGTGAATGGACAAGAGGCTTTACACTTGAGGAGCTTTGTAAGTATAGTTTCTCACACCATGATTTAATATGATCATAAGATGACCCTTGGAAAGATTTTGATTAGATCAAAATCAAGTTTCAATTAAAAATTATGCTTCAAAATTTTTTATATTGATGTCTTTCAGTGGAATCGGAGCCTACCTTATGATCTATTTAAGCGTTCTTAGAGACTAAAGTTTATTTCGATTTGATTTGATTCATAGATTTTTGGATTTGTATTTGATTATGAGAATCAAAATAGTTTCGGTATTTGGGCCAAAAATCAATTACCGTAAGCCCGATTTTGTTCGGTCAGTACATCGTTTCGAAGCCGTAGAAAAGATCTACAACTTTCGTGAAGAAAGTTTTTCTAGAATCAATTGTTTTGAAGGTCAAAACCCCAATCGAAAATCTAAAGTGAGAAAAAGAGTTTTCTAAATTAATTTTCCAAGAGGCTTTCATATTTTTCCTTAATTCCATATTTAATTTGAGAGCATGAGATGCTATTAAATCATTTAACGGGCTAACATTTAATTAAATCGTTTAGTTATTTGTTTTGAGAGCACAAGCTGACATTTAATTAAATTGTTTAATTATCTGTTTCGAGTCCATGGGCTATCATTTAAATAAATGTTAATTATGATATCACTTATGGTCCCCTAAAAGGTTTATGGGAATTATGCCATAATTATTGTAGTTGATTTAGATCAATTACATGTGCTCAGAAATACTGATTACATAGTATTTGTAAGTTTTTATTTGATTAATTGTTAATAAAGTAATTACGTAAATGCCATTGGTTGAGATAAACGCTTTTATCCCAAGTGAATATTAATTGATAGAGATCAATTATTTTATGGACATTTAATACTATAGTTTAGGGTATTATTTTATTTAATTATTAAATGAAAAAGCCCTAAAGTAGTCAACCCTTATAGAAATTTTTGAATTCATCTATTATAGATTTTGAATTTTATTTTAGAATAAATATATGGTGATATTATAAATTAACAATTTACTAATTTTTATTTTGGTCTTTTAATAGTTATTAGATCAAAATAATATGGAAGGGATGAGATCCCTAAACTAGCCAAATTTAATATTGTGTTTTATATTTGTTTATCAATTAAGGAATATGCGGATGATTTTAGGGTTAGATTAAAATCTTAGAGAAATTGTTTCTCTCAATGATTTTTCAAGCATTAAAGGAAAATTATTTTCTTTTAATGATAATCTAAAGCCCTAAGATCTCATTCTAGACATGATTGCTTTATTAATTGCTTTAGGTTTATTCTATTAAATGTTAATAGTGACCTTAACCATATGGGAAAGATTTTCCCTAAGGTTAGCCAAAACCCTCGTTGAGGTTATGGACTTACTAAGTTATTTGTCATATCATGTTAAATTTATAGTTGATGAATGATTAATATATATTATTGTTGAATGGTGGATTAGTTTCATGATTATGCCTTCTTCTCTCTCTCTATTCTCTTATCTTTCTTCTTATGGGTTGTACTCCCCTTGAGCACCTTATTTTAGGTGGTTTCTTATTTTGAATATGATGTAATTTTAGTATTAGGAGTTGTTGATTTTTCTATGGAGAAATTGAATTGAAGATAGAAGATGATGGTGATCGCATGGAGAATAAATCTTGGACGACGTTCTACAAGAGTAGTTGTAGAATTTCTAAGGTAGCATGATCATGGGAACCCATTGTGTGGCTATATTATGTATTTGATGTGATGATTCAATTCATTATAGCTTTTAATTGCTTAGAAAAATCCACAATCCTTGTGATAATGTGATTATCGTTTTTATGCAAATTTTGGATAATTAGATCGAACCCCACTATATGTGTTTTGTTGAAACATAAAAAGTTTGTATTTAAATAAAACACATTATTATAACCCTTTTGGACATGTTGCATGTAGTTCATGTTGAAATTTTTACGTGAAATTTGTTACTTGTATGATTATACGATAATTGTGTCTTAATTGGCATAGATGTGAGCTAACAATATTCACGATTATGGAAAGTCCTTGATTGATACTTATAGACCTTGTTAGCCTCAAGGTTACAACACTAAGTACCCTAGATTATTTCAATGATAACACAATAATGAAATGACTCTTGATATACTAATATTTTCTTTGAGTATGCAAAATTTCAGCAAAAGCAGTACATGTCGAATCAAATTTCAGGATATAAAGAATTGAAGAGCATAAGTCATCAAGGTCAAAGTCAAAGACTAATTCTTCTAAGAAGCACCAAAAGCTCAAAGTCAATGTATGAAGATCTATGAAAAGTAAAGCTTCCTAAATTCAAGATTGAAGATCATCTTTCATGAAGACTAGTGTCTAAGTTAAAATGTCTAAGACCTTGTAAAGTCCTCAAGTTATTGGAAAAGAATTGCTCATAGAATACCTAGATAGACCCTAGGTGACCTAGTATAACTTGAACATCATTCTTGGACCCTAAAAATGACTAAAATATTGATTGTCTAATTGCCTAAGGGACCTAGCATGATTCCCATCTTTTTGGTCTCATTATGATGAGTTTACTAAAAAATTTCAGTGAACTCGTCAACGAGTACAAGAGACTCATCAACGAGTGGGTGACAGGAAAATGAAGCAATTGCTTCTGTCTCCACTCGGCGACGACTCAAGCCAAATTCCTTCTCACTCGTCAACGAGTGCTTGTGGGAAAAACCTATCACGGCTATTTTTTGAACGGCTAGTTCGCATTCAAAGCTACTCTCAACTGTCGCGCCCCAAAACCCACCCTAGCAGTTAGAATGAACTTTGGACGACGAATCATGACTCACATGACTTGCTTGACAAATCAACCTGCAAAACTCACAAAGCATATACAATAGAGGATAAAAACAGTGGAAACACACTCTAACATGGTACAGCAGAAGTCTACCAAACCTCTATGTATATACATACGTAAATCCAAGTTTATACAAAAAGGCAACCAAAAGAAAGTGCGGACATGCCCACCAAAATACATGGATATCTCTCTCAACTAACCCACAGCTATATCACTCAGAATCTACCACAACCTAATAGTAACCCTCACCCTGAGGTTCCTCCACGGGCTCCTCAACGTACTCGTCCTCTACCCAAGGGCTCGGAGCACAGACATCAAAAGGAGAACCTGCTCCGCTATCACCTGCCGACATAAGAAGTACGGCTGAGCATGGAATACTCAGCGTGTACCAAATACTAACCAACAGTCATAGCATAAAAATGGCAATACATAAAGTAGGAGCAATTCATATATGTAAAACAGGAACAAGTCATATTATACTAGGAAGTAAAGCAATTTATAATCATGCTTGTATTTTGTAGAAAGCTGATAAAACCCTTGAAAATACCGTGCACTTGACTTGACCTAAAGTACTATTTTCGTGCTTGAAAACTCGTCTTGTCTATCTTGCTTGATTCTTGTAGATCGTGTCATGTCATGCATGTCATGTGTGCTTGCTTGTGATCATGTAACTTATGAGATACACTTGTAAGATGTACTTGTGAGATGCGCTTGTGAGATGGCTTGAGAGGGAAGGGAGACCCTTCTTCATGATATGTATGTATGTACTTGCGAGGGAAGGGAGGCCCTTCTTTATGCTATGCACTTGTGAGTGAGGGGAGACCCCTCGTGGGATGTTTGTTCTTGTTTTCTTGTGAAAAGCGAGGTAAAACATATCGTAGGATATGTCCCATCTCTCAATTTCGTTCTTGAAAATATGATAAATCATGTCATGCATGTAGTGCTCGTGGAAGCGTGTACATACTTGCATTTAAATCTAAATATGACATTTGGAGAGTTAACAATACATAGAACATCAATCATTTGAGCAATTCAATATTCATGTAATTTAGGGAAAACAAGAAGGCACACTATCATAGGTCCTAGCCATTTTCCACAATTAATTAAACATGCATTTCCGAAATTTACAATTCATTTCTTTCACCTTGGCATTTCATCAAACATAGTATGTTCATTATTTGTTAACCCTACAACATGCTTTTCTAGGTGGGTTATAATTCCATCATACATGTTTTTCATTATGGATACAATGCCCTTCCCCTTTCTCATTCATTACATCATTCACACGGCATCCAATCGCCCATTCACATTCTCAACCATCCATTCATCCCATTCACACATTACAACTCATTTTATAGTCATAATTGGGAGAAAACAAAGAATAAAAAAGAAAAAGAGGAAACTATGACTAAGAGGGTAGCACAAGGTACTGACCTTGATCAATGAGGAAGAAAACTCCTCCAAAAACATCATGAGGCGCTGCCCTATCTTGGAGAAACTCCTCCTCGCGTGCTTGAATCGGAATCTTGAAGCAATCCAAGCTTGAGGTGATTGTGGGTCTTGAAACCCCTTTGATTTCTCCCCAAAAGCAAACCCTAGGTTAGGAAAATCCTCTCCTCTTTCTCTAACTCTCAAATGTCTCTAAGTGTTGAGAATGAGCCCTAAAGGCTCGGGCATCCCTTAAGAATAAAGAGTGAAACGCCAAAAGACCAAAACACCCTTACTGAAATTTCTGCAAAAACACGAAGACCGAGCGATCGGTGTTTATGACCGATCGATCAGTTGCCTACCGAGCGATCGGTCAATTAACCGAGCTCTCGACCAAAAATTAACTCTCTGGAAAATTTTCCCATACAAATTTTTCGACCAGTCGATAGCCTCCGATCAAGCAGTCCGAAACCGATCGATCGCTCCATGGACCGAGCAATCGGTGCTCTGCAGGTCCAAATTGTTTTGGCCATATCTTTTGACTCGTCAGATTTTGACGATTCAACTTGCGTTGGGTTCGTACTTCGAAAAGGAACATTTTTGACGTTTTGGAATTTCTAATTTCTTCCTTATTTATTAATTGCACTACTTTAAAGGCAAATTGGCTACGGAAGTGCCATGCATAAAACATGAAAAAGTCCGGGGCTCTACATCCTCCCCCCTTACAAAAATTTCGTCCTTGAAATTTAGACAATACTTACATTACAAACCAAAACAAAATTACAAGTCATATACAAAACCTATACAAAACTCATTCAAACAATTCCGGGTACTTCTCTTGAACTTCGGCCTCTCGCTCCCATGTAGCCTCTTCTCGAGCATAATGTTGCCACTGCACGAGAACCAACAGAATCATTTTGTTGCGAAGGACTTGATCTCTCCGATCCAATATATGAACTGGCCTCTCAACTAAAGTGAGATCCTCTCGAATTTCCAACGGTTCCAGGTCTATGACATGCGAAGGATCCACAATGTACTTCCGAAGCATAGACACATGAAAAACGTTGTGAACCGCGGCCATGTGAGGTGGAAGAGCAACCCTGTAAGCAACCTCACCCACTCGCGTGATGATCTCAAACGGGCCAACATATCGAGGACTAAGCTTACCTCGCCTGCCAAATCTCATAATCCCTTTGCTAGGAGATACTTTAACAAAGACTTGATCTCCAACCTGAAATTCCAAGTCTCTACGGTGCGTGTCCGCATAGCTCTTTTGACGATCTTGAGCGGTTTTCAACCGATCCCGGATGATCTTGACTATGCTTGCAGTTTGCTCGATCAACTCCGGACCAAGTATTTTCCTTTCTCCTACCTCATCCCAGTAGAGAGGAGACCTGCAACTTCGCCCATATAAGGCCTCAAATGGAGCCATTTGGATACTCGCCTGATAGCTATTGTTGTAGGCGAACTCTACCAAAGGCAAGTGCTCTTCCCAACTGCCTTGAAATCCAGCATACAAGCCCGAAGCATATCTTCTATAACTTAGTTCACCCTCTCGGTTTGTCCATCCGTCTGTGGATGAAAAGCAGTGCTGAAATCAAGTCGGGAACCCATAGCTTCCTGAAAACTTTTCCAGAATCTTGATGTGAATCTTGGATCCCGATCAGACACAATACTGACTGGCACTCCGTGTAGTCGAACCACTTCCTTAATGTATAGTGCGGCCAACTGACTAGAGTTGAAGGTGGTTCGGTAGGGTAAGAAATGAGCGGACTTAGTCAAACGATCCACTACTACCCATATCACATCTGAGCCCCTTACCCTCTTTGGCAGGCCAACTATGAAATCCATGGATATGTTCTCCCATTTCCACTCGGGAATAGGAAGAGACTGCAATAGACCAGCGGGTCGCAAGTGCTCTGCCTTCACCTGTTGGCACACCAAGCACCGTGCCACATACTCAGCAATATCCCTCTTCATATTCCGCCACCAAAAGTAACTCTTGAGGTTCCGGTACATCTTCGTACCCCCTGGATGCACTGTGTACTTCGAACGATGTGCTTTATCCATGATCTCTCGTCGCAGATCCGCATTGGCTGGAACACACAACCTTCCTTTGAACGTAATAGCACCCCGGCTAGTGAGAGAGAAGTCTTCACTACCCTTGGCAACTTCCTTGTCCCGATAAGCCAACAATTCAGCATCCGTGGCTTGATATTCTTGGATCAAATCTATAATGTATGGCCGAACCGTGACATTTGCCAAGATAGGACTACGGATAGAGTCATTCACACTGATGTCCAGATTTGCCAAATCTTCAAGTAGCTTCCATTCCTGTACAAACATGTGTGCTAATAACCCCGGAGGTCTTCTACTTAAGGCGTCCGCTACAATGTTTGCTTTGCCCGGGTGGTATTGGATGGTACAATCATAATCTTTCAAAAATTCCATCCAACGCCGTTGCCTTAGATTTAACTCTTTTTAGGAAAAGAGATACTTGAGGCTCTTGTGATCCGTATACACATAGAATTCTACCTCGTAAAGGTAGTGTCGCCAAATCTTGAGTGCAAACACGACTGCCGCAAGCTCCAAGTCTTGCGTGGGATAATTCTTTTCATGCTCTTTCAATTGCCTTGATGCATAGGCAATGACTTTCTTGTGTTGCATGAGCACACACCCAAGTCCAACGTGTGAGGCATCACTATACACCTCATACCCATAAGGTCCGTATGGCACAGTAAGGACAGGGGCTGTAGTAAGCCTCTTCTTCAGTTCCGTGAAACTGATCTTACACTTGTCGCTCTATACAAACTTCGCATTCTTCCTTGTCAGGTAAGTGAGCGGTGCCGCAAGGCTGGAGAAACCCTCTACGAATCTCCTGTAGTAGCCTGCCAACCCAAGGAAACTACGTATTTCTGTAACACTCTTAGGCCTCGCCCAACTCATGACTGCCTCTATCTTCTTCAGATCTACCGAAATGCCTTCCGCGGATACAAGTGGCCTAGGAATGCCACCTCTTCCAACCAAAACTCACACTTGCTAAGTTTGGCGTACAGCTTGTGCTCTCTCAGCATTTCCAAAGCAAGGTGAAGGTCTCACATGTGATCTTCCCGTGTCTGGGAATACACCAAGATATCGTCGACAAACACGATCACACATCGATCCAGGTATGGCCGGAACACCCGGTTCATTAAATCCATAAAGGCTGCCGGCGCATTTGTGAGACCAAAAGGTATTACCAAGAACTCGTAGTGTCCATACCGAGTCCGAAAGGCAGTTTTGGGAACATCTTCCGCCTTAATCTTCAACTGGTGATAGCCCGATCGAAGATCTATCTTAGAGAAAAATTTTACTCCCTTCAACTGATCGAACAAGCCATCAATTCTAGGCAATGGATACCTATTCTTTATAGTGACTTTGTTCAACTGTCTGTAATCGACGCACATCCGCATCGAGCCATCCTTCTTCTTAACAAATAACACCGAGGCACCCCACGGTGAGACACTTGGTCAAATGAAACCAAGGCCTTACAATTCCTCCAACTGAGTCTTCAACTCTTTGAGTTCAATAGGGGCCATTCTACACGGAGCCCTGAAAATAGGAGCTGTGCTTGATGCAAGCTCGATCACAAATTCAATCTCCCTGTCTGGAGGCAATCCTGGAAACTCCTCTGGAAATACATCCAGGAATTCACTCACGACTGGAATAGTCGATGAGTCCTTTGCCTCGGGGTTAGCTAAGCTCAACGCCGTAAAACGAGCAATATCTCTACTTTTTAACTCGCGAAAGTGGAATGGTTTTCCTTATACTGGCTTGAAGAGTACCATTTTCTCAAAGCAAGCTACATGCCCGTGATGTGCCGCTAACCAATCCATTCCCAATATCACGTTAAAGTCTTGGAATCTAAGAACTATTAGATCAACCGCCAACTCGTGCCTTCCTACTTGAACCACACTATTTCGACACACTTTGTTTGTCAACACTGTTTTTCCGAGAGGAGTCGAAATGGCTAACTCCGGTTTTAGCTGACTAGGCTCCACAGAAAAGCCTTCTGAAAAGTTCGGCGAGACAAACGAATGAGTAGACCCGGTATCAATCAACACTCTAGCCAAACATTCGTTGACTAGTAAGGTTCCTGAAATTTCAACTAGTTACGTCAATCCATGCATCACATCATATGTATATAGGTAGATATATATATAGCACGCCACATACGTACACAAGGAGTAAAGCATATCATGACAATCGTGGTTAAAAGAATAACTCTAAACGTGTACCTTGCACCACATCATCAGATGCAAGTGCATCACCCTCTGTCAAGGAAAAAACTCGCCCCTAGTTTGCCTGGCGAGGTGGAGGTGTAGACCGGGTAGCCTGGGATGACGCCTGGTATGATCCTGCTAAGCGTGCTGCAGGCCTAATCCCCTGAGACTGGCCTGGTAAATGCCGAGTGGGGCAATCCCTGATCACATGGCCCTGGCGACCACAATGAAAACATCCACCCGATGCTCTTCGGCAATCTCCTGCTGGGTGCCTTCGGCCACACGAAGTGCAGACCTCGTGTGTATAGGTCGGAGGGGCCGGAGGTGGAGCATACCTCACCGTCTGAGGTGCAACTGGCCGTGGAGCTGGAAGAGCCTGAGGTCACGGTACCTGAGGCACATACTGCCGTGGATCTGGAGGCGCATAAGATGGACTCATTGGTGGTGCTGGCCACGTGTACTGATAAGGGCCGGTACGAGCCCGCCTCTCTGGAGGTGCTGAACTACTGGCTTGGCCTCTCGCCATCTTCCTCTTCTTGGACACGGCCTCGGAATTTGCCTCGACCAATTAGGCTTTTTCTACTACCTCAAGGTAGGTAGCATGTCTGAAAACCAAAACCTTCTCCATGATAACATCTTTGAGCCCTTGCTCAAACCTTCTTGCCTTCATTGCCTCGGTGGCAACCATGTGAGGCACGAATCTAGAGAGCTCCAAGAACTTAGCCTCATAAGTGGCCACGGTCATCGAACCTTGCTCTAGGTTAATGAACTCTCTTTCTTTCTTCTCCTGTGCTCCAACAGGAGAGTACTTCTTATAAAAAGTATCCTTGAACTCCTCCCAAGTCCAAGGTTGACCCTACATGGTCAAATCTCGTGTCCTCAATGCGGATAACCACCAATGGTGGGCCTCGCCCTCTAACATGAAAACTATCCATGCTACTCTATCCTCCTCTGTAGGCGAGAGGACCGTAAAGATCTTCTCCATTTGGAGGATCCACGCCTCCGCAGCTAGAGGGTCCACACTTTTATGGAATGATGGAGGCCTCAATCTCCTGAATGCCTCAACTCCAGCTGTACGATGTACTAGAGCTGCGGGCAGTGGAGTAGGTGCCGCTGACAATTGTATAGCCTGCCGAACCGCCAGAATGGCGAGAGTCTCAGCAATAGAGCCTAAGACCTGAGAGAGGTCCGGCTGGTCATCCTCATCTCGTGAAGAAGAAGAAGCTCTGGTATGTGGTCCACGACCCCATGTGCCCCGCCTCATGACTAAAGTTCTGAGAACAATAGCACCACATGAGTCTCACTTGAAACCACAATTTATCGTATTTTCATTTCACAATAATTCAAGTGGCATTATGTGTATAATATAATACTAATATACATCGCATCACAACCATCAGTGTATTTACAATATTATACCGCTCCTAAGACTCGTACCTAGTTGAAACAACCATTTTGACTAAAACAAAAGTTTAGTCTCACACTTGGAATCATGACTTGCTTCCGACATACTTCCTTGCTAATTTGTTTCCGGGCATATGCTCTTGTCAAGCCGTGGTATAGATTCTAAGTGACCCTAGAGACCTAAAGCCTAGGCTCTGATACCACTTCTTGTCGCGCCCCAAAACCCACCCTAGGAGTTAGAGTGAACTTTGGACGACGAATCATGACTCACATGACTTGCTTGACAAATCAACCTGCAAAACTCACAGAGCATATACAATAGAGGATAAAAACAGCGGAAACATACTCTAACATGGTACAGCGGAAGTCTACCAAACCTCTATGTATATACATACGTAAATCCAAGTTTATACAAAAAGGCAACCAAAAGAAAGTGCGGACATGCCCGGCAAAATACATGGATATCTCTCTCAACTAACCCACAGCTATATCACTCAGAATCTACCACAACCTAATAGTAACCCTCACCCTGAGGTTCCTCCACGGGCTCCTCAACGTACTCGTCCTCCACCCAAGGGCTCGGAGCACAGACGTCAAAAGGAGCAGCTGCTCCGCTATCACCTGCCGACATAAGAAGTACGGCTGAGCATGGAATACTCAGCGTGTACCAAATACTAACCAACAGTCATAGCATAAAAATTGCAATACATAAAGCAGGAGTAATTCATATATGTAAAACGGGAACAAGTCATATTATACTAGGAAGTAAAGCAATTTATAATCATGCTTGTATTTTGTAGAAAGCCGATAAAACCCTTGAAAACACCATGCACTTGACTTGACCTAAAGTACCATTTTCGTGCTTGAAAACTTGTCTTGTCTATCTTGCTTGATTCTTGTAGATCGTGTCATGTCATGCGTGCTTGCTTGTGATCATGTAACTTGTGAGATACACTTGTAAGATGTACTTGTGAGATGCGCTTGTGAGATGCCTTGAGAGGGAAGAGAGACCCTTCTTTATGCAATGCACTTGAGAGGGAAGGGAGATCCTTCTTCATGATATGTATGTATGTACTTGCGAGGGAAGGGAGGCCCTTCTTTATGCTATGCACTTGTGAGTGAGGGGAGACCCCTCGTGGGATGTTTGTTCTTGTTTTCTTGTGAAAAGCGAGGTAAAACATATCGTAGGATATGTCCCACCTCTCAATTTCGTTCTTGAAAATATGATAAATCATGTCTTGCATGTAGTGCTCGTGGAAGCGTGTACATACTTGCATTTAAATCTAAATATGACATTTGGAGAGTTAACAATACATAGAACATCAATCATTTGAGCAATTCAATATTCATGTAATTTAGGGAAAACAAGAAGGCACACTATCATAGGTCCTAGCCATTTTCCACAATTAATTAAACATGCATTTCCGAAATTTACAATTCATTTCTTTCACCTTGACATTTCATCAAACATGGTATGTTCATTATTTATTAACCCCACAACATGCTTTTCTAGGTGGGTTATAATTCCATCATACATGTTTGTTCATTATGGATACAATGCCCTTCCCCTTTCTCATTCATTACATCATTTACACGGCATCTAATCGCCCATTCACATTCACAACCATCCATTCATCCCATTCACACATTACAACTCATTTTATAGTCATAATTGGGAGAAAACAAAGAATAGAAAAGAAAAAGAGGAAAATATGACTAAGAGGGTAGCACAAGGTACCGAACTTGATCAATGAGGAAGAAAATTCCTCCAAAAACGTCGTGAGGCGCTGCCCTAGCTTGGAGAAACTCCTCGCGTGCTTGAATCGGAATCTTGAAGCAATCCAAGCTTGAGGTGATTGTGGGCCTTGAAACCCCTTTAATTTCTCCCCAAAAGCAAACCCTAGGTTAGGAAAACCCTCTCCTCTTTCTCTAACTCTCAAATGTCTCTAAGTGTTGAGAATGAGCCCTAAAGGCTCGGGCATCCCTTAAGAATAAAGAGTGAAACGCCAAAAGACGGAAACACCCTTACTGAAATTTCTGCAAAAACACGAAGACCGAGCGATCGGTCAACTGACCGAGCTCTCGACCAAAAATTAACTCTCTGGAAAATTTTCCCATACAAATTTTTCGACCAGTCGATAGCCTCTGATCGAGCGGTTCAAAACCGATCGATCGCTCCATGGACCGAGCGATCGGTGCTCTGCAGGTCCAAATTGTTTTGGCCATATCTTCGAAAAGGAACATTTCTGACATTTTGGAATTTCTAATTTCTTCCTTATTTATTAATTGCACTACTTTAAAGGCAAATTGGCTACGGAAGTGCCATGCATAAAACATGAAAAAGTCCGGGGCTCTACATCAACGACCATATTGATTGTCCAACTATAAATAGAGCTGATTTATGATAAAAATAAATAATATTAAGGATTTCAATCATTGTTCTATTGCTCATTCATCACTCACTAACTCTCAGCAATCAATACTCTGTTTTCTATTGAATATTTAGAATCTGAATCCCTTTCTTTTTGAGCATTCAATTCCAATCAATTTTGAGAAATTGTAAACTTTGTATTCAATTCTTATCTAGCTCAATTAAGGAGCTTTCAATTCGGATTGTAAATCCAAAAATCTTTGTTCTCTTTGAAATTCAAGAATCAGTGATTCTTGCACCCAGTTAAGAAGTGAGTCTTCTTGTATCCAAGAGAGAGTCTCTCTTGAAGAGGTTACTCCTTAGCCTATAAAAAGATTGTTAAAGGTTCTTACTGAGCCTAAAAAATGATTGTAAGCCTTGCTCTCTGCCGGAAAAGAAGAGTACGATTAGTGGATCATGTGAAAATCCTTGAAGCGGGAAAGCTTAAAGGCGGGGACGTAGGCAAGTTGCTGACCCCCGATAACATATCTGGTGTCTGGTATCTCTATCCTTCTCTTTCTTTTATTATCTCTAAATTTAGTTGATAGTTGTTGTGATTAGTTTTAAATTCCGCAAATATCACTTAGAATAATTTTTTAATTTGCCATAAACCCTATTCCCCCCCCCCCCCCCCCCTCTAGGGTCCATTATCTAGGCATCAATTGGTATCAGAGCTTTGTGCTCTATTTTAGATCTAACCATCTTGAGTTAAAGATCCCCTATGGCAAACATATTTTCTACTACCTTTGTGACGACCCGAATATTTTTTAAATAAAAATATTATATATATTCAATAAATGATTGAATATTGGGTAATCCTGATTACCATTTAAGCATATAAATTATATTGTTTATAGAATAAGGATATATACTATGTATTAAAATTTATACATGTATATAAGAAGACAAGGGCTGAGATCATGCCATGTGGAAAGTGCCATGTGGCAATATCCAAGAGGAATCGATCAAGAGATTAAGGAGAATCTATGATCAATTTAAAGTTATGATAATCATAAGCTAAGATGTGGACATGTGGCAAGTGCAACATGTCAACACTATATAAAGTAGCGTCCAAGATTAACTATGGTTAGTCAATTAACTATGATAAGTTAATCATAAAGTCAATAATGGATTAAAGAATATCATGTTGACATGTGGAATGATCTCCACCATTTATAGTATGGAAGGATGGGCAATCAAGATCAACTCATTAGGGGTAAAGTGCCACATGTCACCATCATTAAGTAAGTTCATGAACTAATTTGAGATAAAGGAGAAGAACCCAAATCTCCTACAAAGTTAAAGCTCACGCCCATTTTGTTCACATTAAGTGCATGAACATGTTTAATAGGGACTTAGCCCTTAGACATTGGAAAAATGTACCTAATTGGGTACTAAACCCTTAGTCAAGCACTTAAGTAAGAAGCTAATCATGATGACATGTGGCAAAATCACCACACATCATCATCTATGAATAGACTTACAAGATTACATCTTGGGTATTAAGTGCCACCTAGCACTTTGGTATTCATAAACCAAATGATCAAGTGGATAGACCCAAACCCTATAACAAGAGTAATAGCCACGCTTAGATGAGGTAACTCTAGGGTTTAAATCAAGATAAACCTAAGGTTAGTAATCTACTTAGGTTAAATGACCCTAAGTTAAGAAAATTATATTTTGAGGAAATTTAATTATCTCATGTGTAAGTAAATTCATTTATGAAAAATGAACCTAGTCAATAGAGTAAAGACAAGAGAGACAAATCCTTGGAATGAGGAAGTAATACACGTCCAAGAATGATTGACCATGGTTAGAAATTACTTGGGTCAAGCTAAATTAAAGGTGATACATGTATATACATTAAGATAGTAAGATTACTCATGTATCAAATTTAAAGCATACATAATCTATGGTTAATACATTGGGCTAACCATGAATTTAATTAAATGTGTACATGAACAAGCTCATGCCCAACCATGGCTAGTAATTAACTTAGCCATGAAGTTAACTTGGGGGGAATAATCTAATTAATAGGATACATGTATTGTGGTTTTTATTAAATATTTAACCATGAGTTAAAGTGAACTATGGTTAGGTTAGTGCATGTGCACAAGTGATACATGCATCATGGACTAGATAAACCTAATTAAGGGAATGCACCAATTTAATTGGATACATGGAAATAATATAATGCATGAATCATTCACTAATAAAGAAATGAAGCATAATTATTAGAGGGGAATGTATCAAAAGTAATGAGAGGCAAAACCCCTTGCCTATATAAAGAGACCCTACACGCCCATTTGGATACTCCATTTGTGCCAAACTCTAGAGAGACTAGAATACCATGCCCCACCCCTTGTGTCTCACTCCAAGCCAACGTCCGAACCATGAGGGAATAGTGAGAGAGCAAGGGAGAAAAGGAAGAAAGAAAGAAAGGAAAGAGAAAAAGAAGAAAGAAAGGGATTGTGCCAAGCCCTACTTCGGTTTCGGTAAAAAGTGTAAGTTATATTCGAGGATCTCATTTTAAATAGCATTTTAGAATGAAGGTTAGTAAAAGTAAGTATTTTTATATAAGGTGAAATAAGTAAGTTATTACCTTACTATGTTTAATTGTTGGAAAATAGTATAAGAAATACTAGAAACTAGTATAATGATAGTATGAATGATTTGACAAGGATATACTGAAATTCTGGAAAAAGATAGTATAATAATACTAAGGTCAAATCGTAAGATGATGTTATGTAACATGTTAACAATATAGAGTCATGATACTAATACATTACATGTTATTCATATATTACATTCTATGGTATGGAAATAGATGTAATTGAAAAAGGAGGATTCTAAATTATGAAGTTATAGTTATGAGAAAACTATAATAAAAAAATAATTAAAATGGAAATCATAATGTTATGATGTATAATGTATAATGTCTTAATGAGAAGGCAAGGAAAACACTTAACTTATAAAGGGTTTCAAGACAGATGGGCTAGCCCCAAAAGGGAAGACCGTTCGGCAATCATCTTGAGGGGTTAAGGAAAATCCCAAGACAGATGGGTGAGCCCTAAAAGGGAATACCATTCGGCGATCATCTTGAGAGACAGGATTAAGATAAGTCGAAAATAAAAGAAAAAGATAAAAGAAAATGAATATTTATCTTAGGTCTCAAGACAGATGGGTGAGCCCCAAAAGGGAATACCGTTCGGCAATCATCTTGAGGGGTTAAGGAAAATCCCAAGACAGATGGGTGAGCCCTAAAAGGGAATACCGTTCGGCGATCATCTTGAGAGACAGGAGTAAGATAAGTCTGAAAAATAAATGAAAAGATAAAGGAAAAGATAAAAAATGTTTATCTTGAAAATGTCTCAAGATAGTGGCGAGGTAAAGGAAGGCCGTTCGACAATACTTCATGAGGAGTAATGATGGCTCCGAGACGGAATGAAATACTTCATGAGGGGTCAAACTCCAAGATGGAATGAGTCTAAAGAGGTGTACCTTTCAGGGATCATCTTGAAAGGCAAAGTTAAGATAAACTAGATCCGAGTAAAAGATATTTAAAAGAAATATTGAAAATAATATTAAAAGTTTTAATATTATATATATACTTATGCTTATTCTATCTTGTTATTTAGCATGATATCCTGGAATATTCTTATTGGGCTTCATAGCTCACTGACCTTTTATGTCTCCAGATGAACAATAAAAGAACAACTTAAAAGCGATGTTCGAAGAAGGGCGGAGTTGCTTTCGATCTTGATGTTATATTTTGTTATATGTTCATTTGGATGTAATTAAACTGGTTATGTAAACCTTTACTTTAATTATGGACATGGTTATGATGGCTATTGCATATGGAAAGAAAAGAAGGGTTTAAAAATTTTAATTCCCTTGGTATTTTACGCTTCCGCATTATAAGAGAAAAATGATCTCACGGACGAATTACTCTTACATTTCATTAGTGAAATGTTAAGTTTAAGTCGGGTCGTGACAACCTTAGATGATGGCCAATTGACCACCAACCTCCATTATTCAATGGAGAAAACTATAACTATTGGAAAACCAGGATGATGGTTTATTTACAAGCTCTTGACTATGACTGTTGGAAAGTCATTGTCAAAGGACCTCATCTACCTCATAAAGTATTTGATGGCATTAGAATCCCAAAAACTGAAGATGAATGGAATGAAGCAAACATTAAACTCATCCAAACTAATGCTAAGGCTATTAGCAATTTGTACTGTGCCTTAAGTCCACAAGAGTTCAATAGAATCTCTGGATGTGACTCAGCCAAGGAAATATGGGACAAACTCAAAGTCACGTATGAAGGTACAAATCAAGTTAAAGAAGAAAAAATAAGTATGTTAGTTCATAAGTACGAACTCTTTAAAATGGAAAATGATGAATCTATTGGAGAAATGTTTACACGCTTTACCAATATCTTGAATGAACTGAAATATCTTGGTAAGGTATACTCTAATGCAGAAATTGTTAGAAAAGTCATTCGCTCACTTCCAAAGAGTTGGGGTCCCAAAGTCACCACAATTCAAGAAGCAAAGGATTTGACCAAGCTTCAAATGGATGAGCTTCTTGGATCTCTCATGACACACGAGGTCATAATGAAGGATCAAGAAGATGAACAAAAAGCAAAAAGGGGACTTGTGTTGAAGACCACTCAAGAAAGTGAGGAAGAAGAAAGTGATGAAGATGATGACATCGCTTTAATGGCAAGGAAGTTCAAGAAATTATTGAAGCACAAGAAGAACATCAAGAAGAGGCCTTACAAGAGAGAATTCTCCAAGGAGGTAGCCAAAGGAGAATCAAGCAAAAAGGAGCAAATCCTTTGCTATGAGTGTAAGAAGCCAGGACACATCAAGACCGAGTGTCCTCAATTGAAGAAAGGCCAAAGATTCAAAAAAAAAATGCAATGAAAACACTTTGGATGACTACGAAGGAAGTGGATCGGATGACAACTCGAGTGAGGAAGAAGTTGCCAACTATTACCTCATGGCTCTTGATAATGAGAAGGTAAATTCTTCATCTAGTGAATCTCTATCTTATGAAGAAATTAGAGAGGCATTTGATGAACTCTATATGAAATTTCTTAAATTAGGATCAAAGAACAAAGAACTTAAAAAGGACAGCATTTCTCTTTCAAACTCAAATGATCTTTTGCTAAAAGAGAAAAATGATTTACTCAATGAGAAAATCATACTTGAAAAGGAAAACAATGTTTTGAATGAAAAATTAAAAGAATTTCAAAATTCACCCCAAGGACTAACTTGTGATTGGGAAGAGCTAAAAGTCAAAGTCATTGATTTGACTAAAATTGCTCACACCTTATCTACGGGAGAAAAGAATCTTGAAAGACTTTTGGGCCAACAAATATATGTCTTTGGAAAGGCCGGTCTTGGATATAACCCTTTTTCAAAACAAAATGAGCACCAAAACTTCTTTTCAAAATCTACAAATGTTTTGAACCCTCATTTGAATGCATTTTTCACTTTTAATGGAAAGAAAGTAGTTAAAAATATTTGGATCCCAAAAGGATCATACACTCCCAAGACTATCCACAAAGGACCACACATGGTTTGGGTCTCAAAGGGAACTCACCCTCCTAAGGATATTCAAAAATCAGTTTGGGGTTCATCTAAAACTGTATGGGTTTCGGGAGGAACATATGTTGGAGTTACTTAAATTTTGTCTTGTAGGTTTGTTTGAAATCTAGCTCCTTCAAGACAAAATGGTTCATGGACAGTGGAAGCTCAAGGCACATGTCAAGGAACAAAGATCTATTCATCTCAATCTCTCCAAAGGATTGAGGACATGTGACCTTCAGGGACAACGCAAAAGGAAGGATCATCCGCATAGGTAATGTTGGTAAGAACTGTACAATTTTTTTTGAAAATGTTTTACTTGTTGAAGACCTTAAACATAACTAAATTAGTATTAGTCAATTGTGTGACAAAGGTCTAAATGTCTTCTTTAAGTCAAATGTTTGTATTGTTAAGGATAAAGATAACATTACAACCTTATTCATAGCTCATAGACATGAAAACGTATATACCATTGATTTTGATGAACTTATTTCTCAAAACCTTATATGTTTTTCAGCTATTAATGAAACTAGTTGGTTATGACATAGAAGGTTAGGCCATGCTAGTATAGATTTGTTATCAAAATTATCTAAAAAAGATCTAGTTAAAGGTTTACCAAAAACCAAGTTTTTAAAAGATAAAGTTTGTGATGTTTGTCAATTAGGTAAACAAATCAAATCTCCTTTCAAAAAGAAACTAGTAATATCTACTTCTAGACCTCTAGAATTATTGCATATGGACTTGTTTGGACCTAATGATGTTGCTAGTTTAGCTGATAAACTTTATGCTTTTGTCATTGTTGATTACTACTCTAGATTTACTTGAGTATTATTCCTATCTCATAAAAATGAAGTGCATGTGTTATTTGAAAAATTTTGTAAAAGAGTACAAAATGAAAAAGGTTACTCCATTAATACTATAGGAAGTGATAGAGGTGGAGAATTCAAGAACAAAGAGCTTGAATCCTTTTGTGAGGAAAATAGTTTTAACCATAATTTCTCTACTCCTAAAACTCCTCAACAAAATGGAGTAGTAGAAAGAAAGAATAGGTCTTTACAAGAAATGGATCGGACCATGTTAAATGAACATAACTTACCTAACTATTTTTGGGCTAAAACTATTAACACTTCTTATTATATAATTAATAGAGTGGTAATTAGAAGTAAATTAAACAAAACTCCTTATGAACTTTGGCATGGTAGATCACCAAATATCGGTTACTTCAAAGTTTTTAGTTGTAAATGTTTTATTCTAAATAGTAAACCAAACTTGAAGAAATTTGAACCAAAATCAAGTGAATGAATCTTTCTTGGTTACTCTACTAATAGCAAAGCTTATAGGGTGTTTAATAAAACTTTCTTAATTGTTGAAGAATCTATGCATGTTATTTTTAATGAATCAAATCCTTTTAAATTTAAAAATCTTGAAGATGATGATCATACTAACCAACTAGATAACCTATTTAAGCATACAGCAAACTTGGAAATCAACAAAGAAGAAAATGCAAATCAGGAAAATGCTATTAACTTAGAAGATGAAAATTTAGAAGAAAATAATGAAATTCATCTACCTAAGGCTTGAAGATTAATTAAAGATCACCCTAAAGAACAAATTTTTGGTAATATGAATCAAGTTGTAAGAATTAGAAGAAACATATGTAATAACCTTGCATTCCTCTCTCAAATTGAACCTAAGAATGCTCTTGAAGCAATTAATGATGAATCTTGGGGAATAGCTATTCAAGAAGAATTAAACCAATTTGAATGAAATCAAGTATGGAATTTAGTACCTAGGCCTAAAAGCAAATCTATAATAGGTACTAAATGGGTCTTTAGAAATAAAAAGGATGAAGAATGAAATATTGTTAAAAATAAAGCTAGACTAGTAGCTCAAGTTTACAATCAAGAAGAGGAAATTGATTACGATGAAACTTTTACCCCTGTAACTAGACTTGAAGCTATTAGGATGTTGCTTGCTTATGCTTGTTATAAGAATTTTAAACTTTATCAAATTGATGTTAAAAGTGTTTTCTTAAATAGATTTATTTCTGAAGAAGTGTATGTAGAATAACCGCCTTGTTTTGAAAATCACAAAATGTCTAATCATGTTTTCAAACTCACTAAAGCTCTCTATGGTTTAAAGCAAGCTCATAGAGCTTGGTATGATAGACTTAGTGGTTTTCTACTTGAAAAAGAGTTCATTAGAGGTAAAATTGATACTACCTTGTTTATTAAATTCAAAAACACTGATATGCTTTTAGTTCAAATCTATGTTGATGATATCATTTTTAGATCTACTAATGAATCCCTTTGTCAAGAATTTGCTAAAACAATGCAGGATGAATTTGAAATGAGCAAGATGAGAGAACTAACCTTCTTCCTTGGACTTCAAATCAAGCAATCTAAAGAAGACATTTTCATAAGTCAAGGGAAATACATTAGAGAACTACTAAAGAAGTTTGGTATGGACAACTCAATGAATACTGATATTCCTATGAGTCCAACTACAAAGCTGAATAATGATGAAAAAGGCTTAAATATGGAAATAACAAAATATCGAGGTATGATTGGTAGTTTACTATATTTAACTGCTAGTATGCCTGATATTATGATTAGTGTTTGTATGTGTGCTAGATTTCAAGCTAATCCTAAAGAATCACTCATGACTGCTATCAAATGAACTTTTAAATACTTAATTGGAACAATTGATCTAAGACTTTGGTATCCTAAGAACACAACATTAGAATTAGTGAGTTATTCTGATGTAGACTATGCTGGCTGCAAAGTTGATCGGAAAAGCACTAGTGGCTCATGTCACTTCTTAGGACACTCCTTAGTTTCATGGTCATGTAAGAAACAAAACTATGTAGCTCTATCAACAGCTGAAGCTGAATATGTAGCAGCTGGGAGTTGGTGTGCTCAAATAATATACATGAAACAACAATTAGAAGACTTCAAATTATTTTATGATAAGATTCCAATTTTTAAATCCCTAAGTAGGTGTTGGCAAATTCCGTGATCATTAGATAGGTCATGTGAGTCGAGTCGTGTTCAACTTGTCAGAAGAGAAGAGCTAAAGCATCAAGAAGATTGAAGAAAGTGAAGAAAAAGCTCCTACGCTGGATCTAGAAAGGTAATTGACTTAGAGACCCCTACCTAGGTTGGATTTGACTTAGATAACTCTAAACATACCTAGGATGATAGTTTTAAACCTAATAAAGTTGTTTGATCTTAGTTGAATCAAATAAACATGAAATGAATCATGGTTTGAAAAAATTCTGTCTCAACCAATCGCTCGGTGTTGAGACCGATCGATCGGTGGCCTACCGAGCGATCGGTGGCTATCGACTGGACAAATAATTTGTATGGGGTATTTTTCCAGAGAGATGTTTTTCAACCGCTCGATCGTCCATGAGCACCGATCGATCCGTTTTGGACCGAGCGATCGGTAGTGTGCACCGATCGATCGGTCCTCGTAAAAAGAATTTTTATTTTTCTGGATTCTTTTTTTAAACCCTATATAAACAACTTTTTGGAGACCTAATTCCTGTCTTGGTTTTATCTTTGTTTATTTTTGAAAGAGTAGAGGTCTGAGAAACTCTTCTAGGATTTTTCCTATTGTTCTTATTAGATCTTTGTTGATCCCTCCTCTTTCTTTGATCCTAGAGAATGCAAGTATAGATCTAAACCTTTGATCTTGCATTGTGTGATCTCAGATCTATATGAGATCCCTCTAGGGTTTGAAACTTCCTAAATTGATTCACAACCCTACACCTTGTGTGTGTGTCCGGTGTTTGATCCGGAGCCTTCGTGGAAGGAAATCGATCGTGTGTGATCGTGGTTTTGAAGTAGCTTGAGAAGATTTGGTCGGTGTGGAACCGAAGCTGCTACGGCGGAGATCGAACCTGCTGGTTCGTGGAAATCAATAGTAAGAGTCTATACCTAGGAACGTCGTTTCTGTTTTGGTAAGGTCTTGTCTTGTACTTAAAATCTTTTCATAGTGAAGTTTATTGCTGGACGAGGTCCTGTGGTTTTTCCCGTTAGGGTTTTCCACGTAAAAATCTTCTGTGTTTGATTTGTGTGGATTGTCTGAGTGAATTGTTCATTGATTTCTAAACATATTAATTGAAAAATTAACATTGGATAGAAATTATTAGATAGACCTATTCACCCCCCCCCCTCTAGGTCTTAGAGATCATTGATCTGGATAAATTTCAATTGGTATCATAGCTAGTTCACTGATAAGGCTAATCCCTTAAGTGTGATCCTGTATTATCCGTGATCATGAGTACTCTAAGAGAAGGTGGATCCGTCTCTCGTCCCCCACTTTTTGATGGAAATAATTATGCATACTGGAAAGCTAGAATGAGAGCCTTTCTCAAATCTATTGACGAGAGAATTTGGATGTCTATACAAAATGAGTGGACTACGCCCATGAATACTGTAGGTGATTTGACTGTCGTCAAATATTATAATGAATGGACCAGAGAAGAGCTTAAGTCAAGTGGATGGAACACTAAAGGTCTCAATGCTATCTTTACTACAGTCACTGCTGAGGAATTCAGACGAATTTCTTCATGTGAAACAGCAAAGGAGGCTTGGGACATTCTTGAAATTACCCATGAGGGTACTACCACTGTTAAAATCTCAAAACTCCAAATGTTGAACACCAAATTTGAACATTTAAACATAGATGACAATGACACTTTTGATGAATTCTATGCAAAACTTAGTGACATTGTCAACGCTAGTTTCAATTTAGGTGAGAAAATATCTGAGTCCAAAATAGTTAGAAAAGTCCTTAGATCTCTCCCTGAGAGATTTCAACCCAAAGTCACTGCAATCGAAGAGAGTAAAAATGTTGACTCTCTGAAGATTGAGGAATTGGTTAGTTCACTCCAAACCTATGAACTCAATCTTCGTCCATCCAAGAAGAACAAATCTTTACCCTTGAAATCCATCAAGGAATCTTTGGATGAGGATGACAGTGATGGAGATATGAATGAGGAAGAAATGGCTCTCTTCGTTAAAAAATTTTGAAAATTTTTTAGAACGAAAAAGAGGTTCAATCCCAAAAAGGGAGGAAAATCTTTTGAGAAGTCAAAGTCTAAGCCCTGGGAAAATAAGAAAAATTCCAAGAATGGCGACAAGAAATCCCAAGGTGTTCAATGTTATGAATGCCATGGCTTCAGTCATATTTC
This sequence comes from Tetracentron sinense, assembly GCA_015143295.1. Taxonomy (NCBI): domain Eukaryota; kingdom Viridiplantae; phylum Streptophyta; class Magnoliopsida; order Trochodendrales; family Trochodendraceae; genus Tetracentron; species Tetracentron sinense. Next base: position 24,044,604 of record CM026573.1, read on the forward strand.
ACCTAACTGTCCTAACAAGAAGAAGAGTAAGGGCAAGGTGATGAATGCCTGTTGGGATGACAGTGATTCCGAGAATGAAGAATCGAACAATTCCTCTTCAAGTGAAGATACTGGAAATCATACGGCTTTCACTGTTTCCCTTTCTGGGATTCTTGAGACTACCTCTGCGGTTGATGAAAAGGAAAGAAGTGATGAAAGTGTTCATACTGAGTCTAGTGATGACATACAGAAGAGTCAAACTGACTCTGAAAGTGATGAAGATTTGAAAACAACTTATGATAAGTTGTATGCTGAAAGTTTGAAGCTGACTAAAACAAAAATCTCTTTGAGCAAAAAACTCAAAATCATTCAAAATGAAAGAGATACTTGTAAACTAGTAGCAGAAGAGAAGAGTGCTCTAGTTAGTCAGTTGGAAAATGAAAAAGAAGCATTTGTTATGAAAGTTCAATGTCTTTTGGAAGAGAATGTCTCATTGACTAATGTGGTCAAAAAATTAGAAGTTGAAAGAGACACTTCCATGAAAGAAATTGAAGAGTTAAGAACTCTACAAATGGAGCTGGAAACTTTTAAAGACTCTCTTGTTGATAAGGTGAAATTTCTTGAAAAAGAACATCAAATTACCCTTAAAGACAAGACTGACTTTATTCAGAAGGTCAATACTCTTGAAAAAGAAGTAAGAATGTTTGGTAACACTAGCTGCCTAGATGAATTAGTTAGAAAGTATGGGTCAAATTCGAGTAGATCTAGGATAGGACATGCTGACACACCAGCTGGTCCTTTAGCTGTTGGTACAATGGCTAGTGCAGTGTTTGAGCCAATACATTCTGATCCTAAAGTGAATCTACCTTCTACATCAAGTACTAAGGCTTATACAAATTTTGTAAAGCCTAGAAATACAGCTCCTAGAGTGAATGCAATGAGGAATCAAATTCCTTTTAGAAGAAATCCTCCTCTCCAAAGATTCATATCCACATGTCACTTTTGTGGTGTGATAGGTCACATTCGACCAAATTGTAATGCTTTTAGGAGAGCTCCTCAAAATGGTTCATGGAACCAAAATCAAATTCAAGGGACTCTTCAAAGGCAGATTTAGGTTCTGGCTAAAAAGTCTAGAATATTGAGCGAAGATGTTAATAGAATTGCTCAAATCTCTATGACAAGAACTGGTCAATTTATTCCAAATGATTATTCAAGAGGAAAGAATTTGACTAATCAAAAAGCTAGAACTGAACAAAACAGGAAAAGGTCAAGGAGGACAAAAAGGAAAAAGGTTTCTAATACACAGTTTAATGATCAAAGATCTAAACAAGGTTTAAAGACTGTGTATGTAAGAAAGGATGACCTGAAGTGCTTCGTCATTCATACTGCCTTGAAAGCCCAAAACATAGAAATGTGGTACTTCGACAGTGGGTGTTCTCGGCATATGACAGGTAACAAGTCCTTATTTACTCAATTTGAGGACTGTCCAGATGGGACTGTTACTTTTGGTGATGGAAGCAAGTCTTTAGTAAAGGGGAAGGGTATCATCGATTCACCAGGCATACCAAAATTGAAAGATGCCTTGTTTGTTGAAGGACTGAAAGCTAATTTAATTAGCATAAGTCAACTATGTGATGAAAACCATGCTGTGCACTTTACCCAAAATAAATGCTTAGTCATTAATGGTAAAGGTAAGTGTGTTCTAGAAGGGTTGAGAACCACTGACAATTGCTACGGCTTAATTCCCAGTCCTAATCCCTCAAATGTCTGTTATAAGACTAAAATTGAGGAGGTTGATTTGTGGCACCGAAGACTAGGTCACATGAACTTCAAAGACCTATGTAAAATCTCTAAGCAAGAGCTTGTAAGAGGTGTTCCCAAACTAGGAAAGCCTTCTACTGCTGTGTGTGGGCCATGCCAAATTGGTAAACAAATTAGAACCCCACATAAGAAGACTTCAAGTATTGCTACTTCATATCCACTGGAATTAATTCATATGGATCTAATGGGTCCTACAAGAACTGAAAGCCTAGGTGGAAAGCGATACATCCTAGTTATGGTTGATGATTTCTCAAGAATGTCATGGGTGGCATTTATAAGAGAGAAATCCGATGCTTTTGACAATTTCAAAAGTATTTGCTTGAAAATTCAAAATGAGAAAAGATGCCCAATCACTCGAATTCGAAGTGATCATGGAAAGGAGTTTGAAAACTCTAAGTACAACGACTTTTGTGATGAGTCGGGTATCAAACATGAATTTTCTGCACCTATTACACCTCAGCAGAATGGTGTAGTAGAGAGGAAGAACAGGGTTCTCCAAGAGATGGCTAGAGTTATGCTTCATAGCAACAATCTAGCTTCTCATTTCTGGGCTGAGGCAGTTAACACTGCTTGCTATATAGTTAATAGAGTTTTTGTAAGACCTGGAACAAGGAAAACCCCATATGAGTTGTGGAATAACAAGAAACCCAGTGTCAAGTACTTTCGAGAATTCGGAAGTAAATGCTATATCCTTAAGGATAGAGAGCAACTGGGCAAATTTGAATCCCGGAGTGATGAAGGGATATTTCTTGGATATTCCACCAACAGTAGAGCTTATCGAGTGTATAACTTAAGAACCTCTACGATTATGGAGTCCATAAATGTAGTTGTGGATGACTCCGGTGTTGAAAATGTGCAACTTGAGGATGATGAAAGTGCTGAAAATGAAAATGTTGAAACTGTTTCAACTCCACCTATAAATAAGCAATCATCTCCATCAAAACCTACAAATTCTAGGGTCATGAGTCCTCACACCCCCACTGACATAATTGGTGATCTTGAAAGTGGAGTGAGAACGAGGAAACAAATTGAAAATGAAGTTAGCTACATTTGCTATACTTCATCTTTTGAACCCAAGAATGTAGCTGAAGCTCTTGCAGATGATAATTGGATAAATGCAATGCAAGAAGAGTTACTTCAGTTTACTAGGAATGATGTTTGGTATTTAGTACCTAGGCCTAACAATACAAATGTGATAGGTACCAAATGGATTTTCAAGAACAAATCTGATGAAAAAGATACTATCATAAGAAATAAGGCTAGGTTAGTTGCACAAGGATACACCCAAATTGAAGGTATTGACTTCGATGAAACCTTTGCTCCTGTAGCCAGGCTAGAATCAATAAGAATTCTTCTAGCTGTGGCTTGCCATATGAAATTCAAACTTTTTCAAATGGATGTTAAGAGTGCCTTTCTGAATGGCATTCTACAGGAGGAAGTCAATGTGGAACAACCAAAAGGGTTTGAAGATCCACATCACCTTGATCAAGTCTATCGGCTAAAAATGGCCCTCTATGGTTTAAAGCAAGCTCCAAGAGCTTGGTATGAGAGGCTGACTACTTATCTCTTGGAAAACGGATTTTCGAGAGGGGGAGTAGACGAAACCCTTTTCATAAAGAATGTGAAAGGTGATATTGTCATCGCCCAGATATATGTTGATGACATAGTGTTTGGTTCCACATTAGACTTACATGCTCTTTCATTTGCTGAACAAATGAAAAATGAATTTGAAATGAGCATGGTTGGTGAGCTAAGTTTCTTCCTTGGTCTTCAGATCAAGCAATTGGATTCTGGGATCTCAGTATCTCAAATCAAATATGCTAAAAATCTAGTGAAGAAATTTGGCATGAGCTCTGCTAAGCATGTAAGGACTCCTATGAGTTCTACTACAAAACTTAGTAAAGAAGCTATAGGCAAAGATGTTGATCAAACTTCTTATAGAAGCATGATTGGTAGTTTACTCTACCTAACTGCTACTAGACCTGACATAGCCTTTAGTGTTGGTGCATGTGCCCGCTATCAAGCGAGCCCAAAAGAGTCTCACTTGCTTGCAGTTAAGCGTATCATTCGATATGTGAGTGGAACTCAATCATTTGGCCTCTTGTATTCTTTTGATACAAATGCCACGATAGTTGCATATTCCGATGCCGATTGGGCCGGAAATGCTGATGATAAGAAGAGCACCTCTGGAGGATGTTTCTATATTGGAAACTGCTTAGTTGCTTGGCTTAGCAAAAAGCAGAATTTAATTTCATTGTCCACTGTAGAAGCTGAGTACATAGCAGCTAGCAGTTGTTGCACTCAACTTCTGTGGATGAAACAGATGTTGAATGATTACCGGATTGAACAAAGCACTATGACTGTGTATTGTGATAATTCAAGTGCTATCAATATTTCCAAAAATCCCGTTCAACATTCTCGCACAAAGCACATAGACATTAGACATCACTTCATCCGTGATCTTGTTGAGCAAAAGATTGTGTCTATAGAGTATGTCCAAACAGAGAATCAATATGCGGACATTCTTACAAAACCCTTAGATTCCCTTAGGTTTGAACTCCTTAGGAAATCCATAGGTTTGTGCGGAGTTGAGTAAAGATCTACTTGTTTCATAGCCTATGTGTTCTTCATGTTCTATTTATGTCATAGAGCTAATTTTTTTTGTTGTTTTCTTTAATTAATAAAAATCCAAAAACATTCAAAAAATTGAAAAATATTGCAAAAAATAATGTGTTTGTATGACCTTCTTTCCAATCATTTTGCTTAAAGTTATTTCCTTGAAATCATATTTGAACATATAATACAAGGATAAATATTTCATAAGATTGGATAAATTAGGATAGGTCAACTGTTGGTTTGATCTTGTGATTGAATTTGGTCATGCTAACTAATCTCAGTTAGAGTTGAGTAAACAAAGATGTTATATGTTACACATGTACTCTGACTGATTCTTAAGATGGTATTAGTTCCTATTTAAAGGTTCAAATATTATACCATATGGTTCCCTAGATTAATCAAATCTAGTATAACCAATGTAATAAAAAATTCCATAAGGTGAGCCCCCTAGTTATAAAAATTATTGACATGGAGAGGACTACCTGTGAGTTTGTGTGATAGCTACTAGTGAATGCAAACAGTGAGTAATGGCTACCTAGACAAACAGTAGGTATCTATATGGATTGCTAGTGTGAAAGCCCCCACTGTCATTAGAAAGAGCTACCTTCTCATTTGTGTGAAAGTCACCAATGTGCTAAAAACTATATATGTGTACTCCAAAAAGAATTTTCACAATGAGTACAATTTGACTAAAAAAGAAATGAAATAAATTTGTTAGTCAAATTTGGGGTAAAAATTGCTCATCATATAAGTATGGAAGTTTATTGGTTTTAAAACTAGTTTTTGAAAATTTTAGAGTCCCATTTGAGCTATAATGTCAAAATCTAGCTTAAGAAAGGAAACCAATTCAAAGAGTCAAGTAATGAATTTTGATTTCACACTAACATTACTTTTAATTGTTTCTTGACTCTGATTGTGAATTTGATGCAAATACCAAAATTAATCACCTTTGAAAATCAATTATTGTTTACATAATCCTAATTTATGACTATACTTGATATATATATATATATTCATGGGTGATTATTGTTTATGATTTTAATGAAATCAATTATTGCAAATTTTTTGGTGAATTGGTTTGTTTGAGGTGAAAATGAGTTTTTAATGTTCCATTAGTTGAGGGGGAGAAAAGGTTTTAAAAGTAAAATTTTTTAAAATTTTTCAGACCACCGATCGCTCGGTGTTAAAGACCGATCGATCGGTCTTTCGTGAACAGAGTTATAAAACCCTCATTTCTATTTTTTTTGTTCACTTCTTCTCCGAACTCAAGAGCGATCTCTCGGTTCCCTCTCCTCCAAATCCTTCCTACGGTCATTCCATTCAACTCTAAGGGTTTCCCAAGCATCAAAAAGGTAAGCCTTGTACGTTTTCTTGAGTATAGGTTGAATTTCTCATCTAGGGCATCGTTTTTCATCCATGGCTTTCATTTTGTCCTTAATCCTTCTAGCCTATCTCATGTCTGGCGTTCCCAAACGCCGAAAGTTGGTCCTCAACAACCAAGAGGACCCTCCTGAAGATGAGCAAATCCAAGACCCCTTTTCCTTCACTCCTATAGGTCATGGGATTTCAATAGGGGATCGACCAATTCGTAGAATGGTGGATTCTACTACTGAAAATCGCCAAAAGGCTTTGGCAGATAAAACCTGGAAACAAAAGGGAAAAGCCAGTTCATCTTCCACTGTTCTATTGGGTCCTTTCATTAGCCCTAATGCTGCTCAACTTTATAGTGAGTATTTTAGTAAAAAGGGTATAATGGTTGAAAGGAGCATTAGAATTTCAAATTTTGGTGATTACTACCTTTCTAAAATCATTACTGATCGTCACTGGGAAGGTCTTCTCAATTTATCAGGTCCTGCTCCTATTCAGTTAGTCCAGGAATTTTACTCAAATTTCTCTGAAATAAATTTCAAAACCTGGTCTTTTAAATCTCGATCTTTAGAACAATCAGTTTTGATAAATCCAAATGTCATTGCAAAATTTCTTGGTTGTCCTCGAGTTCCAGATGCCTATTATCCTTATAAATACAAGAAAGATGAGGATAAAGAATCTATGAACAATGTCGTCACATTTCTTTGTGGTGCTCCTACATTTTGGGTTGGTTCCTTAATCGAAGTCACAAAACTCACTAGGGATGCCAGACTTGTAAACCTAGTAATGAGTGCAAATATCCACCCAAAGGTTCATACTGCAGACCTTAGGGAAGATAGAGCTCGATTTTTATTCAGTCTCCTTCGTGGACATGATATTGACCTTGCAGCCCACATAATTGATTTGATGATTCAAGCTCATCAAACTCAAACTGTGGTTGGAGCTCTTCCCTTTGGATCCCTGATTACTAAACTCCTTGGTTCTCAAGGAATTATTGCTCCTCCTGGAGTTCCTACCCGTACTCGAAAGGTCCAATCAACAAAAAGACCATCGCTCAGAGTTTCTCTCATGCTTCAGTTCGAGATATTGAGGAAGAAGCTGAGTTTGGTATAGGATCCTCTCATGCACCTCCGGCCACGATTGATGATCTAGCCAGAATGATGAGAGAGATGCAAACGGATCTCTCAACACATATTTCATCTCACCAGGAGTTCACCACAGAGATCCGTGGCAGACTTGGATCACTGGATGCAGCAGTGCTGGGCGTACAGAGAGATGTTTGTGACTTTCGAACTTATTATGAGTCCCAGCTCACTTCTGATGATGAGCAGGAGTGATAGTTAGATTGATGTACTAGGATAAAAACTCCTTCTGGTTCTTGTGTATGTTTTGGAGTTTGTCTTAGTCCTAGTATTAGTTTGACATTTCGATGTATTTTGTCTTGGTTATACTTAGTACAAACCTTTTGGATGTTATTAACTTGGTCATATATGTATGCATTTGGATGGTTTCTTATATCTCATCTCATTTGTGTTTATGCGTTCATTTTATTGTTAATAGTCCGCCTTTGGCATTTCGAGCCAAAAAGGGGGAGAGTGCATGATATGTGCATAACACATGGATATGAATTTGTGGATGATGATTTTGATGGATATAGTATTGTGGAATTTTGGATGCTATACATGTTTTATTTCTTCCCATATTTTTTTTCCCATGCTTCACAGGTTTTTGATTTAGCATGTGCAGGCAAACAGGTGATAAGTTTGGTGAATCATGACAAGTTAAAATGTCAAATGTCATGTAATTATTTTTGAGTCATGTAAAGGTCAATTTTCCATTTTTGAATCATTTGGGAAAATTTGAACCTAGTATATGAGTTAGTCTTGTTTTGTCCCAGAATTACCAAAGGGGGAGATTGTAAATCCCTAAGTAGGTGTTGGCAAATTCCGTGATCATTAGATAGGTCATGTGAGTCGAGTCGTGTTCAACTTGTCAGAAGAGAAGAGCTAAAGCATCAAGAAGATTGAAGAAAGTGAAGAAAAAGCTCCTACTCTGGATCTAGAAAGGTAATTGACTTAGAGACCCCTACCTAGGTTGGATTTGACTTAGATAACTCTAAACATACCTAGGAGGATAGTTTTAAACCTAATAAAGTTGTTTGATCTTAGTTGAATCAAATAAACATGAAATGAATCATGGTTTGAAAAAATTCTGTCTCAACCGATCGCTCGGTGTTGAGACCGATCGATCGGTGGCCTACCGAGCGATCGGTGGCTATCGACTGGACAAATAATTTGTATGGGGTATTTTTCCAGAGAGATGTTTTTCAACCGCTCGATCGGCCATGAGCACCGATCGATCCGTTTTGGACCGAGCGATCGGTAGTGTGCACCGATCGATCGGTCCTCGTAAAAAGAATTTTTATTTTTCTGGATTCTTTTTTTAAACCCTATATAAACAACTTTTTGGAGACCTAATTCATGTCTTGGTTTTATCTTTGTTTATTTTTGAAAGAGTAGAGGTCTGAGAAACTCTTCTAGGGTTTTTCCTATTGTTCTTATTAGATCTTTGTTGATCCCTCCTCTTTCTTTGATCCTAGAGAATGCAAGTATAGATCTAAACCTTTGATCTTGCATTGTGTGATCTCAGATCTATATGAGATCCCTCTAGGGTTTGAAACTTCCTAAATTGATTCACAACCCTACACCTTGTGTGTGTGTCCGGTGTTTGATCCGGAGCCTTCGTGGAAGGAGATCGATCGTGTGTGATCGTGGTTTTGAAGTAGCTTGAGAAGATTTGGTCGGTGTGGAACCGAAGCTGCTACGGCGGAGATCGAACCCGCTGGTTCGTGGAAATCAAGAGTAAGAGTCTATACCTAGGAACGTCGTTTCTGTTTTGGTAAGGTCTTGTCTTGTACTTAAAATCTTTTCGTAGTGAAGTTTATTGCTGGACGAGGTCCCGTGGTTTTTCCCGTTAGGGTTTTCCACATAAAAATCTTCTGTGTTTGATTTGTGTGGATTGTCTTAGTGAATTGTTCATTGATTTCTAAACATATTAATTGAAAAATTAAAATTGGATAGAAATTATTAGATAGACCTATTCCCCCCCCCCCCCCCCCCTCTAGGTCTTAGAGATCATTGATCTGGATAAATTTCACAATTAAATGTGATAACACAAGTGCAATATGTACGACAAAGAATCTAATCCAACATTCAAGAATAAAACATATTGAAATAAGATATCATTTCATAAGTGATCATATTCAAAATGGAGATGTAATGTTGGAATCTGTTGAAACTGACAACCAACTTGCAGACATATTCACTAAACCTCTCCCTTATGAAAGATTCAATAAGTTAAGAAGAGAATTAGGCATGGCTAATCTTGATGACATCAATTGAAAAATATGCCAAAAGAAAAACAAAATAAAATCTTTATGTGAAAATTGTTTGATCATGCTTGTGTCATATCTTAATTTGATATGTAGTTTCTTATGTTTTAAAATGCCCTAAAATCATTTACAAAAGGTTTTCAATGATTAAGAAATTCATCCTGTTAACCAAAATTTCATTTTTTCAATTTTTGGCCTAGACTCGTCGACGAGTCCTCTCCACTCGGCAACCAGTGAGTTACCGGTTTTTAAATCTTTTGTTTCAAGCTCCACTCAACGATGAGTTAGTGCTACTTGACGACTAGTATGTTGATTTTCTTCAGGTTTTGAAGCCACTCGACGACGAGTTTGACCTACTCGCCGACGAGTGCACTCAAGACTATATATTTTAACCTAAATTTTTTTTACTATTCACTGTTCCATTGTTCAAAAATCGTCTTTCCCTCGCATTCTTCTACCCTCTAATCTTCTCCCTAATCTTCCAATCTCCTTCAAATCTTATGGCTCCTCGTATGAAGAACCCCTCTCTACCAAAGAAGAAGACTACGACTACAGAGAAAGGAAAGAAGAAAGTAGGAGAATCTTCACAAAGTCAAGAAGAATCACTCGTGCTCTTCAAGATCCCTATGGCTCAAGAAAAATACACAAGATACTTTAGCAAGCGTGAACCAGTGTATGGTAAAGTTCCAGATTTTGACTTTCTCAAAAGCATAGGACTTGATTTCATTGTTTCTAAATTCCATGATCTTAGATGGCATAGGTTCCTTGGATTCCGTGAACCTATGTATCCTGATCTCTATAAACAATTCTATTCTAATCTTACTTTTGACAAAACCGCCCAAAAATTTCACTCTTATGCACATTGCCAACTCATATCCTTCAATGTGGAAGAACTTCGTTCTATCTTGAAATTGCCAACCAGCAGATTTCAAGAATACACCACAAATCAGTGGGTTTCCCATGAGGGATTCAATGTCATTGAGGCATTGAAAGTGATTTGTGTCAATAAAGACATCACTAACCCCATTCCTCCTAAGCTCAAGGATCTTACCCTTGATGCTTGTCTTGCACACCACATTATTACTTATGATATTATTCCCCGTGGTGGTGGTAGGGATTTCATTACCTTTTTTGATGTGTTTCTTATTTGGTGCATTTTGACCTCCCAGCACATAGACCTATCTTTCATTATCGTTAATGTGATGAAAGACACTGCTAAGAGGACCACGGGTAGACTTCCCTATGGTCTTGCTCTCACTAAACTTTTTAAACATTTTAAAATCCCTTTTGACTCCTATCAGGACAAAAGGGTCATTTCTGATTCCGATGTCTACTGCAAGGCTACTATCATGAGAATGGGATACTCTTATATAGAGTTTAGTAATGTTTGGGTCCCAGAATCCCAAACTATTCCTACCTCCACTCCTGCTGATATTCTTGACATTTCCATTCCTCCACCTTCTCACTCCACTCCTGTTGCTCCTCATTCTCCTATTCTTCCCTCCTCACCTGTTGAGCTAGTAGTGCAGATAGAGGCAGCTGAGACAGTGCCTGAGACAGAGACTGCTGATCAGCCAGTTCATGATATAGAGGATGAGATAATTGCTGAGGTAGAGGCTAAGCCTGACTGGGGAGATATCCAGATTGACATTGATGTTCCTGAGTCTTCTCACAGATAGGGTTCAGACCATTTCGAGGATACAGGACACCATTTTGCTTCTCCTTCTAGGCCTACACCTTCAGGCGAGCAAATAACTCTACTGACTACCCAGGTTGCCTTCATGGCCTCCAGTATGTGTCACGACCCAAAATACCCCCTAGTAGTTAGGATACTTTGGCGACGTGAACTCATAACCAAACCATCCTATATAACATATGAATCCGGTACAACATATAAAACCTGTGATAGCGGAAGCGTAATACTAATCTATATATGGTAGTGGAAGCGGACTACAAAATTTCTATCAATACTATATGTCTCAGTTTATACATGACCCAAAATAAAGAGCGAACATACTCGCTCAACAAAATATATGTACATGTCTCTCCCTCTCGTCACTCATGATGGGGCCACCTAACAAAAGCCCTCTGCTCCTCCTGAGCCCTCTGCTGCTGAAGACTGCCCCAAGTCTCCTCCTCCTCAATATACTCTTCCTCGACCCATGGTTCTTGAGGACGCTCACCACAAATGTCGAAGGGACCTGCCGACATAATATGTACGGCTGAGCATGGAATACTCAGCATATACAAACTACTAGATAGTAATATCGTAAACAAGAATACAGAATATAACGTGTACATATCACAATTTAATCATCTCACATGCATTCCTGAAATCAGAGCGCAGAAAACAAAATCATATCATGTGCATATATCTCAGAAAATACTATCGGAAAACATCTTTTTATCATCTTTTGTCTTTTACATCTTCTTATCATCTTTTGTCGAAAACATCTTCTTATCATCTTGTACCTTTGCATATACGGGTATTTAAAATACCTTGGCTTTTATCTTTTATTATCCTGTACGGGTATTTAAAATACCTTGGTATTCATCATTTGCTACCTCCGGAGTAGGACAACTAGTTCCTGTACCCACGTAAGCTGGGTGGCCTAATGTTCTCCTCACCTTCGGCTACCTTAAGGGTAGACGACCAGTATCCATCTCCCTTCCGGGCGGCCTGCTATCATCGGAGTCCGATGCCAGTATCCCTTTCCCTTTCAGGCAGCCTGCTATCGTCGCATCCCTATCGGCTTTTTCCATATACTTTCCATCTTCTTGTATTTCTTGTAACATCTTGTGCTTCTTGTATTTTCCGTATGTATCTTGTGCTTCTTATACTTTTCCGTATACCTCTTTTTACTTCTTGTACTTTTCTTATACTTCTTATGCTTCTTGTACTATTCATTTGGTTCATTTACATCTTATACTTTTCATGTGGTTCATTTGCATCTTATACTCTTCTTCTTCTTATTCTTGTATTGCATCTTATATACATGTATTTCTTCTTTTGGGATACCCATAATTTAGAAAAACTCGATCATGCATATGCATATGTGTCCGTATAGCAGTTGTGATATAACATGGTAGACATTAGGGAAAACCCTTTACATATGATCATATGTCTCATACTCAACATAATTCATCCATCACCATAATCCATATACAATAACATCACACCATTCCAATCACATTTAAAATAAGGTTTTTCTACTTGTTCTTCCCAAAACTTGTTGCTTTTAAGATGCTTTTCATCTTGGATACTAACATATAGAACAACTCAAAAATTACCATCTTTTATTTGTTGGTTGAAAGCATAACATCATCACATTTGATTCACACCATCATTCATGGGATTTTATCTTGATGTAGAAAGGGTTTCATGAAATCCATTGCTAGAAGAGTGTATTTTTACATATAAGAGGCTATATATAACTATACTTGTCAAGAAAATCATGCTTTTCATTAAGGGTTTATGAAATTAGAACCTAGTAGAGTGTATCTACCTTATGGGATGAAATCCCTTTGATCCAATGCTTGAAAAGGCTTGAAGAAGCTTGTAGAAGTGAAACCCAAGCTTGATGTTGGAGATCCAAGCTCCAATGGCGCGTAGGAGCGAGATCAAGGCTCGATTTGTGCTCTTCTTCTCCAAATCCAAAAACCCCTCTTGCAATCCTCCACTCTCTTCCCTTCTCTTCTAAGATCTCTCTCTAGGTTTAGGGTAACCCAAAACCCCCAAAAATGTCCCCTATTTATAGGCCAAGGGGTGAAAACCCTAAAAAAACACGCACTAAAGAGTTTGATTCGCGCACCTACGATCGTTCGTAGGCTTCCTACGATCGATCGTAGGTCTTACAGTAAGTTTTGCTCAGTTTCTGGAGTTTTACGATCGTTCGTAGGCTTCCTACGATCGATCGTAGCTCTTACAGTAAGTTTTCAGCATTTCTGTAACTTTACGATCGTTCGTAACTACGATCGTTCGTAGGTCTTCTACGATCGATCGTAGCTTTGACAGAATGATTTTCAGATTTTTCCCGCTTTGGTATTTCGGCCATAACTTTTGACTCGCTCATCCGATTTTGACGATTAAACTTGCGTTGGATTCATCTTTCGAAGGAGAACAACTTTTATGTTTTCTACAACTCATAATTCGTATTTATTATTAGACCATTTTACCCCTAAAGTTTACTGGTCTGAGACTGGGTTTTAACAGTCCAGATTTCCAACAGTCCCGACTTTCGAAATCGGACTTTTGACTCAACCCTGGCTCAAAATCAGGGAAAGTGATGAACATGAACCCTGAAGAGGGTTCAAATGCCTTTCCAAAAACTCAAGAATCACTTGATTCTGAGCAATGGAGCCTAAACTAAGGTTTCGTAAAGTTGAGGGAAATGCCGAAACATACCTCTTCAACACTTAGAATACTTCGAGTGTTTTCACACTCTTTTCCCTCGGGTCCAAAACCATACTCACACCTCATTAATCATTCCCCATATATTTTTTAAATCCTTCTAAGTGATCATTTAACATACACCAACATGCATGAGAGGGCCCGGCCTCCTTATGCCTCATGCACTAGCACTATTCACTACACTATTCACTCACAACCCATTAAACACCTTGGGTATTTATACCCTTGTTTTTAACCACTTAGAGTATCTTTATACTCTCATTTTGAGACTCCAAATACATACCTAAGACCCTCACTTGACTCATCATAATACCAAGAATACTATGTAAGGCATTAGGCCTTTACACATACCATACCAGGGCTCTATTCACATGAACAGTGAATCAAATTTTCGGGGCTCTACAGTATGGAGCATTTTCAGATGCAGATCTGTTAGAGGATGCTTCAGTTCCAGGAATACCAGAGAGAGTTTTTGGAGAACTTTCAAGCTTCTCAGATAGCTTAGTTTAAGAGACTCCAGTCAGAGACTAGAGAGAGGCTTTCATCTCTAGAATCAAAGATGGAGCTTGTTCAATTAGAAGTGAAGGTCAGTGAGCCTAGATTGGCAGAGGTTGAAATGGCAGTGAATGTCATCAAGGATAGAGTGGACTCCATCATCACCATAATGCAGAGCAAATCTGAGGATGCCTCCATTGAGTGTGCAAAGCTTCTGGGAGATGTGATAAGCATAGGAAATGTTGTCAATGTCCAAGCTAGGTACATCCATCAAATGGCAAGCCTCTTAAATGATCAAGCTCCAGTAGTTGGAGTGATGGCAGCCAAGGTGGATCAAATTTCCTTAGACTCTGCCTCCACCTCTCACAAGCTGGGATTTGTTCCTATTCCCACAGAGGTCTACTTTCCTCCTCAACCACCTCCATCTTCCTCTTCAGCCCCTCCTTATAAAGCTCCTCCACAACAGCCTCCTCAAGCCACTCCTCCAGTGCCCCCTGCAGCTGATGTGATCTCATCTTCCTTTGAAGACTTGTCCAAGACCAAGCCAAAACAGCGTACATCAAAGTCGGATAGGCCTACAAAGAGACAAAAGCTGTAATGAAGACCTTAAATTTTTTGTTTTTTTGATTCCTGACTCTCATGTAACATTTTACTCATATCTATAACATTTATATCGTCTTTTTGCCCCTCCTTTATTATTATTATTTTTTTATGTTGCCAAGGGGAAGAAAAATGTGAATGTATCCTCCAGTGCCCCCTGCAGCTGATGTGATCTCATCTTCCTTTGAAGACTTGTCCAAGACCAAGCCAAAACAGCGTACATCAAAGTCGGATAGGCCTACAAAGAGACAAAAGCTGTAATGAAGACCTTAAATTTTTTGTTTTTTTGATTCCTGACTCTCATGTAACATTTTACTCATATCTATAACATTTATATCGTCTTTTTGCCCCTCCTTTATTATTATTATTTTTTTATGTTGCCAAGGGGAAGAAAAATGTGAATGTATGCTTTTATGAATGATAATTATTGATTTTTTCCTTACTTGTTGATTCCATAAGTTAAGACTCTTTGTTGAATGAATAATGTATGTTCTTGGAATTTGATCTATTACCTCTCTTAGCTTAAAATTTTTAATGCATTTGTTGAGGGGGAGCTATCCTCAAATTTTTAGATATTAAGGGGGAGCTCACCCCAAGTCATTCACATTATTATGTCATCATCAAAAAGGGGGAGATTGTTAGCCTCAAGGTTACAACTCTAAGTACCCTAGATTGTTTCAATGATAACACAATAATGAAATGACTCTTGATATACTAATATTTTCTTTGAATATGTAAAATTTTAGCGAAAGCAATACATGTCGAATCAAATTTCAAGATACGAAGAATTGAAGAGCATAAGTCATCAAGGTCAAAGTCAAAGACTAATTCTTCTAAGAAGCAACAAAAGCTCAAAGTCAATGCCTGAAGATCTATCAAGAGTAAAGCTTCATAAATTCAAGATTGAAGATCATCTTTCATGAAGACTAATGTCTAAGTTAAAATGTCTAGGACCTTGAAAAGTCCTCAAGTTATTGGAAGAGAATTGCTCATAGAATACCTAGATAGACCCTAGGTGACCTAGTATAACTTAGACATCATTCTTGGACCCTAAAAATGACGAAGATATTGATTATCCAATTGCCTAAGGGACCTAGCATGATTCCCATCTTTTTGGTCTCATTACGATGAGTTTACTGAAAAATTTCAGTGAACTCGTCGACGAGTACAAGAGACTCGTCGATGAGTGGGTGACAGGAAAATGAAGCAATTGCTTCTGTCTCCACTCAGTGATGACTCAAGCCAAATTCCTTCTCAGTCGTCGACGAGTGCCTGCGGGAAAAACCTATAAAGGCTATTTTTTAAACGGCTAGTTCGCATTCAATGCTACTTCCAACGGCCATATTGATTGCCTAACTATAAATAGAGCTGATTTATGATAAAAATAAATAATACTAAGGATACCAATCACTATTCTATTACTCATTCATCACTCACTAACTCTCAGCAATCAATACTCTGTTTTCTATTGAATATTTAGAATCCCAATCCCTTTCTTTTTGAGCATTCAATTCCAATAAATTTTGAGAGATTGTAAGCTTTGTATTCAATTCTTATCGAGCTCAATTAAGGAGCTTTCAATTCGGATTGTAAATCCAAAAATCTCTGTTCTCATTGAAAGTCAAGAATTAGGGATTCTTGCACCCGGTCAAGAAGTGAGTCTTCTTGTATTCAAGAGAGAGTCTCTCTTGAAGAGGTTACTATTTAGCCTATAAAAGGATTGTTAAAGGTTCTTCCTAAGCTTGAAAAAGGATTATAAGGTTTGCTCTCTGCCGGAAAAGAAGAGTACGATTAGTGAATCGTGTGAAAATCTTTGAAGTGGAAAAGCTTAAAGACGGGGACATAGGCAAGTTGCTGAACCCCGATAACATATCTAGTATCTGGTATCTCTATCATTCTCTTTCTTTTATTATCTCTGAATTTAGTTGGTAGTTGTTGTGATTAGTTTTAAATTCCACAAATATCACTTAGAATAATTTTTTAATTTGTCATAAACCCTATTCACCCCCTCTAGGGTCTATTATCTGGGCATCAGACCCTAGTAGAGGTCTTAAAGAGTTGTTTAGAGACTCCCATAATTTCTTTTAAGCTTAGGATAGGTGAACCCTAATGTGCTAAAAACTAATCCGTAGAGAATTAAAGGGTAATATAGTCCATTTTGACTAATGTGATTTAGTGAAGCATATGAACACTTTATAATTGTTATTTCGGACCCATGATGCTTGGTATGAACAATGGTTCATTATATGGATGAGTGAACCATCAAAGTCCCATCGATGTCAAAATGACCTTTGTACCCTTGGATTAGATCCATTAAGATTGTTGGACATATATGCCCTCGAAAGCCAATAAGAGACTTTTCTATGTTGATTAGATAAGCATCATATTCACACAACCAACTATAAAGGGTATTTATATTAATTACTGTCTCATATGATGAAGACATAAAGTTCCATAGGTAACATTGTAGGAAAATCATGCAAAGGTTGCGAGGAGATATGATTTTCCGGTTCCTTGTAAACCTAATATTGTTCGAAGCCTCTAGAGTACTGGTTGGGCGCCTTACTTCATCATGGCTTGCACATGTGTAGTTCTATGAGATAGTGTAATGAATCTCATTCACAGAGAGTGGTGACTCTTGACTAACATATGAGTATATATAGCAAGTACATAATACTGAACGGGGTCACTAATGGATACCCTATGGAATACACTGTCAGATTGTATTAGGGTTATCCATTTGAAAAATTGTCCTTAGACCTGAGAGGTTAACATCTTCTCAGACATCTGTCTATATGGCTTTGATGTGCCAATTGGCAATGTCCAATACACAGGACTAACTCCGGGTACGTTGGGTCATGTACACAATGTTTGGAAAAGTGTGTAAACACTCAATAAGGAATCCACAACTCCTTAATTGGAGATAATGATATCAAGGTGATACTTATTGAACTGAATTGTTAAATCCAGTACTAGTGCTTTTCGGTAAAATGATCTTTATCGAAGTTGATATTTTAATATGGAAAAGTATATATAAATATATATGTCAGTTCTTTTCTAATGTTTCTTCAAAAGTGTTTTGGAGGTTCAGTTCATTGAAAAAGTAATCATGAGAAAGGGTTCTATTCATAAGCTAGGGACTAAGACAGTGGAATTGTTCCAATCCCGGAAGCTTACAAGTGATATCGGAATGTGGAAGGATTTATTTGTAAATATATTGTGAGATGGTACTTACAAGCAATTCTCTAATTTCTGGAGGTTAATCACATTGTGTTAATGGACATTAATTGTGATTGGTGGAAGTCCAGGGACTTAGATAACATTCTATGATCCTAATGGAGTTTTAGGAAAGGTGTTTCCTAGTAACAATGCTTCAACCAAAAAGGTGAAGTACTTGGTCCCACAACCGGAAATAGGAGATCCCTTTAGATCCCACACACAAGGACCTTCTTAAAGTATTTAATTTAATTTATAATTAAATTAATTAATTTCTCTAAGTAATCACTATATGGTATAGTGAGCTCTAAAAGGTGGAATCACATTAGATGTGAAAGACCAAATGGGTAGGACCCATTGGGGATTTTGTTCAAAGAATCAAAAAAAGTGACCAAGAGGGTTTTGGAAACCCTTTGGGCGTGTGGAGTGAGACCCACCTAGGGTGGGACGCCCACTTTATGGAGGAAGTTTTATTTTAATTAGTTTCTAATTAATTAACACTTTATTGGATAAGGTTAGTTAGTTAATTAGTTAGTTACTAATTAAAGATTCCCTAATTGTTAGGGATTCCATTATTTAGTTACTAATTCAAGATTCCTTATTGGATAAGGATAAGATTAGTTACTAATGGATAAGGTTAGTTTCTTTTAAGATTAATCCTAATTGGATTAGGAGAATAATCAATAAAGGAAACTATTGAGGAATCCTAATTGGATTAGGATAAGGTTAATGAATTATAATTGGATTACAATTCAAGCAACCAAGAGAGAACTTATATAAAGGATTGGATGCCCATCCCTTTAAGAAATATAATTCTCCAGAATTTTTTCTTCTCTCCCTCTCCTCAAGTTCACGCCCAGCCCTCTCCCCCTTTGAGGCTCTACGGTCACTCTTCCCCTTCTACCTTTTTGTTTGGTTTTTGATCTTGATGATCAAGAACAAGTTCTTTGAAGATCAAGATTGGATCTTGTTTGATCAAGAAAGGTTCTTGGATCAAAGAAAAGAAGAAAAGATAAAAAAGCATGAAATTTGGAAGGGCCATTAGCTTCCATTAGAGAAAGCTTTAAAGGAAAAAGAAGGTTCGTGTGAATCGACAGGAGACTTGACACTTGTGATGTCGCGACCCAAAACCCACCCTAAGAGTTAGAGTGAATCTTGGATGACTCATCATGACTTGCTTAACTCGCTTGACGAACTAACCTGCAAAAAATCACAAAGCATATACAAAGAGGACGATAGCGGAAACATATAACAAAACACAGCGGAAGACTTAACCAAACCTCTATATATATACAAGTGATCCAAGTTATACAAAAGATACACAAAAGAAAGTGCGGACATGCCCGCCAAAATACATAAATCTAACTCTCAAGCTCACCCACAGCTATTTACTCAGAATCTACCACCACCTAATAATAACCCTCACCCTGAGGTTCCTCCATAGGCTCCTCAACGTACTCCTCCTCCACCCAAGGGGTTGGAGCACAGACATCAAATGGAGCAGCCACTCCGCTATCACCTGCCGACATAAGAAGTACGGCTGAGCATGGAATACTCAGCGTGTACCAAATGCTAACCAACAGTCATAGTAACACCATAGCAGTATAGGAAGCAGGAAGCAGTTCACATATATAAAGCAGGAACAATTCATATCATAACAAGGAAAGTAGTTTATAATCATGCTTGCATTTCATAAAAATCGATAAAACCCTTGAAACCTTGTGCACTTGACTTGACTGAAAATACCCTTTTCGTGCTTGAAAACTTGTCTATTGTGTCATGCTTGATATTGTCGAGCGTGTCGTACGTGTCATGCCATGCCATGCCATGCGTGTCAAGCGTGCTTGCTTGTGAGATACACTTGTGAGATATCCTTATGAGATGCGCTTGTGAGATGCCTTGAGAGGGAAGGGAGACCCTTCTTCATGATATGTATGTACTTGCGAGGGAATGGAGGCCCTTCTTTATGCTATGCACTTGTGAGTGAGGGGAGACCCCTCGTGGAATGTTTGTTTTGTTTTCTTGTGAAAAGTGAGGTAAAACATATCGTAGGATATGTCCCACCTCTCAACCTCGTTCTTGAAAGCCTCGGTAAATTCATATCATGCATGTCGTGCTCGTGGATTCGTGTGCATACTTGCATTGGAATTTAAAGATGACATTTGGGGATTTCACAATATATAGCATGTTGCAAATTAAACAATAAGCATTTATGACATTTTAAAGAAAACAAGAACTCACACTATCATAAGCCCTAACAAATTCATAAGTAATTAAGCATGCATTTTCTTAATTTATCCTTCGTTTTATTAACCTTGGCATTTCATCAAACATAGGGTGTGTCCATTATTTATTTCAACCTAAATCATGCTTTTCTAGGTGGGTTATGCTCACATCATACATGTTTGTTCATTATGGATACAATGCCCTCCCCATTTCATTCATCACATCATTTCACACGGCATCCAATCACCAACACCCCTCTCCATTCACACCATTCACCATTTCAACTCATAATACATTTATAGGTGAAAGAAAACAAAGAATACAAGGAATAAGGGAAGAAATAAAAGCTATAACTAGGAGGGTAGCAAGAAGTACCGACCTTGACAAATGAGGGAAGGAACTCTCCTCCAAAACGTGCGTGTAGATGCTGCCCTAGCTTGAGGAGAGTGCTCCACGAGTGCTTGAATTGGAATCTCGAAGCAATCCAAGCTTGAGGTGATCTAGGTTTCATAAACCCTTTGATTTCTTCTCAAAAATCAAACCCTAGGTTAGGAAAATCCTTCTCTTCCTCTCTAATATCCTCTAAGTGTGGTAAATGAGCCCTAAAGGCTTGGGCAATCCTATATAGGAAAGGGTGAAACGCCCAAAAGATGAAAACACCCTTAATGAAATTTCTGCAAAAACACGAAGACCGAGCGATCGGTGGTTATGACCGATCGATCGGTTGTCTACCAAGCGATCGGTGTGTTGACCGAGCTCTTGACCAAAAATCAACTCTCTGGAAAATTTCCCTATACGAAAATCTTGACCAGTCGATAGCCTCCGATCGATCGGTTTTGGACCGATCGATCGCTCCATGGACCGAGCGATCGGTTGCCTGTAGGTCCAAACTGTTTTGGCCATATCTTTTGACTCGTTCGTCGGATTTTGACGATTCAACTTGCGTTGGGTTTGTACTTCGAAAAGGAACATTTCTGACATTTCAAAATTTTCAATTTCTTTCTTATTTATTAATTATACTACTTTAAAGGCAAATTGGCTACAAAAGTGCCATGTATTCAGCATGAAAAAGTCTGGGGCTCTACATCCTCCCCCCCTTACAAAAATTTCATCCTCGAAATTTGGACAATCACATGCATTACAAACCAAGAAAAAATTACAAGTCATATACAAAACCTATACAAAACTCATTCAAACAATTCTGGATACTTCGCTTTGACTTCAGCCTCTCGCTCCCATGTAGCCTCTTCTCGATCATGATGTTGCCACTACACGAGAACCAACGGAATCATTTTGTTGCGAGGAACTTGATCTCTCCAATCCAATATGTGAACCGGCTTCTCTACTAAAGTGAGATCCTCCCGTATTTCCAACTGTTCCAAGTCTATGACATGCGAAGGATCCGCAATGTACTTCCGAAGCATAGACACATGGAAAACATTGTGAACCGCGGCCATGTGAGGTGGAAGAGCTACCCTGTAAGCAACTTCACCGACTCGCGTGATGATCTCAAACGGGCTAACATATCGAGGACTAAGCTTGCCTCGCCTGCCAAATCTCATAATCCCCTTGCTAGGAGATACCTTCACAAAGACTTAATCCCCAACCAGGAATTCCAAGTCCCTGCGGCGTGTGTCCGCATAGCTCTTTTGACGATCTTGAGCGGCTTTCAACCGATCCTGGATAATCTTAACTATACTTGCAGTTTGCTCGATCAACTCCGGACCAAGTACTTTTCTTTCTCCTACCTCATCCCAGTAAAGAGGAGACCTGCAACTTCGCCCATACAAGGCCTCAAATGGAGCCATTTGGATGCTCGCCTGATAGCTATTGTTATAGGTGAATTCAACCAAAGGCAAGTGTTCTTCCCAACTGCCCTTGAAATCCAGCATACAAACCCGAAGCATGTCTTCTATAACTTGGTTCACCCTCTCAGTTTGTCCATCCGTCTATGGATGAAAAGCAGTGCTGAAATCAAGTCGGGAACCCATAGCTTCCTGAAAACTTTTCCAGAATCTGGATGTAAATCTCGTATCCCGATCTGATACAATACTAACTGGCACCCCGTGCAACCTAACCACTTCCTTGATATATAACGCGGGCAACTGGCTAGAATTGAACGTAGTCCGATAGAGTAAGAAATGAGCGGACTTTGTCAAACGGTCCACCACAACCCATATCGCATCTGAGCCCCTTGCCGTCTTTGGCAAGCCAACTATGAAATCCATGGATATGTTCTCCCATTTTCACTCGGGAATAGGAAGAGACTTCAATAGACCTGCCGGTCGCATGTGTTCTGCTTTCACCTGTTGGCACACCAAGCACCGTGCCACATATTCCACAACATCCCTCTTCATATTCTGCCACCAAAAGTGACTCTTGAGGTTCCGGTACATCTTCGTACCCCCAGATGCACAGTATACTTCGATCGGTGTGCTTCATCCATAATCTCCCTTCGAAGATCTACATTAGCCGGAACACACAACCTTCCTTTGAACGTAATAGTACCTCGGCTAGTGAGAGAGAAGTCTTCACTACCCTTGGCAACTTCCTTGTCCCGATAAGCCAATAATTCAGCATCCGTGGCTTGATATTCTTGGATCAAATCTATAATGTATGGCCGAACCGTGACATTTGGCAAGATAGGACTACGAATAGAGTCATTCACACTGATGTCCAGATTTGCCAATTCTTCAAGTAGCTTCCATTCCTGCACCAACATGCATGCTAATAGCCCCAGAGGTCTTCTACTCAAAGCATCAACCACTACATTTGCTTTACCAGGGTGGTATTGAATGGTACAATCATAATCTTTCAAAAATTTCATCCAACGCCGTTGCCTTAGATTTAACTCTTTTTGGGAAAATAGATACTTGAGGCTCTTGTGATCTGTATACACATAGAATTCTACCCCGTAAAGGTAGTGTCGCTAAATCTTGAGTGCAAACACGACCGCCGCAAGCTCCAAGTCGTGCGTGGGATAATTCTTTTCATGCTCCTTTAATTGTCTTGATGCATAGGTAATGACTTTCTTGTATTGCATGAGCACACACCCAAGTCCAACGTGTGAGGCATCACTATACACCTCATACCCATAAGGTCCGGATGGCACAGTAAGGACAGGGGCTGTAGTAAGCCTCTTCTTCAGTTCCGTGAAACTGATCTCACATTTGTCGCTCCATACAAACTTTGCATTCTTCCTCGTCAGGTAAGTGAGTAGTGCTGCAAGGCTAGAGAAACCCTCCACAAATTTCCTGTAATAGCCTGCCAACCCAAGGAAACTGCGTATCTCCGTGACACTCTTGGGCCTTGCCCAACTCATGACTGCCTCTTTCTTCGGATCTACTGAAATGCCTTCTGCGGATACAACGTGGCCTAGGAATGCCACCTCTTCCAACCAAAACTCACACTTGCTAAGTTTGGCGTATAGCTTGTGCTCGCTCAGCATTTCAAAAGCAAGGCGAAGGTCTCGTATGTGATCTTCTCGTGTCTAGGAATATACCAAGATATCGTCGACAAACACGATCACGCATCGATCCAGGTATGGCCGGAACACCCGGTTCATTAAGTCCATAAAAGCTGTCGGCGCGTTTGTGAGACCAAAAGGCATTACCAAGAACTCGTAGTGTCCATACCGAGTTCGAAAGGCAGTTTTGGGAACATCTTCCGCCTTAATCTTCAACTGGTGATAGCCCGATCGAAGATCTATCTTTGAGAAAAATCTCGCTCCTTTCAACTGATCGAATAAGTCATCAATTCTAGGCAATGGATACCTATTCTTTATAGTGACTTTGTTCAATTACCGATAATCGACGCACATCCGCATCGAGCCATCCTTCTTCTTAACAAATAACACTGGGGCACCCCACGATGAGACACTTGGTCGAATGAAACCAAGACCTTGTAATTCCTCCAACTGAGTCTTCAACTCTTTGAGTTCAATAGGGGCCATTCTATATGGAGCCCTGAAAATAGGAGTTGTGCCTGGTGCAAGCTCGATCACAAACTCAATCTCCCTGTCTGGAGGCAATCCTGGCAACTCCTCTGGAAATACATCCAGGAATTCCCTCACGACCGGAATAGTCGAAGAGTCCTTTGCCTCGGGGTTAGTTAAGCTCAACGCCACAAAACGAGCAATACCTCTACCTTTCAACCCTCGAAAGTGGAATGGTTTTCCTTCTACTGGTCAGAAGATTACCATCTTTTCAAAACAAGCCACATGCCCATGATGTGCCACTAACCAATCCATTCCCAATATCACGTCAAAGTCTTAGAATCCAAGAACTATTAGATCAACCGCCAACTCGTGGCTTCCCACTTGAACCACACTATTTCGACACACTTTGTTTGTCAACACTATTTTGCCGAGAGGAGTCGAAATGGCTAACTTCGGTTCTAGCTGACTAGGCTCCGCAGAAAAGCCTTCTGAAAAGCTCAGCGAGACAAACGAATGAGTAGACCCAGTATTAATCAACACTCTAGCCAAACATTCGTTGACTAGTAGGGTTCCTGAAATTTCAACTAGCTACGTCAATCCATGCATCACATCATATGTATATAGGTAGATATATATAGCACGCCACATACATACACAAGGAGTAAAGCATAACATGACAATCGCGGATAAAAGAATAACTCTAAACGCGTACCTTTCACCACATCATCAGATGCAAGTGCATCACCCTCTGCCAAGGCAAAAACTCGCCCCTGGTTCGCCTGGCGAGGCGGAGGTGTAGACCGGGTAGTCTGGGATGACGCCTAGTATGATCCTGCTGGGCGTGCTGCGGGCCTAATCCCCTGAGACTGGCCTAGTAAATGCCGACTGGGGCAATCCCTGATCACATGGCCCTGGCGACCACAATGAAAACATCCACCCGATGCCCTTCGGCAATCTCCTACTGGGTGCCTTCGGCCGCATGAAGTGCAGACCTCGTGTGTATAGGTCGGAGGGGTCGGAGGTGGAGCATACCTCACCGTCTGAGGTGCAACTGGCCGTGGAGCTGGAAGAGCCTGAGGTCGCGGTGCCTGAGGCACATACTGCCGTGGAGCTGGAGGCGCATAAGATGGCCTCATCGGTGGTGCTGGCCACGTGTACTGATAAGGGCCGGTACGAGCCCGCCTCTTTAGAGGTGCTGAACTACTAGGTTGACCTCTTGCCAACTCCCTCTTCTTGGACACGGCCTCGGAATTCGCCTCAACCAATAAGGCTTTGTCTACTACCTCAGGGTAGGTAGCATGTCTGAAGACCAAAACCTTCTCCATGATAACATCTTTGAGCCCTTGCTCGAATCTTCTTGCTTTCATTGCTTCGGTAGCAACCATGTGAGTCGCGAAGCGTGATAGCTCCGAGAACTTAGCCTCATAAGCGGCCACAGTCATCGAACCTTGCTCTAGGTTGATGAACTCTCTTTCTTTCTTTTCCCGTGCTCCAATTGGAAAATACTTTTTATAAAAAGTGTCCTTGAACTCCTCCCAAGTCCAAGGTTGACCCTACAAGGTCAAATCCCGTGTTCTCAATGCGGACAACCACCAATGGTGGGCCTCGCCCTCTAGCATGAAAACTGCCCATGCTACTCTATCCTCCTCTATGGGCAAGAGGATCGCAAAAATCTTCTCCAACTGGAGGATCCATGCCTCCACAGCAAGAGGATCAACACTCCCATGGAATTATGGAGGCCTCAATCTCCTGAATGCCTCAACCCCAGCTGTACGATGTACTGGAGCTGCGGGCGGTGGAGTAGGTGTCGCTGACGATGGTATAGCCTGCCGAGCCGCCAGTATGGCGAGTGTCTCAACAATAGAGCCTAAGACCTGGGAGAGGTCCAGCTGCTCATCCTCATCTCTAGAAGAAGATGAAGCTCTGGTGTGTGGTCCACGACCCCGTGTGCCCCGCCTCATGACTAAAGTCCTGAGAACAATAGCACCACATGAGTCTCACTTGAAACCACAATTTATCATAGTTCTATTTCACAAACATTCCAATTTGTATTAGTTGTATAATACTAATATACATCGCATCACAACCATCAGTGTATTTATAATATTATACCTTGGAGTTCTAGCGTTCCTAAGACTCGTACTTGGTTGAAGCAACCATTTTGACTAAGACTAAAGTTTAGTTTCACACTTGGATCAAGACTCGCTTCCAACTTACCTCATTCTTAACTTGTTTCCTAACAAATGCTCTTGTCAAGCCATGGTATTAGATTCTAAGTGACCCTAGAGACCTAAAGCCTAAGCTCTGATACCACTTCTGTCGCAACCCAAAACCCACCCTAGGAGTTAGAGTGAATCTTGGACGACTCATCATGACTTGCATGACTTGCTTGACGAACTAACCTGCAAAAAACCACAAAGCATATACAAAGAGGACGGTAGCGGAAACATATAACAAAACACAGCGGAAGACTTAACCAAACCTCTATGTATATACAAGTGATCCAAGTTATACAAAAGATACACAAAAGAAAGTGCGGACATGCCCGCCAAAATACATAAATCTAACTCTCAAGCTCACCCACAGCTATCCACTCAGAATCTACCACCACCTAATAATAATCCTCACCCTGAGGTTCCTCCACAGGCTCCTCAATGTACTCCTCCACCCAAGGGCTTGGAGCACAGACATCAAATGGAGCAGCCACTCCGCTATCACCTACCGACATAAGAAGTACAACTGAGCATGGAATACTCGGCGTGTACCAAATGCTAACCAATAGTCATAGTAACACCATAGGGGTATAGGAAGCAGGAAGCAGTTCACATATATAAAGCAGGAACAATTCATATCATAACAAGGAAAGTAGTTTATAATCATGCTTGCATTTCATAAAAATCGATAAAACCCTTGAAACCTTGTGCACTTGACTTAACTGAAAATACCCTTTTCATGCTTGAAAACTTGTCTATTGTGTCATGCTTGATCTTGTCAAGCGTGTCGTATGTGTCATGCCATGCCATGCCATGCGTGTCAAGCGTGCTTGTGAGATACACTTGTGAGATATCCTTGTGAGATGCGCTTGTGAGATGCCTTCAGAGGGAAGGGAGACCCTTCTTTATGCAATGCACTTGAGCGAGAAGGGAGACCCTTCTTCATGATATGTATGTACTTGCGAGGGAAGGGAGACCCTTCTTTATGCTATGCACTTGTGAGTGAGGGGAGCCCCTCGTGGAATGTTTGTTCTTGTTTTCTTGTGAAAAGCGAGGTAAAACTTATCATAAGATATGTCCCACCTCTCAACCTCGTTCTTGAAAGTCTCGGTAAATTCATATCATGCATGCCGTGCTCGTGGATTCGTGTGCATACTTGCATTAGAATTTAAAGATGACATTTGGGGATTTCACAATATATAGCATGTTGCAAATTAAACAATAAGCATTTATGACATTTTAAAGAAAACAAGAACTCACACTATCATAAGCCCTAACAAATTCATAAGTAATTAAGCATGCATTTTCTTAATTTATCCTTCGTTTTGTTCACCTTGGCATTTCATCAAACATAGGGTGTGTCCATTATTTATTTCAACCTAAATCATTCTTTTCTAGGTGGGTTATGCTCACATCATACATGTTTGTTCATTATGGATACAATGTCCTCTCCATTTCATTCATCACATCATTTCACACGGCATCCAATCGCCAACACCCCTCTCCATTCACACCATTCACCATTTCAAATCATAATACATTTATAGGTGAAAGAAAACAAAGAATACAAGGAATAAGGGAAGAAATAAAAGCTATAACTAGGAGGGTAGCAAGAAGTACCGACCTTGACAAATGAGGGAAGGAACTCTCCTCCAAAATGTGCATGTAGATGCTGCCCTAGCTTGAGGAGAGTGCTCCACGAGTGCTTGAATCGGAATCTCGAAGCAATCCAAGCTTGAGGTGATCTAAGGTTCATAAACCCTTTGATTTCTTCTCAAAATCAAACCCTAGGTTAGGAAAATCCTTCTCTTCTCTCTTCCTCTCTAATATCCTCTAAGTGTGGTAAATGAGCCCTAAAGGCTCGGGCAATCCTATATAGGAAAGGGTGAAACGCCCAAAAGATGAAAACACCCTTAATGAAATTTCTGCAAAAACACGAAGACCGAGCGATTGGTGGTTATGACCGATCGATCGGTTGCCTACCGAGCGATCGTTGTGTTGACCGAGCGATCGAACAAAAATCAACTCTCTGGAAAATTTCCCCATACAAATATCTTGACCAGTCGATAGCCTCCAATCGATCGGTTTTGGACCGATCGATCGCTCCATGGACCGAGCGATCGGTTGCCTGCAGGTCCAAACTATTTTGGCCATATCTTTTGACTCGTTCGTCAGATTTTGACGATTCAACTTGCGTTGGGTTCGTACTTTGAAAAAGAACATTTCTGATGTTTGGAATTTTCAATTTCTTTCTTATTTATTAATTATACTACTTTAAAGGAAAATTGGCTACAAAATTGCCATGTATTAAGCATGAAAAAGTCCAGGGCTCTACATGTGAACTTTTGTGAGTACTATTCTAACGTGGATTTGACTTAACAATTTCAAAGTCGCAAAGGTGAATGTTATTCTAACCTTCATTGAATAAAATCAATTAGAATCTTAGTCAGATCTTGGGATTCGATGTATGCCCCCCAATAACTGTTTTTCTAAAATTAAAAAGAGGCATACTTTCAACAAGAAGAGGGCAATGAAGGCTACTTGGGATGACTCCGACAAAAATGAATCGGAGATGAGCTCAAATGATGAAATGGCCAATGCATGCCTCATGACAAATGAGGATGAAGTAAATTATTCCCAAGATAAATCTCTTTCTTTCAATGAATTACAAGAAGCTTTTGATGAACTATATGATGAATTTCGACAAATAGCTTTGAAGAACAAAAAGATTAAAAAGGAAAACTCCTCTCTTTTAAATAGAAATGAATTTTTGCTAAATGAAAATGAAATATTAAAAGAGAAAAATGAAAATTTGAAAATGAAAATTTTATCTATTCAAAGTAAAAATGAATATGTGCAAAATGAAAATGATAAAATAGTAAAAGAAGATGAAAACTAGAAAATGGAAAAAGAAAATCATGCATCTAGTTCTCAAGTTTCAACTCTTGAATGCAATGAATGTGAGAATCTTAAAACTAAAGTTGAAAACTTGTCTAAAATTGTCACCAAATTCACTAATGGTAAAAAGACCTTATATACTATGCTAGGTCAACAAAGGTGTGTAAAACCGGTCTTGGCTATAACTTAAAAATTAAGCAAAAAGATTATCAAAATTGCTTTACCTATAGCTCTTCAAGTATTGGAAAGAAGAGAGTGAAGCAAGTTTGGGTGTTTAAGGGAACAAGTCTTCCCAAGGCTAACCTTGTAGGACCCAAGATGGTTTGGGTGCCAAAGAGAGCTACTTGAACTTCTTCATGTAGGCTTCAATCATAAAAGAAGGAAATGTGTTCATTGAATAATTTCCTTATATGATTAAAGCATGGTGTGTACTAAAAATAAATCTAAAAATTTGAATGCTTGATCATGCTTGTTTTTGCTTAAAGTGAATTGAGTATGCCTTGAATGATACTATCATGCTTAACTAAGTTATTTTGATGATTATTGTGTGTTTTGCAAATGAATGATACTTAAAACATTGATGATATGAATGCATGATATGTTTTGATGATATAATTGGTATTATATGCCTGTGATTGAAAATATGATGTTTTGAATGTCTAAATGTTTTGATTAAAATGAATGTTTGAATTGATGCTATGTCACGCCCCAAAATACCCCCTAGGAGTTAAGGGATACTTTAGAGGTGACTACGTGTACCTGTCAAACCATCCTGTAATGCAAGAGGCTAAACATAATATAATTCAATGAAAATCAGAGCGCGGAAACTAAACATAAGTGCGGAAGCATAAGCCAACTTTTTCTTTTCTTCTATAACTCCAAATAGTATTCCAAGTTAACATATACCAAATACAATCAAAGTAAAGGTGGACATGCCCACCTATCAAAATACAAAAAGGAACTCTCTAACCCTCTCCTCTCAACAGTAGTCGAGGTATGGCCACACATCCAAGTCCCCATCCTCCTGAGACTGCCATGGGATAGGTGGCTCCCTCTCCTCTACATACTCCTCCTCGACCCAAGGCTCGGGGTCGAGGACATCCACAGTACCTGCCGACATAAAAGTACGGCCTAGCATGGAATACTCAGCGAGTACAAACTACTAGCTAACCATAACAATAGCGAAAGCATAACAACAGTGAGCAATACAAGATATTAATTTAAAGCAATAGTGAAAGCATAAGATACATAGCCATATCTTGACATGCGTGTATGAATGCAAAAACCTCGGTAAAACTCATGTCTCAGAAACCCTTTTCGTGTCTCGGTCAAATCATGTATGTGTATCGTGTCTTGTCTTGTATTTCATGTCTTGATTTGTTCTTGACTTGTATACTTGTGAGCCAGAGGCTAGTACCCTTCCTTGGGCTACCAACCTCCTTGTCATGTTCTTGTTCCATTTCTCTTGTGAGCCAGAGGCTAGCACCCTTCCTTGGGCTACCAACCTCCTTGTCATGTTCTTGTTTCATTTCTCTTGTGAGCCAGAGGCTAGCACCCTTCCTTGGGCTACCAACCTCCTTGTCATGTTCTTGTTTCATTTCTCTTGTGAGCCAGAGGCTAGCACCCTTCCTTGGGCTACCAACCTCCTTGTCATGTTCTTGATTCATTTCACTTGTGAGCCAGAGGCTAGCACCCTTCCTGGGGCTACCAACCTCCTTGTCATGTTCTTGTTTCATTTCTCTTGTGAGCCAGAGGCTAGCACCCTTCCTTGGGCTACCAACCTCCTTGTCATGTTCTTGATTCATCATATACAAATACAATCTTGGAAAAAAACCGGTTTCATGCATGCATGTGTGGTGTGTGTAGCACTTGTAATATCATGATGACAATGTGACATGAAGAGTAGTGTATAGCAATTCAATCCACAGTATAACCATATAGGAATTTGAGTAATCTACGTGGCATTTGAATAGTTCATCATTCATAAGAACACATGCATAAGGTCTACTTTCATTTTCTTCATTTATGTCATTTATTCCTAGTTTAGGCATTTTGTCAAACACATAGCATGCAAGGTTCCTTAATGATTCATCTTCTTCTTTTTAGTGCCTACTTTCCATCCAAAAATCAAGGTATGTTCATTATTGGTAAAGTACCCATCCACCATTTCCATCACACACATCACCCAACATACACCTCGGCATCCAATCGCCACATCAACACCCACACACATCCATACCTTTTTCTTATCTTATTTAGGTTCATTGGAGATGATACATTTCATATGGGAGGCAAACATAATAGCATAAATCACATTTCATAAGGAAAACCTAGATTTATTGCTAGGGTAAGTTAGTAGGGTGTACTAACCTTAGATCAAGGTTTGATCTTGAAGAAACCTTGAAATAGAAGCTCTATTTGGAAGGAGGAAGCCTTTGCTTGAAAGGGACTTGAGTTGGGGGAAGAAACCTCTTTCAAAACGTGAGTGAGTGCTGCCCTAGCTTGGAGAATGCACCTCCACCCGAGCTTGAGTTGAAATCTTGAAGAAAACGTGCTTGGGGACGATCTAGGGTCTTCACCCCTTTTGATTTCTTCTCCAAAAGCAACCTAGGTTTAGGAAACCCTTTTCTCTTCTCTCTTATCTCCCAAATCTCTCTAAGTATAGTGAATGATGCCCTAAGGCTCGGGCAAGCCTTAAGGAGAAAGGGTTTAACCCCCAAAAGACGATAAAGCCCTTACTGAAATTTCTGCAAAAACCCGAAGACCGAGCGATCGGTGTTCATGACCGATCGATCGGTTGCCTACCGAGCGATCGGTGTTTATGACCGATCGATCGGTCAAAAACTCACTCTCTGGAAAATTTCCCCATACAAAATTTCTAACCGTGCGATAGCTACCGATCGATCGGTTATGGACCGATCGATCGCTGACTGGACCGAGCGATCGGTGCTCTGTATGTCTGGACTGTTTTGACCATATCTTTTGACTCGCTCGTCGGATTTCGACGATTCAACTTGCGTTGGGTTCGTCTTTCGAAAACGCACATTTCTGACGTTTCGAAATTTCCAATTTCTCCCTTATTTATTAATTAGACTACGAAAATGGCCAATTAGCTACGAAGGTGCTATTCATTAAGGATGAAAAAGTCCGGGGTGCTACATGTTATGAGCCTAGTATGTAATGTTTGATATGATGGATGCTATGGTATGAGATGATGCTTGTTTTGTATAATGTGATGTGGTAAAATGTAATAGAATAGTCTAAGCATTACTGCACAAATGTTTAACTGAGTGGTAACGTAAGTCTTTGGTATCCGCACTGGCTATTACAGAGCAACTACCTAAAAAGCTCAGGAATTAGAACATTTTTTTATCACTATGTAATGATTTTGTTGTGCCTAAATTGATTATGATGTATATTGGCATGATTTGTTTGACATTATTATGTTTGGAATCATGTCCTACTTTTTCATGTTTTTCTATGATGCCAGGGGGAGAAATAAGATTATGGAATGATAATTCCTAAAACCCTAACTTTAATTAATCTAAATTCTTGAAATGACTTAATCTAATGAATCAAAGATTGGTGAATGGTCTATCTAAAATATACAATTGAAATAAAAGTTTATCTTTATGCATATGTTTAGGAGGAGCTTACCTCAAAATTTGCATTGAAATTATATATTGAGGGGGAGCTTGCTCCCATCCATTCCATTAATATGTCATCATCAAAAAGGGGGAGATTGTTAGCCTACAGGTTTTCTACCTATGGTAACATCATTGATTTTGATGATAACACAACAATGGAATAAGATATGTGTTACTAATGTCTCGGTGAGTTTTATGTGAAATCAGTTTACCAAGAGTATTAGCTAAGTCATTCAAAGAAAAAGCATGAAAGTGACATCTATGAGAAGTTCCTTCATCAAGTCAAGGCAAGTTATTTGGATCAAATTGAAGATCAATGAAGATTAAAGAAGGATGATCTTGAAGCTAAAGAAGTCAAATCAGAAGATCCAATATCAACTTGAAGACCAACTTTCAAGAAGGTTTAGAGTATCACTTTTTATCTTTTAAGAGAGTTTAGGACTTGTGTAAAAAAATCCTCAAAGATTGGTTGTTGAAAAGCTCATACACTTAGATTGACCCTAGGTACCTTAGGATCAACTTGAAAATCACTTAAAAGACCTAAAATGTTGGTAATCATCTTGATTAAGATGTGGGAGAAGACCTTGTAATCAAATCCCATCATTTAGGTCTCAAAAAATAGATTATGTGCAAAAATTGCACTATCTAGTCGACTAGATAGGGTCATCTAGTTGACTAGATAGGCTAATTTTTTTTCTGGTCATTTTGTTCCAAACCAGTTATCTTCGGGCCCCATTTTGACCATGAATAAAGAAAAATTAGGATTTTTATCATTAGACACAAAATTGTCCCCCTTTAAATTTTAAGTGGAATATAAAGTTTAATCACCTAATTTCATTAAGCCAATCGAAGGTTATAGTCAAAATACTAAAGGAGACAAAACGATGCCCCATCCAGACGATTGGATGGATCAGTCAACGTTGGGACCCACTTAGACTAAAAATAAAGCAGAATTAAGATTTTTACATTATACATAAAATTGTTCCCCTTTGAATTTTGAGTCTACTTGAAGTTGAATCACCTAATTTCGATAAGCCAATCAAAAGTTATGATCGAAACACCGAGAGGCAAAAATGGAGCACCATCCACTCGACTGAATGGACTCATCTAGACGATTGGATGACTCGGGATAGAGCGTTTTGACTCTATAACGGCTATTTTTCAATGGCTCTTTTTACATTAAATGCTACTCTAATGGCCATGAAACTTCTTGAGCTATAAAATGAGATGACTTATGAACAAAATAAGAACTCCAATCATTCTAGATCATTCAATCAATCACTCACAAGCTTAGATTTCTAAATCTATTAAGTATACCATAGAAATCCCAAAATCTCATTTCTTGAGCTATTCAACTCCAGTCTTTGAGAGATTTTTAGAGAGCTTTAAAGTGATCATCCAGCTCGTGTTAAGGATCATTTTATGATTGTAAAAACACTTTTACACAAAGAGTGTATGAAATCAAGAATCGGTAGATTCTTCTACTAAGGTTGAATCTTCACCCAGGAAAAAAATCGTGGAAGTCAAGTGAGGGAATTCTCTTGTAAGTGTAACGGTTTGGTCTTCATCCGTAAGAAGACTTGCAATTGGGATAAATCGTGGTGAATCCTCTAGCGGGTATAGCTTGAGGCGGGGAAGTAGGCAGGATTGCCGAATCTCGTGAACAAAGTCTTTGAGTTTGAATTCCTTAACTCTTTCCTTATTTCTCTCTATTGCTTTAATTTTAGAGTTGCTAATTGTATTCTCTTGATTAATTTAAATTTCGCAAAATGGACTAAGTTAGAACTTTAAATTTGTCAAGACCCTATTTACCCCCCTTCTAGTGTCAATACTTGGTAAACAGTATGTTTTATTTATTGTCATGTCATTCTATAACCACCTTACCAAGACTTTAATGAGAATCTCTTGACCAATTCAAAGTGTTTGGAATTGAAAAAGAATCTCAAGTTTGTGTTTACTGTCTAAAAAATTACCCAAGTTCTCACTACTAATGTTAAATCTCATTTGAGATGTTTACAGAGTACAATAAGGCTGCTAGGCAGCTTACTATATAAAAGGACAAGTAGACACGAAGTTAACTAGTGAAACCCAGTCACAAAGAATATGATAGAGATCATGGGATTCATAAATCCCAATTCTTTGTGCCGAGATAAATTGAGATAAATTTATAGAATCAGAGGATATGATCTTCAACTAGCTCCCAGAGTCCTTTAATATAGTTATATTGAATAGGTAGGCAATCAGATTGTCTGAAATCTCTCATATTGCATATGGCTTAAGAACCTTGTGAAGAGTTCAAGGCTACTTACAAAGATGTTCAAAGGAATTGGATTCTCTAAATCCTGAGGATTTACGCAAAGGAAATAAATCCAAGATTTTCCAAAGGAAAAATATTCTTGTAGTATGGACAAGGTCTCTTCTAAGAAGAAAAGGAAAGTGTAAGGAATGTGCTTCATAATGAAGCAGTTGGTCATTGGATATAGGACAAACCTTTGGAAGGATTGTCCAACTAGTATATGCATCAAGTCAAACTTAATTGTTGGAATCTCCAACTCCAAATGCTTGGTATAACCTTGCATGAATGCAATAGTTGTATGTTTGCTAAGGAGAAAAAGAAATCTGAGTAGATAAAACTTCTACATGGAAATGGGACAAAAACAATAGTTGTTATAGTTACCATTGGGATGTTTTAATGAAAACTAGCTCAAAATATGATTTTATTCTTAGAGACTATGTATGTATCAATTACTTGTAGAAATTAGATTTCTTATATTGTTACTATTGTGACATTAATTTGTATGTCACGACCCAAAATACCCCCTACGAGTTAGGGATACTTTGACTCGTGACCACCGTATCATACATCCATATGATACATAAGGCACCTGAATAACCTGGTCAGAGTACACAGATATACATAGCTGAAATGATTTAAAACACATAACGGAAGCAAAATGTAACTGACACCCCTATTACTTGGTCCAAGTGTGAACCAATAAAATATACACATGTATGTATCCCAAAATGTGGAGTGGACAAGTCCCACTCTCACTTAACAAAGTATCATGTCTTCTAACTAATAGAGTCAACAGAAGTCAAAGTCATGATGCCTATCTAGCGGGCCAACATCCTAGTATAAAAACAACATCACACTTCGTAATAATCAAGACTTCTAGTTTAGAATAAGAAGAATCATCATGTGGTAACTAGTAATATCACAAGATTGGTAGTAGAGTGTATCTACCTTGGTGAAATCAATGACTTTGATTCCAAAAGCTTGGAACACATGAAAGCTACAAGTTCTTTGATAAGGAACACCCAAGGAGGGAAGCAACTTGATTTTCCTTCAAGATTTGAGCAAACCCTAGCTTTCTCCTTCTTCTTCCTCTCAAATCTCTCTTAAAATAATGTACATAGGGTTTCTGAAACCCTAAGGCACGAAGCAAGCCTTATATAGGCAAAGGAGCAATGGCTAAAGACTCAAAGACCCTTAATGAAGAAACTCTGCGTATAACCGATCGATCAGTGGTCAAGACCGAGCGATTGGTGGCTTACCGAGCGATCGGTGGTTTCAACTGAGAGATAGGTTGAAAACACCCTCTCTGATATTTTTCCCCATACAAATTACTTAACCAGTCGACAGCTACCAAGCGATCGGTAGAAGAACGGTCGATCGGTGGTTATCATCGAGCAATCGGTGATCCCCTGTTTTGCTGCAAAACCCTGTTTCCAATACTTGAATCTTCTCCAATCCCATTCTAACACCCTTTTATGCTTAAGACATACTCCTTAAGGATATATAGACCTATCAACACATGCACGCCAAATACCTAAACATGTATATTAGCATAAAGTCCATTAGTGTACAAGACTCTACTTGAGCACTATTCACTACTTAGTGAAATGAAGATTCGGGGTTCTACATCCTCCCCCCCCCCCCCCCCCCCCCCCCTCCCTTACAAGAATTTCATCCTTGAAATTAGAACGACACCAACAACATAACAAGAACAAAAACATAGAAAATCCAACAAGGAAACTATACAAACAAGTGAGGGTACTTTCCTTCACTTCCGCCTCTCGCTCCCATGTAGCCTCTTCCTTGGAATGATGTTGCCACTTCACGAGGACTAACGGGATAGTCTTGGTGTGCAAGACTTGATCTCGACGATCCAAGATCTGAACCGGTTGCTCAACCAAAGTAAGATCTTCTCGAATCTCCACGGGATCAAGAGCAACAACGTGGGACGGATCCAAAATGTATTTCCTGAGCATGGAAATGTGAAATACATTATAGACTGCTGCCATGTGAGGCGGTAGGGCTACCCTGTAAGCAACCTCCCCAACCCTAGAGATGATCTTAAATGGCTCCATGTATTTAGGGCTAAGCTTTCCTTTCTTTCCGAACCCCATGATTCCCCGGCTCGGGGAAATCTTCACAAAGACCCGATCCCCAACTTGGAATTTCAAATCTCTGCGGTGAGAGTCCGCTTAGCTCTTTTGCCTATCCTGAGCAGTTTTCAATCACTCCCTGATGACTTTGACCCTTTCTTCGATCCGCTCGATCAATTCAAGACCAAGTACCTTCCTCTCACCAACTTCGTCCCAGTATAGAGGAGATCTACAACTGTGACCATACAGAGCTTCAAAAGGCGTCATTTGGATGCTTGCCTGGTAACTGTTGTCGTAGGCAAACTCCACCAACGGCAAGTGTTCCTCCCAACTACCCTGAAAGTCCAACATACAAGCTCGTAGCATATCCTCTACAACCTGATTCACCCGTTCAGTTTGCCCATCGGTTTGAGGATGAAAGGCAGTACTGAAATCTAAACGAGAACCCATAGCGTCCTGAAAAGTTTTCAAGAATCTGGAAGTAAACCTAGGATCTCGATCAAATACGATGGAAACTGGTACACCGTGCAGACAAACCACCTCCTTGACATACAAGGCTACCAACTGATTCAAACTGAAAGTAGTCCGATACAGAAGAAAGTGTTACACATGATGCCCAGAAAATTCATTTAGATTGTTAGATTCTCATTAATTTGATTAATTAAGACTTCATCTTAATCTATTGTGTATTCATTATAGGTAATTGACCATGATCATGAGATGATCCATACGATATGAGATATTGATAAAGGTCCATAGGATATATTGTAGGAAAGTTATGTGATTAGATTATCATAGGCAGATATAACTTTCCAGTTCCTTATACCTTATATAGTCACAACTATGGGTGATGCTGGGCACTTCACTTATATAGTTGCCAGAATGCTAAGATGTTCTCAATAGTTGAGATGTAGTTCTATCTTGAACTATTGTAGTAGAGACTACACATCATCATATGGGTGTTTAAATGTACACTGACTGATTGCATTCAATGAGAGACCTCTTGCATAAACATATTATCAGATAGTTGGTCTCTCATTCACATTGAACGGTTTCGATGATCCTTAGATTTGATGAGTTCATCTACGACTGAGCGGTGATTTGACTGTTTTGATTCCACTAATGTATTTTCTAACTTAGGGAATACAATACAATGACAGTTGGATAGTCAGAAAGTTGTTCAAGTCATGATGAATTTCAAACAAGAAATTCATGCTCATTAATTTGAGAGATTATCCAAGTTCCAGGTAAGACAGTTGATTAAGTTCAAATCATGCGCAGGTGATTTTGAAAACAAAATAAGTTTTTAAATATACTTTTACTAAAAGGTGTTGTACTTATAAAATGATTTTTTCAAAAAAATTTTCATGAGAAATTGGTTCTCATGGCTTAATCATAAGTCTTGGAAACCCGGATGATTCGCAATGGGCTATAGGTTAGATAGTATGTCAATCTCAAAGGCCCATTAGGGATAATGTATTTGGAAGGATAAATCGAATTTAAAAATTCATGTGGCAGGATCTATAATGGTTAATGTTCATACACTGGGATTCAATTACAACATGGATATCTCACGTCACTTGCAATTCCGATGTAATTCCCATTTAGGGTCAAAGGGTAAGAATGTCATAGAGCAATCTATGGAGGTGTTCACATAAGAAATACAAGCTCAATAATTGATTAAAAGTTAATCAATTATTTTAAGTGATTAAAAGTTAATCATTTAATTAAATAGATTAAAAATTAATCTATTGTTTAAATTAATTGTTAATTTAAACATATGGATTATTTTAGCAATTATTTAATTAACATAATTAAAGGGGAAATGGGTTTGACCAATATCCATAAACCCATTAAAATGGACCTTTAATATGGGCCAAAGCCCATGGGTTTAAACCCTAGGGTGGGGCGCTCACTTGAGGAATCCTAATTGGATTAGGATTTGTTTAATTGAATAATTGTTGAAATATAATTCCTTTAATTATGGAATTTAAATCCAATGGTTGGATTGCATTAAGGATTAAGATGGAATCATAATTAGAATACAAAAGGGAGTTTTAACTCCCCAAAGTCCACGCCCCATAGAAGCTCACGCCCCCCCTTTGTGTTGGTCTCCTAGTTTGACTAAGTTTCCTTCTTTGAGTTAGGATGTTGACTTATCCCTTTTAATTAAGGAATCCTCTTATAATAGGGACTTTTTAATTAGTAGGATTACTATAACTAAAATAGTTATAGATTAAGTAGGAGTTTATTTAATTAATAATAAGAGTTATTGTTAATTAATAAATCCTACTAGATAAGATCAAGTTGGAGTAGGATTAGGATAGGATCCTAGTCTATATATACCCCAACACCCTAGACCATTAAGTACTTTTTCTCCAGAATTTTTTCTCTCCTCTCCTCCCTCTCTTCAAACCGTGAGCCCTAGGGGATACCCCTGTAACGCCCCGAAATACCCCCTAGGAGTTTAGGGATATTTTAGGTGTCACACTACGTACCTAACAAATCATCCTGTAATGCACAAGATAAAATACAGTACTAACAACGAT
Source organism: Tetracentron sinense (assembly GCA_015143295.1). Taxonomy (NCBI): domain Eukaryota; kingdom Viridiplantae; phylum Streptophyta; class Magnoliopsida; order Trochodendrales; family Trochodendraceae; genus Tetracentron; species Tetracentron sinense. Next base: position 24,084,360 of record CM026573.1, read on the forward strand.
AATCAGAGCACGGAAGCTAACATATATGCGGAAGCGTAAACAAATTTTTATTTCTTCTAATGATCCAAAATACTATTCCAAGTTAACATAAATACAAGACATGTCTAAGTCTAAGGTGGACAGGCCCACCTATCAAAATATCAAAATACACAAGACCCTCTCATACTCTCCCCTCAACAGTAGTCGAGGTATGGCCACCCATCGAGGTCTCGGTCCGCCTGAGACTGTAATGGAATAGCCGGCTCTCTGTCCTCTATATACTCTTCCTCGACCCAAGGCTCCGGGTCGAGGGCTCCCTCAGTACCTGCCGACATGAAAGTACGGTTGAGGATGGAATACTCAGCGAGTACAAGCTACTAGCAGACCATAACAATAATAAAACACACAATAGTAATATCATACAAGCAGTAATAGAAACATCACAAAAGAAACAGTATAAGGCAAGATACAATACAAGCATCCAGACGTGCGTACATGAATGCGAAAACACCGATAAAACTCATGCTTGAAAACCCATGTCATGTCCCGGTATGCCTCGTAGAAATCATGTATGCGTGCATGCATGAATGCATGATCATCTTGTAAACCTCCATCTCGTAACTTGTGAGCCAGAGGCTAGCACCCGAATCTCCCTGGGCTGCCAACCTCCTTGATATGCAATGCACTTGTGAGTCAGAGGTTAGTACCCGAATGTCCCTGGGCTACCAACCTCCTTGATATGCAATGTTTGGTTTTCTTGTGAGCCAGAGGCTAGCACCCGAATCCCCCTGGGCTGCCAACCTCCTTGATATGCAATGCACTTGTGAGCCAGAGGTTAGTACCCGAATGTCCCTGGGCTACCAACCTCCTTGACAATAGGTGATTTTTATTACTTGTTTAGTTTTCTTGTGAGCCAGAGGCTAGTACCCGAATTTTCCCTGGGCTACCAACCTCCTTGAGAATAGGTGTTTTAGGGGTTATCTTGTGAGCCAGAGGCTAGTACCCGAATTCTCCCTGGGCTACCAACCTCCTTGACATGCAATATTTTCTTGTTGTTTATTATATGCACATGCTCTTGAAATCTCGGTTCATGCTATCATGCGTGCTCATGTACGTGTCCATAGTGACAATCATGATAATGAGGATAACCCAGATATGACATTACAATTCAATTCATGATATGAACATAGGTAACTTAAGTAGTTTGCATAACATTTGATCAATTTATCGTTTATAAGAACGCATGCATAAAACTCATTTCCATATTCTTCATTTAGATCATTTATTCATCGTTTAGGCATTTTGTCAAACACAACACATGCAATGTTTCTTAATAATTCATCGTGTTCTTTTTAGCGCATATTTTCCATCCAAACATCAAGGTAAGTTCATTATTGGTAAAATACTCATCCACTATTTCCATCACACACATCACACAACATACATCTCGGCATCCAATCGCCACATCCAACATTCCATCCACACATCCACACATTTTCCATTATCTTGTTCATATTTAATGGGGAATAACACATTTCATAAGGAGGAAAACATAATATAAAGAATCACATTTTTATATAGAAAACCTAGATCTTTGCTAGGGTAAGTTAGTAGGGTGTACTAACCTTAGATCAAGGCTTGATCCTTGGTAGAAACCTTGATTGAAGCTCCAACTTGAAAGAAGAACACCTTTGCTTGAAGGAGACTTGAGTTGGGGAAGAAACCCCTTTCAAAAACGTGCTTGGGTTGCTGCCCTAGCTTGGAGAACGCTCTCCACGAGTGCTTGAGCCGTGATCTTGGAGAAAAACCGGACTTGAAGTGATCTAGGGTCTCAAAACCCCTTTGATTCTTCTCCAAAAGTAAAACCCTAGCTTAGGAAACCCTTTCTCCTCTCTTCTAATCCCCCAAATCCTCTAAGTGTTGAGAATGAGCCCTAAAGGCTCGGGTTAAACTCTTAAGGTAAGAGTGAACCGACCAAAAGACCATAATACCCTTACTGAAATTTCTGTAAAAACACGAGTGCCGAACACGTTGAGCTGTGAATATTGCCAAACACGTTGTGCTGTGAATAGTGCCGAACACGTTGTGCTGTGAATAGTGCTGAACACGTTGTGCTGTGAATAGTGCCAAACACGTTGTGCTGTGAATAGTGCCGAACACGTTGTGCTGTGAATAGTGCCGAACACGTTGTGCTGTGAATAGTGCCGAACACGTTGTGCTGTGAATAGTGCCGAACACGTTGTGTTGTGAAGGGTGCCGAACCCGTTGTGCTGTGAATAGTGCCGAACACGTTGTGCTATGAATAGTGCTAAACACGTTGTGCTGTGAATAGTGCCAAACACGTTGTGCTGTGAAGGGTGCCGAACCCGTTGTCACGTTGTGTTGTGCATAGTGCTGAGCTCGTTGTCCGTTGTCTTATGTACAACGTGCCCATCGTGAGCTGTACAACGTACACGTTGTTTGCTGTACAACGTACCCGTTGTGAGCTGTACAACGTGAGCTGCACAACGTACACGTTGTTTGCTGTACAACGTACCCGTTGTCTATTGCACAACGGATGCACAACGTATACGTTATCAGAGCTAGAGCTACGTTATCAGAGTACGTTGTCTATGCGTTGTCTGTGCCTTATCTGAGCACGTTGTCAGAGCTACGTCCTTAGTGCCTTCCGAGCTACCTCCTTAGTGCATAACAGAGCGATCGATTGCCTGCAGGTCCAGACTGTTTTGGCCATATCTTTTGACTCGTTTGTCCGATTTTGACGATTCAACTTGCGTTGGGTTTGTACTTCGAAAAGGAACATTTCTAACGTTTCAAAATTTCCAATTTCTTCTTTATTTATTAATTAGACTAAAAAAACGGCCAATTAGCTACGAAGGTGCTATTCATTAAGGATGAAAAAGTCCGGGGTGCTACAACCCCTAGGAATTTTCGTGAGCTACTACGTGGTCCAAAGTTAATCTAGGGTTTTGAACCTTAGTGTTTTTGGTGATAGAAAGTCTATACCATTACTCCATCTTCTTCCTCTTGCTTTTATAATTCCAAAGGAGATTCTAAAGCTTCGTGGGGACAGCGAGGAACAAGGACCGAGCTTCTAGTATTTTTTTGAAGAAATTTCTACAAAGAGTTCTAACGGTTCGAGTGGATTAAGCTTCACCGGTGAAAAGCATTCACCGAGGTGATATGACTAAAAGTCTTAGATAATTTTGATGCTTTCTATGGTGTTAAGATCTAGGGGATCCAGTTTCCGCATAAATTTTTATCCGGATCCCCCTACAGAAAGTGTGCAGACTTTGTCAATCTGTCAACTATCACCCATATAGCATCGGAGCCCTTCACCGTCTGCGGTAAACCCATGATGAAATCCATCGAGATGTTCTCCCATTTCCATTCCAGAATAGGGAGGGACTGTAAAAGACCTGCCGGCCTCTGATGCTCGGCCTTCACCTGCTGGCACACCAAACATCTAGAAACATACTCGGCGACTTGCCTCTTTATGTTTCACCACCAGTTGTGCCTCTTGAGATTCTGGTACATCTTAGTACTTCCCGGATGTACCGTGTACTTGGATCGGTGAGCCTCGTCCAAGATCTCACCCCTCAACATTGTGTCGACAGGAACACACAACCTGCCTTAGGATGTGATAGCACCATCACTATTCAAAGCAAATTCCTGACTGCCACTACTAACCGACTTATCTCGATAAGCAAGCAACTCAGCATCCAAATTCTGCAACTCCTTACTCTGGTTCAAGATATGCGGCCTAACCGAGATGTTTGACATCACCGGCCCATAGGTAACATGCCTGAGGGTAGTGTCTAGATTACACATATCCTTCAATAACTTCCACTCTTGTACCCTCAAGTGAGCCATAACCCCGTAAGGTTTCCTGCTAAGAGCATCGGCTACCACGTTAGCCTTACCCGAATGGTACTGAATGGAACAATCATAGTCCTTTATGAATTCTATTCATCGACGCTACCTCATATTCAACTCCTTGTGGAGGAAGAGATACGTCAAGCTCTTGTGATCTATGAACACCACAAATTATTCCCCATAGAGGTAGTGACGCCAAATCTTCAGCGCAAATACAACTGCTGCAAGCTCTAAGTCGTGTGTGGGGTAGTTTTCCTCATGCTCCTTTAACTGACAGGAAGTATAGGCAACCACCTGCTTATGCTGCATAAGAACATACCCAAGCCCAACAAGTGAAGCATCATTGTAGACTTCGAAGCCACCGCTTCCAGACGGAACTATGAGAACAGGGGCAGTAGTAAGCTTCTTCTTCAACTCCAGGAAACTGGCCTCGCACTTGTCACTCCAAGTGAACTTAGCATTCTTTCACGTAAGGTAGGTAAGCGGTGCCGCTAAGCTGGAAAATCCTTCCACGAACCTCCTGTAATATCTTGCCAGGCCAAGAAAACTACGAATCTCAGTAACACTCTTCGACCTCTCCCAATTCATCACTGCTTCAATCTTCGCAAGATCAACTGAGATACCCTCGGCAGACACCACATGAACAAGAAAAGATACCTTGTCCAGCCAGAACTCGCATTTACTCAACTTAGCATATAGACTATGCTTTCAAAGAGTCTGCAATACAAGGCGGAGATCTCTCATGTGAACATCTTGGGATTGTGAATACACAAGGATATCATCGACCAATACGATCACACACTAATCGAGAGACGATCTGAACACCCAGTTCATCAGATCCATAAATGCAGCCAGCGCGTTAGTTAGACTAAAAGACAACCAAAAACTCGTAATGACCGTATCGAGTTCGGAATGCCGTCTTCGGAATGTCTTCTTTCTTGATCTTCAACTGATGATAACCAGATTGAAGGTTAATCTTTGAGAAGAACCTCGCACCCTTCAACTGGTCAAACAAGTCGTCAATCCGAGGCAATGGATAACAATTCTTGATAGTGACTTTGTTCAGCTGCTTGTAGTTAATGCACATCCGCATCGACCCATCTTTCTTCTTTACGAGGAGCACCGGAGCTCCCCAAGGTGAGACACTTTACCGAATGAAACCAAGGCCTTGCAATTCTGCCAACTGGTCCTTTAACTGCTTAAGCTCAATAGGGGCCATCCTATACAGAGCCCTAGAAATCGAAGTCGTGCCTGGAGCTAGCTCAATCGTAAACTCGATTACCCAATTAGGAGGCAATCCTGGTAAGGTCTCCAGAAAAACATCCATATACTCACCCACAACCAGAACGGATGTGGAGTCTCGTACTTCTACATTCGCGAGACTCAGAGCTGCAAAGCGAGCAATGTCTCTCTTCTGAAGTCCCCTAAAATGAAATGGCTTTAACCCAGCGTTAAAGTTCACCACCTTCTCGAAACATGCCATGTGTCCATCGTGAGCTGAGAGCCAATCCATACCTAAGATAACGTCAAAATGCCAATCCTGAAATCCCAAAATGATCAAGTTGACTGGCAACTCATGCTGCATGACTTGCACAACACTGCTCAGATACACTTTATCTATCTCAACAGACTTACCCAATGGAGTCGAAATGAACAACTCCTGAGGTAGCTTACTCGGCTCGGATGTAAAGTCTTCGGTAAAACTAGGTGAGACGAATGAATGAGTGGATCCCGTGTCGATCAACACCCATGCTAAACACTCATTTACTAGCAACGATCCTGTGAATTATCGCTACTCAAGTTATAATTTGCTACACACATAATACATATTGACACACGCATAACAATAAGCATTACATAGCATATATATATATACAACACATCATGACAACTCTAGAACTTTAACAATCTCAAACTCGCGCGTACCTTGCACAACATCATCAGATGCCTGTGAGTCTCTGTCGGTCATGGCAAACACCCTGCCCTAATTTGCCTGACGAGGCTGCTGTGTGGGCGGCAATGATCTGGAGGTTTGAGATGAAGACCCCTGAAGCGAAGTCTGCCTGCCTAGAGGTCAGACTCCCTGTGGCCCAGTCTATGACTGCTTGCATGGGTAGTCCCGTATCACGTGACCAACCTCACCATAGTGGAAGCATCCACCTGACAATCTTCGGTAATCCCCAGTCTTGTGCCGATGGCCACATACGGTGCACTCCTCAAAAGCCTGCGATGCGGAGGAAGCCGAAGGTGTAACCCTTGAAGCCTGTGACATCGTAGGGCGCGGTGCCTGAGGCACATAAGGAGGCCTCTGAGCCGACATCGGCTGAGAGAACTGGTATGGTGCAGTCCTGGTCCTCTTCTCGGACTGTGACAAACCACTAGACTGACCCCGGAACATGCTCCTCCCGAAGCCACTGTCTCTTCTCCTGATCAACTCTTCTGCATTCTTCTCAACGATCTTCGCCTTTCCCACTATCTCTCTCCAGGATTCCACTTGGAGAATGGACACCCTATCTCGGATGAAAGCCTTCAATCCCATTTAAAACTTTCTGACCTTCAGGTCTTCAATCGCAACCAAATGCAGAGCAAATCTTGATAACTCGGTGAACTTAGCCTCATACTCGGCCACGTTCATTGCTCCCTGCTCTAAGAGCATGAATTCCCTCACCTTCTGTTCCCGAATGAATTTGGGAAAATACTGCTCACGGAAGGTATCCAGGAACTTCGCTCATGTCCAGGGTTCCCCTTCCTTCGCAACATCTCTCTACCTTTGGGTAACTCTCCACCAATGTTCGGCTTCACCTTCCATCACGAAGGAAGCCCATTCGACCTGCTGCTCCTTAGTACATCGGAGAGCCCGAAAGGTCTTCTTCAACTGCATTATCCATGTCTCTACCACCATTGGGTCTAGAGTACCATAAAACATAGGAGGCCATAGTCTTTGGAAAGCTTCAAGTCCCACGGTGTGATGCACCGGTGGAAGCACAGGAGTAGTCGGTGGGGTAGGAGTAACCACAGCAGGTCTGGCCGCCAATAAAGCCAAAGTCTCCGCTATGGAATCCAAAGCATTCGTGAAGTAAAGCGGCTCTTCCTCTCTTGGAACCTCACCCTCGGATCTTTGAATATGGTAACCACGACTTCGATTGCCACGTCTCATGATGTAAAATCCTGAGATCAATTGGCAAAACATGAGTGTAACTTGGATACCGATCCTCACATAACATATAGCAATTCAATTATCATGAAATGCTAATACCTGCATATAGTTTACATCAAAGTATACACATAATCATACAATTATAACTTAGTTTTCTAGCGTAGCTAAGACCCCTTTGTCGCACATCTACCCTCTTGGAATAAGACTAAAGGTGTAGTCTAAACTGACATCTAAACTAGGCTCCTAGACTGACCTAAGGATTCACTTGATACCGGTTATGTCGTGGTAGCAAGCCTAACACAAACAACTCCATCTGAGTTCTAAGTTCAACTCAGAGAACTCACTTCTGCTTAGCCAAAGGGAAACGGATCCCTAGAGCTTTGATACCAAGTCTGTCGTGACCCAAAATACCCCCTAGGAGTTAGGGATACTTTGACTCATGACCACCGTATCATACATCCATATGATACATAAGGCACATGAATAACCTGGTCAGAGTACACAAACATGCATAGCAGAAACGATTTAAAACACATAGCAGAAGCAAAATGTAACTAACACTCCTATTACTTGGTCCAAGTGTGAACCAATAAAATATACACATATATGTATCCCAAAATGTGGAGTGGACAAGTCCCACTCTCACTTAACAAAGTAGCATGTCTTCTAACTAATAGAGTCAACAGAAGTCAAAGTCATGATGCCTATCTAGCGGGCCAACATCCTGGTATAAAAACAACATCACACTTCGTAATAAATCAAGACTTATAGTTTAGAATAAGAAGAATGATCATATGGTAACTAGTAATATCACAAGATTGGTACTAGAGTGTATCTACCTTGGTGAAATCAATGACTTTGATTCCAAAAACTTGGAACACGTGAAAGCTTCAAGTTCTTTGATAAGGAACACCCAAGGAGGGAAGAAACTTGATCTCTCTTTAAGCTTTGAGCAAACCCTAGCTTTCTCCTTCTTCTTCCTCTCAAATCTCTCTCAAAATAATGCACAAAGGGTTTCTGAAACCCTAAGGCACGAAGCAAGCCTTATATAGGCAAATGGGCAATGGCTAAAGACTCAAAGACCCTTAATGAAGAAAATCTGCGTACAACCGATCGATTGGTGGTCAAGACCGAGCGATCGGTGGCTTACCGAGCAATAGGTGGTTTCAACCGAGAGATCGGATGAAAACACCCTCTCTGGTATTTTTCCCCATACAAATTAGTTAACAAGTCGACAGCTACCGAGCGATCGATAGAAGACCGGTCGATCGGTGGTTATCACCGAGCGATCAATAGAAGACCGGTCGATCGGTGGTTATCACCGAGCGATCGGTGGTTATCACCGAGCGATCGGTGATCCCTTGTTTTGCTGCAAAGCCCTGTTTCCACTACTTGAATCTTCTCCAATCCCATTCTAACACCCTTTTAAGCTTAAAACATACTCCTTAAGGATATATAGACCTATCAACACATGCACGCCAAATATCCAAACATGTATATTAGCAAAAAGTCCGTTAGTGTACAAAACTCTACTTAAGCACTATTCACATACTATTCACTACTTAGTGAAATGAAGATTGGGGGCTCTACATTGTATCTGGCACATCCCTTAATCTTTGTGAACTTAGTCCTATGAGTAATTATCATGGAGAAAGATGTGTCTTCCCGTATTGTATTAATACACATGGATGATCGTAGTTATATGATTCTTCCCTTAAGAGGTAGCTAAATTTATTTCACCTTCTTTGAAGAGTTCAAGGAATTCCACAATGAAATAAAGAAACAACTAGGTAAGTCTTCCATGGATGAGAAGAGTACTTCTTAATAGAAATTTCATAAATTACTCTCATTACATCTTGTCTCTGATAATTCCTATAACAAACCATAGCATGATGGTATTGTTAAAATCGAACAATATTGGATATGATTTGATAGAAGATAAGCTTGGGATTCACATTAGAGACATTTGGTCTCTATTCTTGGATAACAAAAGATATTTGTAAACAAGAATGTAAATTTCCTAGGAGAGAAATTGAATCTAGAATTGTTCTAGAAGCGGAAGCCCAAAAGACCAATAACTATGAGAATTGATAGAGATCAACTCTCTAGTCTCACCATACCTAAATAGTAACACTAGAACCCACAGGTCCTAGAATCTGTAGTTGGACTAACTTTTATTCTGATGAAGTAATCAAGTTGTTTGATTTTCATCTAAGAATAAAAGTATCCTTTGTGTACAAACTGGTTAGTGGGAGCATGATTACTTTCCTGACTCTATGCAAAGATAACATTCTACTCATTGTGAATGTAATATTCTTCTCTCTTAGATGTGATCTAGCAATTTTGCAATTAAAGACAAAACTTTAATATCATGTTTTCTTAGTCCTGAATGGTTTAGGGACAAAAAGAAATATGATATTGTTATTCTCTCAATAACAATTATGTTTTTGTACAAGTAAGATTCCAAGAAAATAGTTTTCTACCTTTGGGGAATGAAATCTGTTTCTCTTAGATATGTGATATCATGAAACAATATACTTGTACTAGATCAAATATTCATCATATATTGATCAGATAAGATATTGGTCAGATTAGTCCTGGGCATTATACACTAGTAAAGCACAAGCAAGTTAACTTCTAAAAATGACTGTTGGACAGTAACATTTTGTTTTTGTCTTTTAAGATTGTGGTTATTGATAATAAATCTGCAAGAGTTGCAAGTGTTATTACATTACTACAATAGTTGTGGCAAAGCAGATATGATAGACCCATATATATATATTAAGTTATGCCTCAGCTGGTGTTTGAGAAACATCACTAGGAAGATGGACATTACATCAAATTGACTTAGAGTGCAAGTGGGAGATTATTGGATATATATGCGCTCGAAAGCCAATATAAGACTTTTCTATGTTGAGTAGAGAAGCATCACATTCCCACAACTATATATAAAGGGTATTTATAATTGTTAATGTCTCATTTGATGATGACATAATGTTCCATAGGTAAACTTGTAGGAAAATCATGCAAAGGTTGTGAGGAGATATGATTTTCCAGTTCCTTGTAAACCTAATAATGTTCTAAGCCTCTAGAGTACTGGTTGGGCGTTGTACTTCATCATACCTGTAATGACCCCAAAATCCCACAAGGCTAAAATAGGACTTTAGGATCGCCACATTACTTAACCTGCTTAAAATCCATGACATGCAAGGCACACTAACACGAGTCTCCAAAAAAATGAGGATAATAACATTTTTGATATATCAACTATAATCAAATAGCAAAAGTCTACGGTACACATATACAACTCACTCTAAAACCAAAGAGTCTGATACACAACTATAAAAGTCTACTAAGCAACATCTACTCAAGTCTAATACAACTCTCTCAATCAAATGAAATAAAAACTAAGAGGTGTAGCCACCCAAGTCTCTGGCTCCCTCATTAGAAGGCTCACCTTCACCTCCTTCCTCTGCGTATGTTTCCTCAACCCACGGCTCCGCCGTGTACTCCTGCTCTAAACCTGCCAAGACAAATTCCGGCTGAGTACAAAGGTACTCAGTGTATATAAAATCCAACCAACAATAATAATATACCTGCACTTAGTCAGAAACATATCCAATAACATAATAACATAATCAGAGTGTGGAATAACGTGTGAGCATATACATCATATCATCACCTGACTCGTGTACTTGTGAGAATCTTAGACTTGGAAGACAATACACTTATGAGTTGCTTATGCTTATGAGACCACGTGCTTATGAGATGCTTATGCTTATGCACTTATTCAGATCATACAATGATGTGACATGCCGTTCTTGGCGGATACGGACCATGCCTATGAATCAAATGTAATTGACATGCCGTTCTTGGCGGATACGGACCATGCCATGCTTATGCTTATTCAGAATGTCATACGTATGCCCTGCTCATGCTTGTGGTCCACATGTGTGACTTGTGAGACTCTTATCTTAACATATATGTGCATATGTGCTTAAGTGTCGAAATTAACATTCGAGTTGGTAATTGTTTAGATTCCGATCTCCCACCATGGAAACTCCACTATACTGTCCCATACCAAATAGTTAGAGAATTCCCGGTTTGAGAGATGTTCCTCTAAGTTCTTACCTTCCCGACTATCAATTTTCATGCAAATAATTAGACATACTTAACAAACCATTCACATATACATATCTTATCATAATTCATATCGCAATTCATAATCAATTTACCACCATTTCATAAGAGTATAATAGCATTTATCCTTTCAAGCATTTTCACAAACACCTTGTGTACGCATAATATAAATCCATTTCCCCTCTATATTTTCAAGCATACATCAAACCATAATTCATCCATACAATCAATTCACTATTCACATCCACATATTAATCCCATCCTCCATACATTTCCCATCCTCCATATATTCTATCCACATCCAATCCACATTTCCATCAATAATTAGCTTACTTCATAAAAAATTTGGAAAAAATGCATTTAATCTCTATTCTATCATTTCTATTAAATTAATATTCACACAACATTAAAATAGAGTTGATTAGGATAGTATATCGACCTTAGGAATCCTTCCCTTGGATTCAAAACGCTCCCGAGACGATTTGGAGAAGCTTCCCAAACTTTTCTTGCAATCTCCTATCAATCTCCTCCTTCTCCAATAAAACCCTCTCTCAAAACCCTAGGGTTTCTCCCCCTTTTTGCCAAATTAGGTTAGAACTAGGTGGAGTATTTTAATATTTCGAGTAGGACCCCCTATTTATAGCCCCAAGGTCTAAGAAAAAAAGACCAAAACGCCCATACTAAAATTCTATAAAAATCACGAAAGACCGAGCGATCGGTGGTTATGACCGATCGATCGGTTCTCAACCGAGCGATCGGTGCTCTTGACCGGGCGATCGGTCAAAAAAGCACTCTCTGGAAATTTTCCCCATACAAAATTCTGGACCAGTCGATAGATACCGATCAATCAGTTTTGGACCGATCGATCGCTGCTTCCGACCGAGCGATCGGTTGCCTATAGATTTTTTTTTGACCCGCTTTACTGTTTTGGCCATAACTTTTGACTCGCTTGACGGATTTTGACGATTCAACTTGGGTTGGATTCGTATTTCGAAAACGAACATTTCTGATGTCTTAGAATTTCCAAAATTCCACTTAATTAATAGACTAAATTGTCCCCAAAGTTGACTGATCTGCAATTCCATTAGATAAAACCCACCATTGACTTGGCTTAAACTCAAAATAAGGAAAAACATTAAACATGAACTTTGAAGAGGGTTCCAACACCTTTCTAATGGTTCAAGAATCACTCAATTCCAGTAAACGGTGCCAAAACTAGAGCTTCCTAAAGTTTAGGGTGTGATATGATGTCCCTCCGTTACAAGTTGATTAAGCTTAGTTTACACCACAATAATTAGGCATAAAAAAAAACAATAAACATCAAACATCACAAGGACTAAAATACCCTTAACACAATGAAGTAAAAACATGAAAAAGATTCGGGGTCTCTACAATAGCTTACACATGTGTAGTTTTATAAGATAGTGTGATGAATCTCATTCACAGAGAGTGTTGACTCTGGGCTAACATGTGAGTATATGTAGTAAGTACATAATATTAAACGGTGTCATAAGTCGATACCCTAAGGAATACACTGTCAGATTATATTAAGGTTAAATCCATTCGATAAATTATCCTTAGACCTGAGAGATTAACATCTTCTCAAACATCTATCTATATGGCTTTAATGTGCCAATCAGCAATATCCAATACACAGGAGTAACTCCGGGTACATTGGGTCATGTACACAATATTTGGAGAAGTGTGTAAACACTCAATAAGGAATCCACTACTCCTTAATTAGAGATAATGATATCAAGATGATACTTGTTGATCTGAGCTCAAAATCCAATACTGGTGCTTTTCGGTAAAATGGTCTTTATCGAAGTTGATATTTTCAATATAGAAAAGTATATGTATATGTCAGTTCTTTTCTAATGGTTCTTTGAAAGTGTTTTGGAAGTTCAGTGCAAAGAAAACTTATTCATGAGAAAGAGTTCTATTCATAAGCTAGGGACTAGATAGTGGACTTGTTTCAATCCTAGAAGCTTATATGTGATATCAGATTGTGGAATGATTTATTTGTAAATAAATTGTGAGATAGTACTTGCAAGCAATTCTCTAATTTCTGGAGGTTAATCACAATGTGTTAATGGACATTATTATGATTAGTGGAAGTCCAGGGACTTAGCATTCTATGATCCTAAAAGAATTATTGGAAAGTGTTTCCTAGCAACAAGGCTACACCTTAAAGGTGATGAAGCACTTGGTCCCATAACTGAAAATAGGAGATCCTTTTAGCACTACATGAAAAGGGGCAAAAAATGATTGTATTTTTTGAAAAAAATGATGGCTCTAATCTGTGGTTAAATATGAGACGACCCTGAGACGTCATATATATTTGTCGTTATTAACAATGGCCTATGGCCTTCGTTCTTTTGTGAACTTACCCTCTCCCATGCGAAACCCTAGTGTTCTTCTTTATTTTGTTTCCCCTTACTTTCCAGTCCGGCGATCTCTTTTTCCCCGAATCTCTTTAGTAGATCTTCTTGCTTCTCAAATCATCGTCTCCGACCAGTAGCAATTTCGGCGAACTTCGAAACCAAAAGTCTGCAATACTTTTCTCTCGCTTTGTAGATCATCATTTTAGATCGAATCTGATCATCATCGCTTTGTAGATCATCACTGTATTTCTGATCTTATTTCCGACCAGGTCGTGCATCACCAACGATTGTAGCACCACCTCCATTGATTGCTCTATTTTTTCAGATTCATCTCTGGCCAGTAGATCATCTCCAACGATTGCAACACCACCTCCATTGATTGCTCCAGCTTAGATCATCTACAGGTTGAAATTTCAATTTCTTACTGGGTAATGAAATTATAGCAAAACGCGGATGGGATTTCGATCATTGAGTCATGTTCTAAATGAGTTCTCTCTCACAAACATTTTTCTAGATTAGTAAATGCATGGGTTTCTGTTTTAGTTGTATTTTTTTCATTTATATTTTAATTTGATTTGTTTTCCTTTGATATCGATGAATATAAGAGGTTTATCAACTACCCTTAGACCATACTTGGTTTGATCTTAATTGATTCAGAGCTACTGCTATATATTTTGTCTGTTTTTACTCCTAAGGAGAAGAGAGTTCTAGAGTTCAGTTGGAGAATCAACCAGATTGGAGTTAGATAACTAGGTAATATTCTAGACATTTTCGCTTAGTAAAAGCTCAGTAGATCTTATTCTTATGGAACATATCTTTAGTCCTTTTCTTTAATTTTTATCAAGTGTTGTGAGATTGAGATTTAGAAGTGTGGATTGTCATGTGTATAATAGAAATTCCTACTTTCCTTTGCCTAATTTCACCTTCCTTAGTTCTGATTTGGCTGTACAAGTCTTCGTTTTGATTGCTTGAAAATTATAAGGATATGAGAGATATAGAATCGATTAAAGCAGTATTCATAAGAGATTCGATAAGTGGTTCATATTCTAAATTGAATTCTCTCCCAGGGAATTATGTAGATTAATTAGGAGAAAAAAGCATGGGTGTTTTGGGGCTTGAGGAAATACAATGTTGAAAGCTTTATGGTGTGCTTGGTTCTCTCTTCAGGACTGGATTTGCTACTTCCCATGAAAGTTAATTGAGATTGGCCACAATACTGTGTTTCCTTAGGTCATCTTCTCTTCCCTCCCCTATATATTTCTTTAATTTCCATTTTTCTTATTTTATTTTGTTTTATTGTTTTTTTTTTTTAGTTATGTATTTCATACCAGATCTGGTAGTATCACACCTCTGATCTTCATTTCTCTGGCAAGCTTCAACTCTATGGCAGTAGCTCACCTATTTATCAGTAGTAGAAGAAGACATTCAACTTGAAGGCATTCGGCATCCTCCCAAATTGAACTCTCTATTCAATCATTTTATTTCGATTCCTTCTCCTCTCTCTCTCTCTCGTTTCTTTCGATTTCTCTTTGTCATTCATTTTATTTATTTGAGTTTTTGGGTTTTAAAGCTTCAATTCCTAACATTGTTTTCCATTTGCAGGTTGTCTCTCTCATTCACTATTTGTTCTCAGTTTCTCTCAAATCGAAGGCTAATATCTCTCAAATCGAACTCACTAATTTCAGTTTCTCTCAGTTAGTTGCCAGAATCGAGATTCACTAATCGAAGGTGAGGCTTGTTAGGGTTTGAGGGTTTTCATCTTTATTTTTGGGTTTTCATTTTCTTTTTATGAGGCATTTGATTTGTAGTGGTGAAACTGTCGAGAAGGCCTTCAAAGCTCTGCTTTCTGGTATTTTTCCTTTCCCTTTTTGTCATTTATTTTCTCAGAGTTTCTGTTCAAGTTTTTGACTTAGGGTTTGGTGGATCTAGTTTATGCTTTAGCCTTTCTATTTTCTCAGTGTTTGCAATTTTGATTTCTTTAACAGATATTCTTATAGTTTCTCTAATTATGTACTTAGGGTTTGGTGGGTATTAAACCAGCTCATTCTCAGTGTTGTTCTCTTTGATCAAGAAATAAAATAGTAAGTCTGCTATGTAGATGAAATACTAGTAATGATTATCTTATCTTTCATCTGCTCAAGGAATTGCACTACATATTGGGCTCTGTCACAATGTTCTGATTGGTCTCATAGCTTGATTAGTAGTTAATCACTTCATTATATCTTTATGTATTAAGAGATATGGAAGTGAAGCATACGGTTCAAGTTCAACAAACTTTAACATTCTTCTTAAGAACCCATTGTCTTGAGATTTGATAATAAATTGTCTTTTCATATTGCATTTTGTGACAACCTTTTGTACCATGTTTGTATATTAATGCAAAAATTGATAAATGGATACAAGAAATGGATAATTTGGTTTAGTGTTTCCCAAATCAGTTATACTTCTACAAATACTGAGACACTGTTAACATGGTGATATCATGCTATTAGTAAAAATTAGCTTTACTAAAAGTTTATAAAATCAATGGCTTATAAAATTATCTTTACTAAAAGTTTATAAAATTAGTCTCTCTGTATATTTTTTCCCGTGTTATTGTTCTGTTGGGTTCCCTCTTTGGATGTCCTCATGCCTTCCCATATTTTGGGAATGATGGATTTTGCCTATTTTTCCCCCAATTTGAATCTTGTTTTATTGTTTACTTCTTAAGTACTACTTTCATAATTGTATAATGTGAACTCCAATTGGTCTAGGTGGGGGTATTTTTGTGAATGCAGGATTTGTGACCATACATAACCACGATGCTTTCCCTGTTTCAGAACACATTGAGAACATCTTTAACCCTCTGAGATAGTTTAAATTGTTAGGGTTTATGTATTTTGATTGAAATGGATGTGTGTTTCTTTTTCAAGACTGAATCATGCTCTGTTTTCTCTTGTTAGTGTTTCTTGCTTTCCCGCTTTCAAAACCCAAAAGGAAGATTTAAATAAATCTGGACTGAATACAGAAGGGTTGGTCTCCATTTCTTCTAGAAATTTCTCAAAAGAAACAAAATGGGTTTTTTCGTTTGTGAACACTCTCTCCTTTCCTGTGCTTCCCTTTACAAGCATAACTCATTAATCTCTTCACTTTATCATGGAAAAAAGGAAAGAAAATTAAGAAAAGCAAGACCATCATCTTTGCTTTTCCACACCCATATCTCTGAAACCCAATCAATTGATGATTTTCATGTAATATAATTTAGAGCTTTATTCTAATAATTTTCACCTTCTTTGTATTGTAAGAATCTCTTCCCCTCAACAATGTAGTATACCAACATTAGATTCCAAGTTTCTTATATCATTTTCAAATTTTTCCCAGCTAACTAAAAGATGTCTTCTTCGACCCCCCCCCCCCCCCCCGCCCCCCAAGCAAGGAGTGGATGACAACACCGAGGATGTCTTTTGAATACCTCGAAGGTGTTGTATCATTCCTATCATTCGTAAAATAGAATTATAGGGGCATTGATTGGCATTGTTGCCCTTGTGTTAAATGTCATAATTTACAAGGGAAGAAAACCCTATAAGTTATCTCCTCAGAGCATTTAATTTGTGATGGTATAGATAAGTCATACAATAGATGGATCCACCATGGAGAGCCATTTCTGATACATGATGACAATGTTGGGGCTTCTACTACGTCGACTAGTAATGAACATGAAGATTTATACCCAAGAATGACTGTAGAACCCCGGATCTCATTTTCATAGCCTGTGAATAGTGCGGTGAATAGTGCGGTGAATAGTAACCAAGAAATGTAAATTTTTGAATTTTGAGATAAAAAGTCCCGGTAATGGTTGTTTATAGGTCAACTAAGCTTAGTTGATTTTATGGGATTTTATTCATATGATTAGAATGGTTTTCGAGCAATGGAAAAAGTTACGATGAACCGGATTTTGCCTAAAACTAGAAATTCAAATTTTGAGTTTTGAGGAATTTGAATTTCTAAGTATTTTTATTGGATTTTATACATATGATTAGAATGGTTTTCGAGCAATGGAAAAAGTTACGATGAACCGGATTTTGCGGATTTTGCCTAAAACTAGAAATTCAAATTTTGAGTTATGAGGAATTGGAATTTCTAAGTATTTTTATTGGATTCAAATGGGGGGTACTTCCTTGTTTTAATTTAAAACTTAAAGTTAATGGTTAAACACATTAACTTAAATTTTTTAAAGTAAAATAAGTATAAGAGGAAGAAGAAGGAAGGGAAAAAGACCAAAGCACAGTGCAAAACCAAGAAACAGGGGAAAAACAGGCAAATCTGGTCGACCGAATTTGCTACTGGTCGACCGAACCTTGACCGGTCGACCGAACCTCCTTACCGGTCGACCGAAGGCACGAATTTTTGTATGGGTTTTTTAGACAGAGAGGGTTCTTTTGACCGGTCGATCGATCCTCTTTACCTGTAGACCGGTGGTGTCTGTTTTGCCTATGGCCGACCTCTTGGGATATTTTGGGAGGTGTTTGAGTCTTTGACTCATCCCCTTTGGCTATAAATAGCTCAATTTTGTGGGCTATGGTTACCACAACCCTTAGAGAGAGTTTTGGGAAGAAAGTTGAAGAGAAGAAAGAGGAAGAAGAGAGAAGCTTAGGGGTTTTGATTTTGAATGTTCTTGAGTTGATTTCTCAACCTCAAAGGCACTCTATCTCGCTTCTCAACCGTTCTAAAGCGTTTTCGATCGAATGGTTGATTTAGAGAGGTAGATACACTCTACTACCTACCTTGTGCTATTATTTTTAAAGCAAAACACTATGTTTAAGGTTGTTCTTGAATTGATTGGATGATGATTTGGATATAAGATGTAAGCTATCACTAATATTGAAATTCTATGAATATGATGTCATGTTTACAAGTTTTCTAAGTTCACCATGATATTCACAAGTACTATATGCACCTTATGTTCACAAGTCTAGCATGATGTTTACAAGTCTCGCATGATCCGATATTTTCTCACAAGAAAAGGGTATTTCTAAAAGTTCATAAGCAAGGTTTTGATTAAAAGAATTCTCACAAGCTCACAAGTGATAAGGCCAAACTAGGGGTTAGTAAGTGACAAGTTCTAAGATCATTTCAAAGCTCACAAGGAATCTCACTATACATGGACTCACAAGTAGTCATGTCCACAAGCTCACAAGTTCACAAGCTTGCAAGTTCACAAGAAAATCATGCATACCCAGATCCTTGCATGCTCACAAGGAATCCTAACTTTCACAAGAATTCACAAGAACTCAAAAGAATATGATTATCACATGACAAGATTTACTTGGTTTTTTTTTTCACCCGAATACTGTTAAGAAAAAGGTTTTGGTAACTACTTTCACGAATGTTATTCTCTAAGCTTATGCATATTCATGATATTATTCACTGTTAGTTAGTAGTTTGTACATCACTGAGTATTCCATGCTCAGCCGATTATTGACTTCGGCAGGTGCACGTGTTCCATTTGATGTTTGTGGTACGGAGCCTTGAATAGAGGAAGAATACTATGATCCAGAGCCCTCTATGGACCGCTACCAGGATGATGGATCGCTAATAAGCGGCTCGACTTTGATTTCTTTTGAGAGAATTAGAGAGATCATACTGCTGTTTTGTTATGTTGAGAGTGGGACTTGTCCACTCCATACCTTATATTTTGGACGTGTCCTGTTGGTTCAGACTTAAGCCAAACGATAGGAGTATTGGATTATAAATTGCTTCTGCTATGTATTATAAATCATTTCCGCTATATTTTATAACTTGTGTACTCTGACAGGATGGTGAAGTATGTATGTCTTATGTGTCATATGAGATGTATGATATGGCGGTCCGAACTAAAGTATCCCTAACTCCTAGGGGGTATTTTGGGTTGCGACAGTGATAGATATGTTGAATAACACATTTGGACGTGTTAGTCCCGATGATATGGATACATGCCTGAATGAAGCTCATGATAAATATGCCTGTCAAGCTTCAGGTGATTCATAGGAGGATATTCAGTACAAGAGGTTACTGGAGGATGTGATACAACCCTTATATCCCTCGTGTCAAGGTGAGCACACAAAATTATCAGTCACAGTTCAGTTGTTAAGCATGAAATCTAGATATCAATGGTCTAATAATAGTTTCACAGAGCTATTAAAAATTATCAAAAAGATTTTGCTAGATGAGAACACTTTGTCGGATAGCACCTACACTGCAAAGAAATTGATCAAGTCCTTGCGTATGGACTACCAGATTATCAATGCATGTTGTAATGATTGCATATTATACTGGAGAGAGCACGCAAGAAAGTTGTCCTACGTGTGGTGAAAGCAGATGGAAACCGGTGGATGACTCAAAGTCGAGGGCTAAACTTTTACCGTGGAAGAAGCTAAGATACTTTCCATTAACACAAAGGTTGCAAAGAATGTATAGTGTACCATGGATTACAGAGAGTATGAAATGGCATGCAAATTCAGTTGAAAATGATAGCCACATGTGTCATCCGGTGGATTCTTCCAGTTGGAAATCATTAAATATTAGGTGGAGTTACTTTGCTACCGAGCCACGTAATGTTCGGCTAGGCCATGCAACAGATGGATTCAATCTTTTTGGGAACAAGAGCAACTCTTATAGTTGTTGGCCTGTTATGATTGTTCCTTACATTCTCCCCCTATCTTTATGCATGCCTAAAGAGTTTACCATGTTATCACTATTGATTCTTGGCCCAAATGGTCCAGGACATGACATTGATGTCTACTTGCAGCCATTGGTCGTAGAGTTGAATGAATTGTGATCTACCGGAACCATAATATATGACTCCCACACTAAGAATCGGTTCACCATGAAAGCAATTTTGTTATGGGCAATACATGATTTTCCAACATACGGCCATCTTTCGGGTTGTAGGACCGCAAGAAAGTATGGTTGTCTAGTTTGCAGCAAAGTGATAGACTCAGTGTGGCTATCACATGGAAAAAAATTTGCTTACATGGGCCATAGAAGATTCCTAATAGATTCAAGTCATTCTTTCAGGAGTCAAAAATCACAATTTAATGGGAAAGAAGAACTTAGGAAGCATCCTCACCGTTTGAGTGGGTTTGAAGTATTATGCAAAATGGAAGCTATTTAGACCAACTATGGAAAGGTAGCAGGAAAGAAGAGGAAGAAGTCCGCGGCTAAGGATAGCACTACATGGTCAAAGAGATCAATCTTGTTTGACTTACCGTATTGGAAGGTGAATGTTATTGTGTTGCGAAATACATAATATTGATAATAACATATCTTGTTTATCTGTACAAGATTTGTCTATTCGTCATAATTTGGATGTAATGCACGTGGAAAAAAATATTGCAGAGAATTTAATTGCAACAATTATGGACACGAAGGGTAAGACAAAAGATGATATTGAAGCCCATAAGGACCTTAAGGCTATGAAGATAAGAAGAAATCTATGGCCTATTGAGAAGAACGACAAAGTGTCTTGTCTCAAAGCTCATTTTTCTTGGTCTTGAGAAGAGAAAGAGATAATTTGTAAAACTTTGCATAATTTGAAGGTTCCTATCAGATACAGTGCAAATTGGAAACATAATGTTAGTTTTCAGGATTTGCAACTTAAGGGCTTGAAGTCACATGATTATCACATCCTTCTACAACAATTACTACCCGTGTTACTGATGCACACATTCAAGAAACATAAACCATTGTATGTTGCTATTCGACAATTGTCAATATTTTCAATATCCTATGTTTCAAGGTTATTATCTGTATTGAGCTTTTGGAGATTAGAAAACGCATTGTGAAAACACTGTGTGTTCGAAAAGTACGTCCTGCCGTCATTTTTTGTTTCCATGGCACACCTCGTTGTGCACTTGGCAAAGGAGGCGTAGGTTTGCGAACCTGTTAAATATCGATGGATGTATCCTTTTGAGAGGTAAATAAATGTTTTGAATTACATAGTTTTTTTAATTCAAAGGTTTCGCATCAATATTTGATTGATGTTATCGGTTACAGGATGATGAAAACATACAAACAATACGTTGTGAATCAAACTTTCCAAAGGACTCTATTACTGTAGAGCCCCGGACCTTTTCACATTTATGCATGACCCTTCGTAGCCATTTTTCCTTTAAAGTAATGCAATTAATAAATAAGGAAGAAATTGGAAATTCCGAAACGTCAGAAATGTTCGTTTTCGAAGTACGAACCCAACGCAAGTTGAATCGTCAAAATCGGACGAACGAGTCAAAAGTTATGGCCAAAACAGTTTGGACCTGCAGACCACCGATCGCTCGGTCCATGGAGCGATCGATCGGTCCAAAACCGATCGCTCGGAGGCTATCGACTGGCCAAGATTTTTGTATGGAGAAATTTTCCAGAGAGTGAAATTTTAACCGATCGCTCGGTTATGAAACCGATCGATCGGTAGGCAACCGATCGATCGGTCCTTAACACCGATCGCTCGGTACTCGCGTTTTTTGCAGAATTTTCACTAGGGGCATTTTCGGCATAAGGGTGTTATACCTTTTCTTATATAGGATTGCCCGAGCCTTTAGGGCTCATTCTAAACACTTAGAAGAATTGGGAGATTAGAAGAGAGGAGAAAGGGTTCCTAAACCTAGGGTTTCCATTTTGAAGAGAAATCAAAGGAGTTTGAGACCCTAGATCATCCTCAAGCACGTTTTCCTTCAAGATCTCGGCTCAAGCTCGTGTGGAGCTCGTGTTCCAAGCTAGGGCAGCAACTCACGGTCGTTTTGGAAAGGGGGATTTCTTCCCCACTTGATCAAGGTCGGTACTTCTTGCTACCCTCCTAGTTATAGTTCTTCTTTTCCTTTATTTTCCTTGTGTTCCTTTATACATCCATGTATTATGAGATGGGTTGTGAATGGTGAATTGTGAATGGTGAATGATGAATGGAGATGAATGTGGGCGATTGGATGCCGTGTGTATTGATGTGATGGATGAACGGGGAGGGCATTGTACCCATAATAAACATACATATGTGATATGAGTAAAACCCACCTAGAAAAGCATGTTGTAGGGTTAATAAATAATGAACACACTATGTTTGATGAGATGCCAAGGTGAATAAAATGAGTGATAAATTAAGGGAATACATGTTTAATTATTCATGAAATTGTTAGGGCATATGATAGTGTGTTTCTTACATTTCTCAAAATGTGCGATTTATTACTTGTTCAAATCATGATATGCTATGCTTTGTAAATTACCCAAATTGTCATATTTAATTCCAAATGCAAGTATGCACACGATCTCACAAGCACGCATGCATGACATGGATTACCGACGTTTTTCAAGAGTGGGATTTAGAGGTGGGGCATATCCTACGATATGTTTTACCTCGCTTTTGGCAAGGACAAGTCAATCATGCATTATCATAAGAAGGGTCTCCCTTCCCTCGCAAGTACATACATATCATAAGAAGGGTTTCCCTTCCCTCGCAAGTATATCTCACAAGGACATCTCACAAGTGAAAGGACATGACATGAGCATATAGAAAGAAGGGTCTCCCTTCCCTCACAAGTAGTTTACTCTTCCAAGCATGATACTCGCATGACACGGCATGACAAGCATGAGCATTTAGGAAGAAGGGTCTCCCTTCCCTCACAAGTAGTTTACTTTCCAAGCAAGCATGACATGGCATGACACGCATGATATGATAAGATAAGACAACATGACAAGTTTCAAGCACGGAAATGGTATTTCCAAATCAAGTCAAGTGCACAAGGTTTTCAAGGGTTTTATCGGCTTTTATGAATTCAAGCATGATTATATACTCCTTTACTTTATTGTCATGATATGAATTATTCCTGCTTATATGCTTGAATTGTTTCCTGCTTTATATATGTGAAATGCTTCCTGCTTCCTATACTGCTATGGTTTTGCTATGACTATTGGTTAGTATTTAGTACCCGCTGAGTATTCCATGCTCAGCCGTACTTCTTATGTCGGCAGGTTCTGAGGGAGCTGCTGCTCCATTTGATATCTGTGCTCCGAGTCAATGGGTGGAGGAGGAGTACGTCGAGGAACCTTTGGAGGAACCTCCCGTAGAGGGTTATCAGTAGGAGGTGTTAGATTCTAAGTGGTTTAGCTGTGGGTGAGCATGAGTGATTATATCCATGTATTTTGGCGGGCATGTCCGCACTTTCCTTGTTTTGTTCTCTTTTGTATTAAACTTGGACCATGTGTATATATATACTTAGAGGTTTGTTAGACTTCTGTTGTGTTTTATAGTTATGCTTCCGCTGTTATCCTCTATTGTATATGTTCTGTGAGTTTTGCAGGTTGGTTCGTCAAGCAAGTCATGTAAGTAATGATTAAGTCGTCCAAGATTCACTCTAACTCCTAGGGTGGGTTTTGGGTCGCGACAATTACAGAGCAGTACCTCATGGAAGAATCAATGAGGTTCTGTATGGAATACATGTCTGATGGTAGGGAAGGAAGCCATAAGCGGGGATGAAAGGCGTTTATAGATGATGAAGTTGAATATGCCTATCTTATCGATAAAAAGGGAAAGGTCTACCGTCTCCCACATTTGCTTTACCAACAAGCACGCAAATGGGTTCTACAATAGTGTCCTAAAAATGCTGAGTGGAGAAGTAAGCAAAATTTGACATTTATATCTTTACAATTATTATTTTGATTTAACATACTTTAATACTTAATTTAAAGATCTATTACTTGCATTCATAGAAAGTATCAGACATACCTTCAATCTCACATGTCTAGTGATAAAAGTCAAAGGGGCAATCGACAAACAAAAAAGGCGATGAATTACATTCCTTGGTTAAGACAACAATTAGAAAAAGAAAAAATATCTACTCTGAAGAGGCTTGCCGATGGTCCAAACTTTAATGCATTGTCATATAATGCATATGCTGTAAATGGATATGTTTTTTGTACAGCGGATTGGGAAATGAGCACGGCGACACAGAATAATGGGGTCTCTATAAAGGTTGTTACTAGTTTCAGGGCAAGTGCCAAAGATAAAAATCTTGTGGAAGAAGAAGTCCCTTATTATGGCATCATCAAACAAATTCTTGAATTGGATTACTATGATTACAAAGAAATAGTCTTCTTTTGTGATTGAGTGCGTAGAAGATAAATCAAATAGATGTTATGTTGATCCAGAAATGAACTTGATATTTGCTAACCTAGGGAGGTTCAGAAGAAAATCAATGGAAGATGATGAGCCGTTTATTCTTGCATCTCAAGCTACTCAGGCCTGTTATTGCAAGGATCACACTAGGGATAATTGGTATGTTGTCTTATATGTTCCAAATAGATTGCATCGGGGTGTGGATGCTTATGAAGATCCCTTAGTGTTTGAAGCAAGAACAAAAGCAAATACTTTAACATCTGCATTAGTCATTGATGTAGTAGAAGATGATGAAAATTAATGTATATAGAATGCATGTACTAGAATTTGATTATGTGAGACATTCTTTTTTTTTGATGGGTTGAAAAATCTAGGTTTATTTTGAATGTAAACATCTTTGATTGGAATTATCAAGTTATGTGCTTGCCTTGTCTTCGATTGGTATTAGCAAGTTGTTTACATATCTCCTACCCGTCACAAGCTTCCACTATGTTACTATTTTCTTCTCTTCCCCTCTAACCCTAACTATCCTCTACGACAGAAGGAAAAGAAGTAGTATAACCTGGATCTTAAATTTAAACACATGACTTTGCTTCTTACCAATATATATGAGTGCATGTGTCTATATATATATATATATGCAAAAAGGATAATAAAAACTGTGATTCTAGAATAAGGTAATCAAGATTTCATATTCAACTTTTAGAAAATTCATGAAATATCATGGCATTTGGTGTAGTAATGAATTATGCAAATTAGTTATATTTATGAGACACGGTAAGGAAATTAGTACATTAAAAACTGATGTTTGAGTTTTTGGCCTAAAATAAGATCCGGGATGGCTCAAATTCCTAAGTTCTTTCACTCATCCATCTTAGTCAGCTACTCATTCTGTGAATGGGGAATGCTAGGTGGACTCTTCAGCAAGTAGACTCACCCTAGTTGTTTTCACCTAATCTTTTTCCAATTTTATTTATGCTCCAAGGTTTATATTCAAGGTAAATAAAAAGATCCCATATATGGCAAAGGGAAATCCGTAGCCAAATCTGCCAGAGCAGATCCATTGCAATGACAAGTTATTTTTGAATTTGCATCCTCTTAAGCATGCCTAACAGAGATCCGGCATTTCTTACTCGAGTATAACTCATATTATCTCACATACATAACTGTCTTTAACCACTTAAATGAGATGTGATAGAAGCAAGCTTCCACTTAATAGACTCCGGTATAACTCATATTCACTGCTGTTTTGTGTTTCTTTGTATACTTGTTTGGTTGTTGGATACTTATAAGTTTGTTCCTATATCATTAATGTAAGTGAATTTTCAGCATTATTTGTAGCATTTAATTATAATCTCATAGTGTTGGTTCTTCTATTTTTGTATTAGTTTTGTCATAAAAGATTGAAGTAATGAGTGAAGAGCAATCAAGTGGGTCTCAACCTAGTGGTTATGGACCTAGTGGGTCTGGACAAAGCGGGACGCCACAACCACGTGAGTTTATTATATTCATTTGCTTAGTATTTGTCATTAATGGTTAATTACCACTATACTATACTATTTGTGCAGACGAACGTCGCTAGTAGAATTTAATGAGGATGGGTAGTTCATTGGCACCCTAAAATTTGCAACATTTTTGGGGAGGGTCACGAGGACACATTGTCCACCTGCATACTCTAGTTGGCTTTTAGTGCCAGATGAAATCAAGGAACTCATTTGGAGACTTGTCTTGGTGAGTGCATGTGGTGGTAATTAGAATTTACTTTATTTTTATACTGACGATAAATTTGATTTATCTTCTAATGTTGATCATAGTCCGAGTATAATATTTCAATCACACACAAAGGTTCAGTATTGGTGAAAGCCAACTCTGCCTGGACGAATTGGAAACACGAGCTCCACAAACATTGTGACAAATTTGAAACGGATGCCGAACGAAAAAGAAATCCCCATCATTAGGTGAGAAGAGAAGATTGGGAGAAATTTGTTGATATAAGTTCAACAGATGAAGACAAGACTCGTTGGGCAAAGGGCAAGTCTTCCAGGAAGCATATGATGAGCCCGCACACGTCTGGTAGACGAGGAGTAGCTAGGACTGCTAAGGAGTTGGTAATAATTTGAGATATTATTAATTTCTTATAATTCATTAAATAAGACTATAATGCTTGCTTATTTTCTTTTACAGAAAAAGAAGAGCTATAGTGGAACAGTAACAAGGACAGAAGTATATGTGGCCACCCACACAAAGAAGGATGGGACTTGCCCTTTCCATATCACAAGCCAACAAATAGTGAGAATAAAAACTTTAGATAGTTTTAATATCAATAAGCAAGTAATATAAGTTTTCTTGCTAATTATATATTTTTGTTGGATAAAATACAACAAATTATTAGCATGGATCCATCATTAGGATATGCAGATTTAGATAATGACCCTGTTGCACAGGTATATGATTCATTCATCCCCTCTTGTATTGTATTCCTCCTAGTGTAATTTCTCGTTTAATATCAATTTCTGTTACTTGAACAGGTTTGTGGTCGTGATGGAAGGGGGCGTGTACGGGGAATGGGTAGTGGTGTCTCTAAGACCACTATTCCTGCATCAACTCCTTAGAAGGAGGCTGATAAATGGAAGAAGCAAACACTTGAGTCGAAAATTGAGGACCTTAGCAAGTGACTTTCAATTTTTGAAGAGAACATAAGGGGTTCATCTTCCTCAGATATTTGTAGTACTTCGCAGGTATAACCCTCTAACTTGTCATCTTTAAGATCATCTATCTAGAAGTAGCAGGCCTTATTAGTTAGTTTTTGGTGCCCTTAGTATCTAGAAGTAGCATGCATATTGCCCTATAGGATTATAGGAAAGAATAACTCCATCACACAGAGCTAACAACCAAGTGGTTCCTATACAGAGCTAACAACCATTTAGTCTGATTTCCACTTTAGCATACATGATATTTCTAATATTTAAGCTCAAAATTAATGTTAATTTTCCCCCTTACAAGGCATCAATTATTATCATTTTTAGTAGTTAGTATTAGTAATAGCCAGCGGTATCAATTAACCCTTTTTCTTTACCTTGGTAACACAGTAAACACACTATACTCAACACACACACCCAAACCCATACACACCCAAACCCAAACACACATGCCTAGACCACAACATGAATGCCACTTTAGGCACTCTTTTATATGGATACTCTTCTTTCTTTGGTACCAATGAAGCCCTCCAAAAGAGCTCCTTGTCTGTCATACTATGTGTCAAATATCCTGGATTGACAATACTCTTTATGCTTAAACAATCCTCCTTCTTGCACATCCTTATGCTGGAACAATCCTTCTCTCGTCACAGCAGATGCGGCTTGTGCTACAATGGTGGCGGCAACAACCATTGCAGAATAGCCACCACCTTTACTGGAGACCGACATTGGTGCATTCACAGCTGTCTCTAATTCCATCATTTCATCTGCATTATCAGTGGCTCTTCTTTCTAAAATAGCTTATACACGTTCTTCGTGAAACTTCTGCATTTTCTCTTCAAGTTCCACTGTGAAAGGAGCCTTATGATGAAAAAAGAATAGTACTAACTATTCTTACCTCTTACCATTCTAAAATAACTTATGCACGGCAAAATGATGAAAAACCCAATCCTCTTACCTCTCTTCTCAACCATATATATTGGCTTTGAATACTGAATACATATCCCATATTCATCCTAAGTTTTTAAATTTTGAGTACAAGATTGTTTGGCCTCTCCAAACTCCTAGGTGTCCCGCATGGTATGTAGTTAATACTTTCACTTTAATTTCTTCCAGAAAGTTAAGAGAACTGCTGCTAGTTTATATTTTTATACAGTTTGTAGGAGGCTAGAGTGAAGTAGGGAACTATAGGTGTTCTGATAGTACTAACTATCTTGCATGGAGGTTCTGCACTCATTTCACGAAGGATCTAATATCAGGTTCTTCAAAGTAGGTATAGTAATCCACCTTATACGCTATTCATAACCAAGTACTCCTGCTTGAAATGCAGCTACATCCATTACCTCTAATACATTTTGATCTTGATTTCTTGCCTCCCTTTTGGCAATCATAGATGATATCTTCAAACACGTAGAACTTGGACATGGAAAGGTATAAAAAGGCTTCTTAATAGAAAGAACAACCCTCCCCACCCAAAAGTGTTTGACGTTTTGAGGAACTTTTTCTAAATTTTTCGCATCTAACACTGTCAAAGAAGGAGTCTCTCACCAAATTCCTGGTGTGATACCATATTTTGAGAGACACTAACTCGTAGACTAGCACACCATTTTGCCTTCAATCACTGAATTTAACCTCTCTTTTTATTTTTTTTATTTCCCCCTTATGTGTGTGTGTGTGGGTGGGTGTTGGCGTACAGGATTTTCTAGGATTTCTATTATATTTATCTAAGGGGTTTTTAGCCCAAGATCTGCACCTCCATAAGGACCTCATTTTTGTTGAACATCAAACCCTTCCATGTACAACAAGAAACATGAATACCTAAAATACCTCCCGGATTTTGTCATTTGAACCTCACAAACATCAAAAGGAACACAAAAACAGAATTCACTTCAGCGACCAGAAATGAAAAAGAAGTTGTTTCTACTTTCTAGTGGACCTTCATCTGCTCAAATATTCTAGAATTCAAGGGAATCATATATAGCTAACAAATCTGGCATTGCAGTCCCCTGTTGGAAAAATGCCAATCAAATCTGCCAATACAGTTCGACAAGAAATGTCCTATTTATTGGCACTTGAGAAAGCATATAAGCAACAAGAGAAAAAAACACAAAAATAGATATTAAGAAAGCATATAACTAACAAGCAAGCTTTAAGTGCATTGGAGTACAAAGATTAGGACGGAGTGACTGTAACTAACTAGCAAGCTTTAAGTTGCATTCAATGGTGTATGCTAGGGGTAGTTATAGTGGTGTACGCCAGGGGTAGTTATAGTAATTAATTCGGTCATCCTTGCAAGTATGAGCGTTGCTTTTGGACTCTCTAAAACCCTTATAAATTGCACACAACTTCTCTTATATTCATAAGCATTGCTTTTAGTGTTACTTTCATATGTCACTTTTCCCCTGTTCTGTGATTTCTGTTGAAGAGATTTCCATTTTTACGAGTTTATGGTGTTGGGTTTAAAGGGTTTTGAGATTTTGACTGATGGGTTTTGGTGTTGAATATTTTCTTTATATGAATTGAGTTTTTTTTGGTATTGAAGTTAAGAGAATACGGGAACAGATCCTTAAACTACCAAAAAACCCTTCTAAACACCCTACTTTAATTCTCATGAGGCTATTGCCCAAAAGGCCCAAAACTAAATAGAGATGGAATTAGAGTAGGCATAAGATGATGAAACAGAGGCCACAAACAGAGCACCAGAACTACTGTTACAAGCAAGGCCTATGCATCTATTGACTTTGGAAGTCTTGCAAGTAATAACAACATAACAGGTTTTTACCTAGCAAAAGAAAACACGAAAAGCTTGTTTAGAAGTGTATTCTTCTTCTCAAATAGTAAATTTGTTGTCAGCTAATATCTTATGGTATTTTTGCTAAATAATCTCGTAGATTGATTTCTTTTGATTTTTATTTTTAAATCGACTCTTCTTAATGTTTGTAGGTAAGGCGGCCTTCGCCAGCTCTCCCCGAGTCACCCCCAATTTCCACAACGTGTTTATTAAAAAATTTCAGGGGGACTATTGTTGCATTGGGACCGATTCATGGAGATGAGGCACAACATCCCGAAATACATAGCATTATAATAGATGACATCTATTATCCAAATACAGATTTGTATCGAAGGGAGGGAACACTTGAAGATGTTACCATTGGCGATACTATTATTTGGCCCAAAAATTTTGTAAAATTTATTTGACTTGTCATTTTGAAATCATATTATTTTATGGTATTTAGATACAAGATGTATTGGCATGTAAATTTGTTAAGTAATTATGTTTTGTGGTTAAATTATATGTGTGATTGATGATTATGTACAGATGATGAAGTTAGTTTTTAATATGCATTTCTATTGTGTATAGAAGAAAGTTGGATGTGATGGGTTGGAATTTATTAGAAGTGAATTTGCAGGTAGAAGATAACAAGGAAAAATGACAGGTTCAGTAGGGATAAAATAATTATTTTAAAAAAAAAAATTCGTCAAAAACGACAGCTAATGACAGTTGTTTATTAATATTAATAATTTTTTTTTAAAAATAAAATATCTCAATAAACGATGGCCCATAGTCGTCGTTTATTATTACGACGGCCATGGGCCGTCGTTTTTTCCGTTATTTAACGACTGTGATAGGCCGTCATTTTTGAAAACTACGTCTTAGAACCTGACGGCCTATGCGACGGACAATAGCAGTCGTAAATGTATTGAAACAACGGCTTTAGGCCTTCGTTTTTAGCGCTTTTTCACGTAGTGATAGCTCCCACACACTAGGACATTCTCAAAACTTTTAATTTAATTAATTTATTCTAGGCTTAAGTTTAAAATTAGTAAATGTTTGTAATACTATTTCTGAATGATGAAATTGTTGTGCTTCAGAATTGAAGCTATGAGGCGCGGCATGAGAGGATACCGAGAGGGTTATGGAACAGGAAGTAGTGGAGGAGGCACTCCTGATGAAGTTGGTCTACCGGATATGAGATGTATACTAGAGACTATTGCTACTGCTATCGCCCAGCCTAGCGGCAAAGCAAGTGAGGCAGGATAGGCCGACTGATGGTCACCCACCCCGGCATAATGGAGTGGAAGCTTTTAGGAGAATGAATCCTCCAACCATCCTGCACGAGTTGTGGATCATGCAACTAGAGAAGATTTTCTCCGTGCTTGAGGTCACCGATGAACAGAGGGTGAAATTGCCCTCCTTCGTCATGGAAGGTGAGGCCGAACATTGGTGGATAGCCGCATCTAGGCAGAGGAATGAGGTGCAAGCCGAGCAAGAGTGGACTTGGGGAGAGTTCCTCTACATCTTCTATGAGAGATACTTTCTGGTGTTTGTGAGAGATTAAAAGGAGATTGAATTCTCTACCTTGGAGCAAGGGAAAATGTCAGTGGCCAAGTATGAGGCCAAGTTCGTGGAGCTCTCTAGGTTTGCTCCTCATCTGATTGCTACGGAGAAAATGAAGGCAAAGAGGTTTGAGAGAGGTCTGAAGGATTTCATCCGAGAGAAGGTTTCAATACTTCAGCTCGAAACATATAGGGATGTGTACCAATGTGCCTTGATAGTTGAGAAGAATTCAGAAGAATTTTTGAAGAAGAGGGAGAAGATGCAAGCAAGCAAGTATGATCCCCGGGATAAGAGGCTGAGGATGTTGGGTCCAGCGTCAGTTGCTAGGCCTACTCCTTACCAGAGGCTAGCACCAGTAGCTCAGACTCCACGGGCCGTTCCTCCTACTCCTTGGGCACCTACCCATCCACCATGTGACCAATGTGGCAAGAGGCATCCAGTAGGCCCCATCAGCTACTGGAGGATGTTTTCGTTGTGGGGATCTTACCCACCGGATCAGAGATTGCCCAGTTTAGGCTCGACAGGTGCCTCTGCAGACTCAGCCTCAGGGAGTCAAACCCTCAAGTAGGTAGCCCATGTAGCAGAGGCCACTTCAGGGTCCTAGACCTTAGCAACCCCGCCAGCTAGCTCAAGGCCGGGTGTTTGCTACCTAAAAGCAGGATGCACAGGCGTTCGACGATGTTGTGTAGGGTACGTATGATTTGTAAATTTAGTTTTGTATGTTATGTTCCTTCTATGCCTTGGTGATGTTTGCTATTACAATCAACATGCTAAATATATATTATTTGTTTGTGCACCTAATTTGACATACTTAGTTATGTATCCAAATTCAGACACTTTGTTGGTAAATGACTTCTTAGCTCATGTATTGATCGATGCGGGTTCTACTCACTCCTTCGTTACTCATAGTTTTGCACTAGAATTTTCGATGGAGCCAAGTCTGTTAGACCGTAAACTGTCGATCGCCACTCCTGTTGGTAGTTCAGTCATCACTGATAAAAGGTCTATCGAGATTGTGATATTCGAGTGGGTCAGAGACATGCCAGCTGATCTGATTGTCCTTAAATTCCAAGACTTCGACATCATTCTAGGCATGGATTGGCTTTCTAAATACCATTGGCATGTTGATTGTTTTGGGAAGGTAGTCAACTTTAGGCTAATCAGTGAGCCTCCTTTTCATTTCCAAGGGTTGAAGAAGAAAGACTTAGCTCAACTTACGACATTGAGTCTTACTACCTCAGAAGCACCAGATTCCTCAAGTATCCCTATTGTTGAGGAATTCATAGATGTCTTTCCCAAAGACTTGCCAGGTTTACCATTGGATAGAGAAGTAAAGTTTGCAATTGAGTTAGCTCCAGGCACGGCACCTATCTCTAAAGCGCTATATAGGATGGCTCCAGCAGAGTTGAAAGAGTTAAAGGAGCAGATTGATGAATTGATCAATCTTGGATTCATTCACCCAAGTGTATCACCTTGGGGAGCTCCTGTATTGTTTGTGAACAAGAAGAATGGTTCGATGAGAATGTCCATCGACTATCGGCAACTGAACAAGGTCACTATCAAGAACAAATATCCTTTGCCTAGGATAGATGACTTATTTGATTAGTTGCAAGGAGCTATGTACTTCTCCAAGATTGATTTAAGATCAGGCTACCATCAGCTGAAGATAAAGGTGGAAGATGTGCCTAAGTCTGCATTCAGGACCAGATACTGACATTTTGAATTCCTAATCATGCTATTTGGTTTGACAAATGCTCTGGCAACATTCATGGATCTCATGAACAAAATCTTCAAGTCGACTCTTGACCGCTTGTGATTGTGTTCATGGATGATATTCTAGTGTACTCCAGGACATAGAAGGAGCATGAGATGCATCTCCGGATCACACTGAAGACACTCCGTGAGCATAAGCTATATACTAAGCTCAATAAGTGCGAGTTTTGGCTAGAGAATGTAGCATTTCTAGGTCATGTAGTGTCTGGAGAGGGAATTTCAGTTGATCCTTCCAAGATAGAAGCAGTGGAAGGATGGGGAAGGCCAAAGAGCGTTACAGAGGTTTGAAGCTTCTTGGGCCTATCTGGATATTATCGAAGATTTGTAGAAGGATTTTCCAGCTTGGCAGCTCCACTCACTCACCTAACTCGAAAGAACGTCAAGTTCGAGTGAAATGAAAAATGTGAGAAGAGTTTCCTTGAGTTGAAGAAGCGTCTCACCACCGCACCGATCTTGACTGTTCCATCCGGTAATGAAGGTTTTGTGGTGTACAATGATACCTCACTTATTGGGTTAGGTTGTGTTCTTATACAACACGGGAAAGTTATTGCCTATGCTTCTCGGCGGTTGAACGACCATGAGAAGAACTATCCTACCCATGATTTGGAGTTGGCAGCATTAGTCTTTGCTCTAAAGATCTGGAGACACTACTTGTACGGTGCGCAGTTTGAAGTTTTCACCGATCACAAGAGTCTAAAGTATTTGTTCTCACAAAATGAGCTAAATTTGAGACAACGCCATTGGGTGGAATTTCTCAAGGATTGTGATTATTCTATCCAGTACCACCCGGGGAAAGCAAATGTGGTGGCAGATGCGCTAAGTAGGGAACCTACTGGATTCTTGGCACATTTGATGATTCAAGAATGAAAGCTACTCGAAGAAGTGTCTAGCCTTGATGCGGGGTTCAATGTTGGAGCGTCTAGAGCTTTGTTGGCTAACATTATGGTCAAGCCAATCTTATTGGACAGGATTAAAGACCTGCAGTGGAACAATAGAGAATTGCACGCTGCCATGGACAAGTCGATTAACAGCGTGTTTGAGGATTTCTCTTGGAGAAATGGTGGAGTCTGTTTCAAGGATAGACTTTGTGTTCCGGATAATGAAGATTTAAGAAAGGAGATTCTGGATGAAGCACACAAGTCTAAGTACATTGTCCATCCGGGAGGTACTAAGATGTACCAGAACCTTAAGAAGTATTTCTGGTGGAAAGGTTTGAAAAAGGATGTCGCTACCTATGTATCCAAGTGTTTGGTGTGTCAGCAAGTTAAAGCCGAACACATGAGACCGGCAAGACTTCTTCAGTCACTTCCTATTCCCGAGTGGAAATGGGAAAATATCTCCATGGATTTCATTGTTGGTTTGTCAAGGACATCGAAGAACTTTGATGTCATTTGGGTTGTAGTTGACCGATTAACTAAGTCAACTCATTTTCTTCCATATCAAACCACTTTCAACTCCAACCAGTTGGCTAACCTTTATATCAAGGAGATAGTCCGTTTGTATGGAGTGTCAGTTAGTATTGTTTCCGATCGAGACCTGAGATTTACTTCCAAGTTTTGGAAGAGTTTTCACCATGCTATGAGTTCTCATTTGAACTTTAGTATGACATTTCATCCGCAAATAGATGGGCAAACTGAGAGGGGAAACCAGATCATAGAGGACATACTACGAGCTTGCATGTTGGACTTTCAGGGCAGTTGGGATGATCACCTGCCGTTGGTTAAGTTTGCCTACAACAATAGCTATCAAGCAAGTATTTAGATGACGCCATTTGAGGTACTTTATAAGAGCAGTTGTTGTTCACCTTTGTGTTGGGACGAAGTTGGTGAGAGGAAGCTTTTGGGTCCTGAGCTCGTTGGTCAAACTGTGGATAGAGTTCAGTTGATCAGAGAGAGGTTGAATGTCGCGCCCCAAAATACCCCCTAGGAGTTTAGGGATACTTTAGGCGTGACTGAACGTGCCTGCCAAACCATCCTGTTATGAACAAGATAATTACAGTACTAAACAATGATAATCAGAGCGCGGAAACTAAACATAAATATGGAAGCGTAAACTAACTTTTTCTTTTCTTCTAAGATTTCCAAAATAGTATTCCAAGTTAACATATATACAAAACATGTCTAAGTCTAAGGTGGACAGACCCACCTATCAAAATGTCAAAATACATAAAAGACCCTCTCGTACTCTCCCCTCAACAGTAGTAGAGGTATGGCCACACGTCAAGGTCTCGGTCCGCCTGAGACTGCAGTGGGATAGACGACTCTCTCTCCTCGATATACTCTTCCTCGACCCAAGGCTCTGGGTCGAGAGCTCCCTCAGTACCTGCCGACATGAAAGTACGGCTGAGCATGGAATACTCAGCGAGTACAAGCTACTAGCTATCCATGACAATAATAAACATGCGAGGAGTAGTACAATACCACTCATCAATTCCAGGCAATGGTAAAATCATAGAATCAAACAATATTAAACATGGAGCAATATTATCATCTTGATGTGCATGAATGCAAAAAGGCCGACAAAACTCATGCTTTAAAACCCGTTTCCATGTCCCGGTATGCATTTTAAAAATCATGTATGCGTGCATGCATGAATGTCTTGTCATCATCTTGTAACCTTGTATCTTGTAACTTGTGAGCCAGAGGCTAGCACCCGAATCTCCCTGGGCTGCCAACCTCCTTGATATATATATGGTTTTCTTGTGAGCCAGAGGCTAGTACCCGAATGTCCCTGGGCTACCAACCTCCTTGACAATATGTGATTTTTATTACTTGTTTAGTTTTCTTGTGAGCCAGAGGCTAGTACTCGAATGTACCTGGGCTACCAACCTCCTTGACAATATGTGTTTTAGGGGTTTTCTTGTGAGCCAGAGGCTAGTACCCGAATGTCCTTGGGCTACCAACCTCCTTGACATGCAATATTTTCTTGTTGGTTATTATATGCATATGCTCTTGAAATCTCGGTTCATACTATCATGCGTGCTCGTGTATGTGTCAATAGTGACCATCGTGGAATGAGGATAGCAAGAGAGATATGGCATCATAATTCGATTCATCATATAAGCATAGGAGCACTTAAGAAATTTGCACATTACTTGATCACATTACTTGATCAATTCATCATTCATAAGAGTACATGCATGAGGCCTATTTCCATTTTCTTCATTCAAGTCATTATTTCATAGTTTAGGTATTTTGTCAAACACTTAGCATGCAAGTTTCCTCATTGTTCATTTTCTCCTTTTTAGTGCATATTTTACATTCAATCACACAAGGAAAGTTTATTATTTGTGTAATGCCCATCCTCCATTTTCCAATCCACAACCCACACATACCATACATCACCCATTCGGCATCCAATCGCCACATCCAACATCCATCCAAGCATCCATACCATTTCTTTATCTTGTTTATATTTATTAGGGATGATACATTTCACAAGAAAGCAAACATAATAGCACAAATCACATTTCATAAAGAAAACTTAGATTTATTGCTAGGGTAAGTTAGTAGGGTGTACTAACCTTGAATCAAGGCTTGATCCTTGGTAGAAACCTTGATTGAAGCTCCAACTTGCAAGAAGAAAGATCCTTGCTTGAAGAAGGCTTGGTGTGGGCAAGAAACCCTTGAAGTTGCCGTGGAAAACACTGCTCTACCTTGGAGAAGGAGTCCTACACGAGCTTGAGGTTGGATTTTCGAAATCCAAGCTTTTAGGGATGCTCTTGGGTGCTTAAACCCTTGATCTTACTCTTAAATGGAAAGGGGGCTTTGGAACCCTAGTTTCTTCTCCCTCTCTCTCAAATATCCCTAAGTATAGTGAATGAGGGCTCAAAGGGTCGAGCAAGCCCTTATGGGTAAGGGTTTAACGCCCAAAAGACGAAAAAGCCCTTACTGAAATTTCTGCAAAAACCCGAAGACCGAGCGATCGGTGGTTATGACCGATCGATCGGTTGCCTACCGAGCGATCGGTAGTCTGACCGAGAGACCGGTCAAAAAATTACTCTCTGAAAAATTTTCCCATACAAAAGTTTTGACCGTGCGATAGCTACCGATCGATCGGTTTTGGACCGATCGATCGCTGCCTGGACCGAGCGATCGGTGCTCTGCATGTCTGGACTGTTTTGACCATATCTTTTGACTCGCTTGTCCGATTTCGACAATTCAACTTGCGTTGGGTTCGTCTTTCGAAAATGAACATTTTGACGTTTTGAAAATTTTGATTTCTCCCTTATTTATTAATTTGACTACGAGGAAGATCAATTAGGCACGAAAGTGCTATTCATTAAATATAGAAAAGTTCGGGATGCTACATTGAAAGCAGCTCAGAGTAGGCAGAAGAGCTATGCTGATACTCGCAGGAGAGATCTTGAGTTCTAAGTTGGAGATTTTGTGTTTGTCAAGATCTCACCTACGAATGGGGTAATGAGATTCAGCAAGCTCAGTCCGAGATATGTGGGTCCTTTTGAGATTATCACCCGAGTCGGGGAAGTTACTTATCGGGTCACCTTGTCACCTCACATGGAAGGTGTGCATAATGTCTTTCATATATCTATGTTGAGGAAGTATATTTTGGATCTTTCACACATCATTGATTTGGAACCATTGGAAATTCGGGAAGATTTGACTCTAGTGGAACAACCGACTCAAATCTTAGATCGAAAGGAGCAAGTCTTACGTTCTAAGGTTATTCCTCTTGTACTCTTGCAATGAGAGCATCACTCTAGAGAAGAGGCTACTTGGGAGAGAGAAGCCGAGGTTCGCGAAAAGTATCTGCACTTGTTCACTAAAGGTATGTAAATTTTGGGGATGAAATTCTTTTAAGGGGGGAGGATGTAGAGATCCGAATCTTTTTTATGCTTTTTATGCAAGTATTAAGG
The DNA here is from genome assembly GCA_015143295.1 of Tetracentron sinense. Lineage (NCBI taxonomy): Eukaryota > Viridiplantae > Streptophyta > Magnoliopsida > Trochodendrales > Trochodendraceae > Tetracentron > Tetracentron sinense. Next base: position 24,122,702 of record CM026573.1, read on the forward strand.
GTATTTTAGTCTTTTATCATATTTTAATGTGTGTGTATTTATATCTAATTAGTGTGGTGTGATCTAGACTTAATCAAAGTTGTAAAGAGAGGGAGGCCTTAGCACACCCTAAAATGTAGGAAGCTCTAATTTTGTCAGCGTTTATCAGAATTGAGTGATTCTTGAATCATTAGAAAGGTATTAGAACCCTCTTTAAGGTTAATGTTTAGTGTTTTTCCATATTTTTAGTTTAAGCTAAGTTAAAAGTAGGTTTTGCAATATTTTTGCAGACCAGTCAGCTTTGGAGTCAATTTAGACCTCTTAAAACTCAAAATTAGGATTTTTGTAAAACATCAAATTTGTTCATCTTCAAGAGACGAGTCCAACTTAAGTTGAATCGTCAAAATCTGATGAACGAGTCAAAAGTTATGGTCAAAATACTAAAATATAATTTTCTGGACTACTCATCAGGTTTTTGACAATCGATTGTCACAAGCCGATGATCGATCGTCCAGAGCCCAGAAAATTGATTTAGCCTCGGGAATTTGGACTATCGATCTTCAGGATACGACCCTGTTTACTAAAAGACGCGGATTTTAGGATTTTTAACCCTACCTATTTCTAATCTAATTTAGTAAAAAATGAGAGAAAACCTAGGGTTTCTAAGAGGATTGTGCTTGGTGAAGGTGGAGATTGCTCTTAGAAGGAGGAGAAAGCTTGGACATCTTCCCCAAATCATCTTGAGAGCGATTTGGATCCAACGGAAGAATCCCTAAAGTCGATATCCTTCTAACTCAACCTTATTGAGATGCTTTGTATGCTTAGATAAGATTATTTATGGATTATCAAGAGATCTACATAATTATGGATGAATTAAAGAATAGAAATGTGATTTGAGATTGATATCTTCACTCATCTAACTTTTATATTATTATGATTATTGATTTATCATGATGAATAAGCATGAATTTGCATTTTAATTAAGGACGTAGATGGATTTTGTTTGCTAGAAGCTTAAATTGAATTATGGATTATGTTTATGGATTACGAATAAATAAAAATAATGGTGGATAAGATAAATGGAGAATGGATGAATGTATAGATTGGTGTGAGGTTTGGAAGTGATGAATGTGGTTTATGAATGAGTAGTAACATGGTTTTGGAATGTAAAAATGGGAAGGACATTGTATACATGATTAATGCATTGTAAGTGTTTGTTAAAATGCTTAAAAACACTAAGTATGGTAAGTGATGATATAAAAGGGCTTGTATAAGTATAATAAGATATGCTATGATGAATTATGCTTAAAAATGATGTTAGAAATGTTAACATGAATATGCCAAGATATGAAGTATGTTTTGATAATGTTATGATTATTCAAGTTGCATGGTGATTGATATTCGGGTAGGCCAATGCTTAGAAGAAGTCCTCCATGTCAGGAATTCTCTAATTAGGGAGATGTAACCTAGCGCAGTTTCTTGACGGAAAATGGAATTCAAGTGATGACTAAAGTCGGATGTTAATCACTACACTCAAGCACAAGTGCACATGTGTGGTAGTTTACAAGTCTCACAGGTACACAAGCATGAACACGGACATTACATAGACAAGGATATTGCATGGACACTGGGTACTGAAATTCAAGTACAAGAACTCTGAAGACTGAATTACAAGTACAAGGACACTGAATTACAAGTACAAGGATAAGAACACTGCATGGTTTTACAAGAACCCTGAAATTCAAGTAGCTCCGGTATTCGTTGATGCTCTCCATGGATAAGATTTTAAGTCCTGGATAATTATCATGGACATTTGGGATCAAAGAGTTTTGAGGGCTTACGCTTTCGTCGATGCACCTCCAAGGATCTAAATACAAAGACCTCGATAACTATTTTTAAGAGAAAACAAGCATGCATTGCATTCATGGCATAAGTTCAAGAGTTACAAGTTCAAGAGTCACAAGTTCAAGAGTCACACAGGTACACAAGTTAAGTTAAGTCATGATGTTCACATGTTTCTACATTCTAATCATATTAATGTTATATTAAACTGCTATTGACTTCACAATTATTACATGATTAAGATATTGGATATATGCATGTACTATTGTTGGTTAGTTTGGATATCCGCTGAGTATTTAGTGCTTAATCGACCTGTTATTGTCGTACTGGTATAACATAAGATCAGGCGGCAACTCCTTGGGTGGAGGAGGAGTATTTTGAGGAAGCAAAATAAGGTGATCTTCTAGCTGAGGGAGTCCGGGATCTTGATCGGTCCCCGTATTACTAGTTTATTTCCAGTTTCAGTCTTGTTGGATGACAACTTGTAATAGACTTGAGACTTATTAATAGATGCTGCTTTAGTTATGTTTTGGATTTTGGATATATCAGTTGAAGACATTTGGATGAATCTTTTTGTATTGAAAGAAATTTTATAGTCCCTAATTTGAGAGAATTATCTTTTAGTTTTGCCTTATTGCTATGAAGGTTAAGCAGAGATAAGTAATGTGGCGGGCCCAAAGTCTCATTGTAACCAAGGTGGGATTTTGGGGTCGTTACACTTTTCTTAAAAAAAAAATAAAAATAGATACTAACTTCTAACCTTAAAAAAATGTAACAATCTCTTCATTTTGCACTTGATGTTGAATGTGACAATGGCCTAACCTACAATTTAGGAAATAAAACCCGGGGAGGAACAGCTAAAGGTGAAGGCTCGAACTTTGTGGCCTTGTGATCGAGCCATTATAGAAATGAGTCCAACCCCTAACATAAAATAAAAGGAAGTGGGTTCCTTAAATTGAATATAGATAGAGAAGATAAGAACGAGAGAGAAGATGGCACCTGACATTTACGCGAGCGAACGTATAGATTTGGAAATATATAAAAAAAGAACAGAATAGGGTGTGTTACGATGAAAGCATATTCATCGATTTTTGACCCTTTCTTCTCATTTCTCTCCATCGCAAAAAGGGCAAGAACCCTAAAAGCACTTTTACATCCCGCAAGTAAGTCCTCTTTCTCTCTCCAATCTCTTAAATCTTTGATATTTCATTTGCATTTTGATTTATTTTCAATAAGAATTATATTGCTATTTTATTTTTAGCTCATCTTGTTTTGGGATCTAAGTTCAAAACCCTAAGAGTTGAGATTTCACTGGGTGACATCAGAATGCAGATTGTTAGGGTTTCGTTTGGAGGCATTTTGAATGTGTGTTTCATACATGTATCTGATTTTTAGATGTCGTTGTGGATGATTGTTCATCTGGGTGTTTGATTTGGAATTTTGTGAAGAAATCCCATGTTTTCGCTCTACTTTTGGTTCTTTTCCTTGTGTTTGATTTCTGAGTTTCTATGTTTGTTTTTGTGTTAATCTGGTAGGATTTTTAATGTTTTTCTTAGTTGTGGTTTCATGATATTTGTGGGCTTTGTAGGGTCTGGTAACTGGAGCACAATGCTGTAGATGGGTTGAGTCGAAAAAAGAAAAAAAAAAAAGATTGTATTTTTCTTCCTTTGTAGTTCTAATGGATGACGATGGCGGATTGAATATCCGTAATTGGGGTTATTATGAACCTTCCCTTAAAGGGCACCTCGGTCTGCAGCTCATGCCGACTGTGGCAGAGCGAGACACTAAATCTATTCTCTCTGGACGAGATTCCACCGTCATGGTTAGTGCCAATGGAGCTTTTCACCATAGGGATTGTGGGGTCTCGGAATCGTCTGTTCCTATGGAGTACATGAGGGAGAGTTGGATCAATCACCAGAGGGATAAGTTTCTGCATATGTTATCAGGAAACTCCAATTTTGCTGTTCTATCTGAAGCTTCCAGTGCTCATCCCTTGCAGATTCTACAACCACCTGATTCTTCAAAGGATGAAAGGGTGGTTTGTAGGGAAGAGGCAACTAGTAAAAAGGAAGGTGGCCCTTTGAAGAAAAGGTCGGGTGGCCGTGCCCAAAAATCCCCAAAAACGAAGAAGACTAAAAGAGTCCCTGCTGTGCCAAAGGATGAGAGCAATTCATCTGTACAACGACCAAAGTCTGGAAAGAAGAACATGGAAGTTGTCATAAATGGGGTTGATATGGATATTTCAGGCATTCCCATACCAGTTTGCTCATGCACTGGAACCCCTCAGCAATGTTACAGATGGGGCTGTGGTGGGTGGCAATCGGCATGCTGTACCACAAGTATTTCGACGTATCCCTTGCCAATGAGTACTAAAAGGCGAGGCGCAAGGATAGCTGGACGGAAAATGAGTCAGGGGGCGTTTAAGAAGGTATTGGAGAAACTCGCAGCTGAAGGTTATAACTTCTCTAATCCGATTAATTTGAGGACTTACTGGGCAAAACATGGCACCAACAAGTTCGTTACTATCAGGTAGATTTAAATGTGGATACCATAACTGGCCTCCCATTGCATTTGGTTTGTTTTTCCTGTATATATGTTTATGGCCTGTTGCAGAGGCTTCTCGGATAGTTTGTATTCTGAATTTTCAGCCATGTTACATGTTTTTCTCAAATTTAGATATTCTGGTTCTTAGATATATTGTTTCATTTTCTCTTCCGCTTGTAGTTTAAGATCAATTTAATCTGGCTGCCAAGATGTAGGAATTAATGGGTGGGATTTGATTTATTGGATCCTTATAGGGTAATTTTATACCCATCCTTAATTTGATGTTGTCAAAAAATGGGTGGGATTTGTTTTATTGGATCCTTGTAGGATAATTTTTTTCCCATCCTTAATCTGATGTTGTCAAAGAACAGCTTTTGAATTGTCCTTTGTCTATGAGGGTTCTTTTGGATTCAGTGCTCAAACTAGTTCCTTCATTTCATGCGTTGAAGAATTTTTTGGAGATGATATTGGGTATCTTGTATGTTGGGGTGGATATATTTCAATGTAGTTGTGATTTCTGCTGATTTAATAATGCCTCCAGAATCCAGATACTTATGATTTCAGGAAAACCGATAATTTAAATGTCTACGCCTTAGATGCATGTTTAGTCATGGTGTTGTGGAATGGCACAAGGGAGTGATTAGTACCATTGTATCCAATTTTAATGCGTCATTGTGCTCTGTTTTTATGACTGAACTTCAGCAAAGCCTGCATAAGCCTGAATGCAACTACTGGAGTCAGTCTATCTTATAGCTCTTCTCTATCCTTTTATTTGTAATGAAAAAAAATCCTCTTTTATAAGTAAAAAAAAAAGGAAAAAGAAAAAAAAAGTATCTGAATATAGAGTTTATAAGGAAGTGAAAGAAAGAGGGAAGAAAACGAAAGCTAAACATTAAGCTCCTCATCAGGATGGTACACACCGATGAAAATAGGAGCTCACACCTCCAAGAGGCTGAGATTTATGTTTTATCCATTCTTAGATTGCCCATATGCTACTATTTTTGCAACTTGGAGGATGCTGGAGGATGATATGAACGAGGTGGGATACAACTCTGAGAACTTCCCATTCTTTATCGCCAATCTTGAGTAAAATAGTCTTCTCCACCTACACCTCACATAAGTGAACATACAGTCACCTTTCCCCTGAAGGTCCTGAAGGCGAATTGATAAAAGCCAAATCCCCTGTAGAAGAGAATGATTACTGGGATTATTTGAATCAATGACAGTCCTGTGAAGGCTGCTGTTAACTCTTTATGGTCAACATAAAGTTTGTCCTGTAATCTCTTTTTGTCCATGATTACTATGGTAGCTGACAATCGAGATTAAAGAGCAACTCCGGCTACCTCTTTTGAAGTTAATTTGATGTGGCACATGGATGTGTATGGTGAAACATGAATTGCACCATTATTTCATCCAGCCATCTTCCCAAAAACAAGTTCACATCTCATATAAGAACATAGCACTTCCATTTCAGTTCATTTACCTTGAGGGATAAATTATAACTGAAAGCCATTTAACCCTTATCTGATTTTTTATTTTTTTTCCTGGTATGCAACCTTGGATCGGTAGGATCTCAAATTCGAAACCAAAAAACTAAATTAAAAGAATCAGTGATTCTTTTGGTAACTTGAGTTTTCTATACTCTTTGTTCTGCTAACAATTCTTAACATCCTCTTCAATAATATGAGAAATAACACTAGCGAAATTCATTGAGAACGTGATATTTCATGTTCTGAGGAAGAGGAAGTAATGAACTTTGTATGTTTTCTTTATGTTGGAGTGCCTAACCTCCAAATATTCAACATGAGTAATCATGGCAATATTGCTTGAATCACATTTTACAGTGCTATCAACTGATTACCTTAACGTTTAATGTTTAAGCACATGCTGCTACTTGACTGTCTGTTTTCAGTATGCATCTTCTATTTGTTTATGAATTTCTATTTTGCAAACCGAGGAACCCCTGAGGACTATTATGTGCATCTTGCTTCACAAACTAAATCATCAGAGCTTGAAGATCATTAAGGATGGTTTTATATACAATATTCCTAGATATCACCCTTTCACATACAGGTTCTCATAATTATATTTGGTGGTGCGTCATACTGTACATCCCTCTTCACTAACTAAACTATCGGTGTGCATTGTCCCACCCATCAGTTGCTTATGGCTTGCACAATTTCACCTATTGCTGAAGGTTTTACTTCAGATTAAGACGTATATCCCAGCTAGAGACGATAGATCTTTATCTTCTTCTTTTTTCAGTAACATTTAAAGCCAACACTTCATCAATGTTATCTTTGGAAACTCCTTATTTGATCCATATTAGGCGTACATTGTCCATCTTTACTTGTATTATATAGACTTTGTATAATATAATGAAATATTTGGATGGGTTTCAATCATAATTACCAAAGCGAGAAGCGACAACTAGAAGTAACGTGAAAGCGAGAAGTGGGAAGCGAGGCTGAAAAATCCTTAAAAATGGGAAGCGAGAAATGAGATAGAGGTTCCTCATTCCTATTATATTAAGATGACTAACCATACCTTTTACATGAGATATTTTGGACAAGTAGGTGTCTTAGTTTTCAATCCAACGATACTTGCTCAGGATCTATACCCTAGGCTTTAGACTCGGGTCCATCTAATCACTTTCTACATTAATAGCCTCCTTTGACCATTAAATGTGACATAATGGAAGTGAATTTCTTGGAAAGTGAGTTTGAAAAATGAGCTTCCTGGGAAGCAAGCTTCCCACTGTGTACATAGCTTCCCTGCAACTATGGTTTCAGTAATCATCATGAAGATTTCTCATATAAAAGATTAGAGTGTTGTAGTGTTGTTCAAGTAAGAAGACCTTGTAGATTATGTAACGACCCCCCCCCCACCTTGGATATAGTGGGACTTGGGCCGTGACATTTCTTAAACTTGTTTAATCCCATGGCATAAAGGCAAATCTAAACACGAAACTCCAAAAATGAGAATGACAAAATTCGATATATAAACAGTCCATCCTGTATCAGCATAACCCACCAAAAGACAACATAGTCTGATATTTACTGTAACAGTATAATCTGAGCAACACCAAAACTAAAAGAAACTAAGTAATCTCAAGTATCTATTACAACCTTTTTAAAAACACAAGGCTAAAAATAAGGGAAACGGTCTAGGTCCATCACTCCCTTGTCGAATGGATCAGTAGTTTCCTCTTCTTCGTAAGCGTCTTCTACCCAAGGTGTGGTGATCCGCTCCTGCTTTAAACCTGACGACAATAACCGGTTGACTGAGTATTGAATAACTCAGCGGGTAGGCAGTTAAACTAACAACATGATATCACCTGAAAATAATCAATATCATTATCAATTTTAATCAAAGTGCCTAAGAATATGTGGACATATCACATCTTGACTCGTGTAGACTTGTGAACGTGTGAGATTCTTAGACTTGATCTTATATGATGCATGCTCTTGTGAGATGCATACTCATGCGCGGGCGAATGCTTACGAGCTTGTGAGATAGTACTTGTGAAATACCATGTCCATGCGCGGACGAATACTTTCCATTCAACCATACTCATCAAGGTTTAAAAAAACGGTTTCAGACACCGTAACGGACATAGCCGAAACCTTTACGTAACGCCGTTACATAACGGTTTCGGCCTTTGCTTACTTTTTTTTCTTTTTTGCTTAAAAATTTCAATAAATAGAAAAAAAAACATATAATAAATGAGTAACAAGATACTTTTAAAGCCAATATAAAGCTCAAAATTTAGAAATAAGAAAATTAGATGGGTCGAGGATTGAAACATATCCGAAATATAGAACATGTCTTGGATTCCTTTAAATCTATGAATTAAACCTCAAATCAAGTTGTTAATTAACAAAAAACAAAAGGATTTTAGGAAAAAAAAAGTATTAAGAATAAGTAGAGAAGAAAAGAGGAACCAAAGATGAGGTTTTAGAATGAGTTTAGGGATTTTCGGAACTCAGTCCTACGACCGAAACCTTTACGTATTGGGCGTAAGGCCCGTTATGTAACGGTTTCGGGCGTTACAGTTTTATTTCGGGATAAATGGGTAAATGTACGGTATCGGGTATCAGAGGTCACCGAAACCTTTACGTAACGGGTGTTACGTAACGGTTTTGGCATTTTTTAAAATCATGATACTCATGCGCGGCCAATACTTTCCATGTAACCATACCCATGCGCGGGCCAATACTTTCTCGTGCCATGCATGCATGCTTGTGAGACATGTGGACTCATGAGATTTATCGACTTACCATGCAAGTGAATATGTGCTTGAGTGTCGTAATTGACATTCAAGTTGGTCATCACTTAGGTTCCGATCTTTCACCATGGAAACTCCACCATAACGTCCAATACCATATGGTTAGAGAATTCCCGGTCTGGAAGACTTTCCTCTAATTATTGACTTACCCGAATATTGATCACCATTCAATATACACAGGGCATAATTTAACACGGCTATCATAAATAACACTTTAGCATAATTCCATCATTTCCATAACATAATTCAGAAACATTAAACCCATTTCATATGCATTCATCCATAAAATTGCTCTTCCTCCATTTCACCTAACCCATTCTCCAATCAAAACATACACCAACCATAGACATTCATCTAAATCCAATAGTCATTCATTCAAACCCAATCCATCATGATTCCCATCCTCCATCTTATCCAACAATAGGTTTACACCACCATTAATAGCACAATAACCATAAATCATAATCATAAAAAAAAGCCTTAAACACATGCAAATCCTATTTCTTGTTCCATACATTACAATCTACCCATTAACATGAGAAACAACTAAAAACCCTTACCCGATTATGCTTTGACATGCAAAATACTTAATAGAATTAGGTTAGAAAGCATATCAACCTTTGGGATCGTTCCCTTCGATCCAAATTGTTCTAAGAAGGCTTTGAGAGTGAACTCCAAACTTTCTTCTTATTTGAACAATTTAATCTCCTCCAAGCCAAATCCTTCTTGAAACCCTAGGTTTTTCCCCAAATCTCTCCCAAATTAGGTTAGAAACCCTTTAGAGCCTAAAACCCTCGAATTAGAAAGGCTATTTATAGTCTAGGGGTTTAAAACCCTGATTTTCATAACTCTTTAAAAAAATCCTGTGTGTGACTACGATCGATCATAGCCCTCCAGTGCGATCGATCGCCCATACAATGCAATCGATCGTAACCAACACAGAAGATTTTCTAGACTTTCGATCAGGTGTGATTGATCGGAGGTGCCCCCGCGATCGATCGCATGCTATGTTTTTCCACTTTTTATCCGCTTAAGCATTTTACACATCCTACACCATTTAATTATAATTGAACACACATAATAACATACCCTTGACCATTATACCCCTAATAACCAAGGTAATAACATAAACTAAATTATGGGGCTCTATAGATTAGCTCTTGTAAAGGGAGATAGTTACAAAGTTGAGTTTCGGGAATAAATCGGCAAGGGTCAATTTGGAAAAATTCGGACAAAATAAAAAATAAACTTATAATTATAAAAATATATCCAACAATTTGATTAGAAAATATGCAAAATAAGCAGTTTACTTTCCAAACTAAACGAACTATTCATGTTTTTTTTTATAATTTATTCGTGAATAATCTGGCAAATAAAAAATTCATGAATAATTGGGCACACCTAAAAGTCTAAAACTCATGAATAATTTGCGATTTTTTCAAAAATTCGACGAATTTTGTTACTATGGGAAGGACAATGCTCATGGAGATTTAAGAGTTGCTATGGTTCAAAATTTTCACCTTATTGATACATATCTTCTTTTTGAGGTTTCTGAAACGAACTTCTATGTAATGTAAAAAAATACAGCATACTGTTTTGGTTGTATCGGTAGCGATACATTACGATTCGTATCATTACATATTGAAATCAGGAGTAAAAAATCCATTTTGAGATTTCTGAACACCCATTTTTCTTCCTCTTTTGCTCCTCCCCTCCAAACCTTGTGTTTAAGCCCTAAAACAACCTATCCATTTTCAACAAATCATTGAAAAAACTATTGGATTTCCATGGAGATTGAATCAAAGGGGATATACCATTATTTATCTAAGTATATGACACTCTTTCTTATTTATTTTAATGTGTTAAAACCCTTGAAATGGGTCACAAATACTTACAAATCCTTAGATCAGTGATTGAATCATGGTTTTAAATAGTGATTTTGACAACCATAACGGTTAGGGCGGAATCCATTACTACCCTTGACCATAACGATCGTCATTTTTTCTTCAAAAGATTTTTTTTTTTTTAAATATGTAAAATTTTGAGATATTAGCTTTGATTGTTATTTAAATAACATCCAATGTGGGATATATTCAGTGGAAGAAGACCAAAGAGTAGGGTTGAAGGATGGGTGAATCTCAACATCAGAAACAAGAAGTTTGCAGAATCTTTCAATCATAAATCTTACAAAGAAGCAACATATACCCTGAAATGGCCAGAGTTTGAAGATATTATGGTGAAAATTAAAGAAGGGGGAGGGGGGGGGGGGGGGGGTTGTCAATATATCGAGGTGGGTTCCTATGGAGTGAATGATAAAATTGAGTTCTTGAAATCCTGTCTGGTTGGGCATTTTGAAGGCATATCAGGTCGAGCTGAAGTTTTCAAGTGAGATTGGAAACCTGGAAGACAGAATTGCCGGTTAAAGTCTTGAAACTCCCTGATGAGTTTTGGCTCTTTACATTCCAATTAGAACTTACAGCCCAAAATGTCCTTAATGAGGGGCAGAGAATGATTGGAGGGTTTTTGCTCACACTCAATCGGTGATAGAATGACAAGAGAAGGAAGATGACCGATTCATGTAATTCAATTTCTAAATAAGACATTGCTATTTGGTATTTAGTAAGACTATCTAATCAATAAATTTTCCCTCGTGCGACTGAATGATGGTTCCTATATAGTTTAAATGCCCCCAATCTGAGAAAATTGTTATACAGATCCTATTTGAGATGACATTTAGCAACTGCGAGCGGAATTGGATCACGTTCTCCTTGATTCAATCAAAGATTTACAAATGGTTGAATTATGAGAAGTTGGAGCGATTGATGTATGCACATTATAATTTGAGGTCACAACTAAAGCTCCTAACTTAGGATGCTTGGAGGAGTGATGCACCATTTGATCCCATAGACCTTGGCCATGTATTTGATGAGGATGATCCAAAGCTAAGTGGTTGCGTGATCAAGGAGAGGCTGTGTTGAATGAGCCGGGTGTTTCTCTCTAGCGTAATACATTTTTGACAAGGTGCATTTACGAGTGTATGGTGTAGTGGGGTGTACTGATTGAAGCTGTAACTAGTAGCGGTCATGATGTGATGAGTTCAATGAATTGATGATTATGAGGACTCATATCTAGGAGGATGAGAGAGGAGATGCAAATGGTGGTGATGACAACGACAACAACGATGGTGATGATTAAGGAAATGTTGGGTGAACGTTGCATGGGCAGTCACAAGCATAGGGGTGTAATGAGTAGGGGGCATGGTATGACATTTACAAAGGAACAATATGTTGACCATGCCACCCAAGATCCCGATCATGGTGCATGTATGCCCTTTGTGGCGTAAGAAATACAGATGTATGAGCGATGACAATGTGATTGTGCGGGATAGGCTGAATGATAGAATAAAGTTCATGCTCGTGCGGGTGACTATAGGCAGCCACGAGGTATGGATCACATTATAGATGTAATGAATAATGTCAATATTGACGAACGTAGTCATCTTGGTAGTGGCTATAGATATGAAAGTACATCTTTATCTTCATATGGTTATAATCATGATGCCCAATCCCACTCGTTTGAAGCTTATAGTCATAATGCTCATTCTTATGCATCGAATGAAAGTTATGGACAAATTTAGAATTAGCAGGTTTGCATTTGTTCGGGATAGTCTATGCTCCAGATGCTAGTCAGTACCAGACATACATACAAATGTATCAGACCACATATCACATTTATTTGATTTGGCTACAGTATTGTGATAATGTCTATTGTGATAATGTCTGGCACACTTAAAATGTGCAACTCTCTTCATTTCTTGGGTGCACAGTGGTCAAGCCAACACATAATTCAATGTGGTATTGAGGTTGCAGTTATTTCATTTACTTTAATTTTGTAAAGTTAATACTTTCTTATGCATTTTATTGAATGTAAATTTTTCATATTTAAATTGTATTGTCTATAATTAACTAAATGACTGTGTTTAATACCTGTTCATTAGTATGCTCGCCCTTTTTAATGTGTCCAAGTGTATCCATGGTACATATCGTAAATTTGCTTAACAGATACGCCTTTCGATACCTATATTTTGAACCATGTTAAAGAGAGTCAGCTATGTGCTGTGCTAGGTTGATCACACGTCTTTTAGACGTACTTAATGTAGCACTACTATTCTTATTTTTTATGTGGAATACATGGTGGCAACTGGTGATAATCAGGAAAAAAATTCAGCAACTTAAGATACTTGGGAAAAGAGTTTTGAGATCAAAGAACTTGGCTTATTAAGGTACTTCCTTGCCATCAAGGTTCCACGATCTAAAAAAGACATTTTCATCTCTCAATGGAAATATGTTCTAGATCTACCGATCGAAACAGGAAAATGGGAGCAAAACTTGCAGATACTCGTATTGAACATAATCATGGGTTGAATAATTAAGATGGCGATCCTTTGATTGATGCGGGTCGGTTTCAACGATTAGTGGGAAGGTTGATTTATCTATCTCTTACCGAACCAAACATTGCTTGTCTTGTGAGTGTTAACAGTCAGTTTATGCACTCACTAAGGTTCACACTCCTGGATGCTGCTTAAGGAGTTTTAAGGTATCTCAATTCTTCACCAGGGAGAGGGATGTTAATTGTTATTTTCTAATCATGGACATTTGAAGATCGAAGCATTTAGTGTTGCAAAATAGGTAATTTCTACTTCAAATCGTAGATCAACTTCAGGCTACTGTACCTTGTTGGTGGGAATCTAGTAACTTAGAGGAGTAAAACAACTTGTGGTTACGATATCCAGTGTAAAGCCAATGTACAGATCAATGGCTCATGGTGTTTGTGAACTTCCCTAGATATAGATAGTACTACAGGAAATGATTTTTAGGATGCGACGCCCAATGAATCTTTATTGTGAATAATAAGGCTTCCATAAGCATTGAACACAACCTGGTTTAACATGGTAGAGCAAACCACATTGAAGTAGATCACCATTTCATCAAAGATAAGTTAAAGTCTGGGCAGATTTGTATTCCTTATGTGGCGTTCGAACAACAGATTGAACAAAACTAGGTTGTCATGGATTCTAATTCTAAGCAAGTTGAGAATGATAGATATCTATTAACCAACTTGAGGGGAAGTTTCGTCTAATGCATCTATATTCTATTCTACTACTGTAGGCAAATAACATGTGATTTATCTCTGTAAAGGTATTTATTCCAATTTATCAAAGTCTTTTAATAAAAAGGTTCAATAGGGGGCATGAGACATTCATAGTTCATTTTTCATGTGTTGTTGTGCCAAAATTTTTGAATACTTTTGAAGTTCATATCTCATATATTTGTCTTGAAAAAAATGTATGTTGGAGAACATATAGTTTGGTTTGTAGGTAGTCTGATATGTTTTCCACAGGTAGCATGGAATTTTCAGTATCTTGTGGGTCCATCTCTGGGTCACCAAGGATGCCTCCCTTTGAAGAATCGAAGTTCATCTTTTGATTTGACAACCAATTTGATGACGCTTTTAACTTCCATCTCCAGAACAACCTACTATATTTATATGCTTTTCATTGAAATTTCACTATTGAACCAAGTTGTATTATTATTAAGGATGGTATAATGCATTTTTGCTATGGGAAAGTTTCTTTGCGGATTGATGACCTACCATCCATCTAGTTCTTTATATACTTCCCTTGCCTTGGAGTATAGGGTGTTTTAATGTGGATATAGAACTATTATTTGAGCTTGTTTTTGGGAAGTGAACATTTGCTTATGCATGTCTTGCCAAAGGACTTCCACAGCTCCAATGACTCATTATCTAAAGTGTTTCTAACAAAAGTTGAGATCTGCTTTCCAGTTGAAGCTCAAACAATTGTTCTTCATAATAATATTCTTTATAGAGTTCAGACTTGCAGAAGTAATCAATTGAGGACATCACGATTGCCGGATCCAACATTTTGTCATATGGACTTGCACCTTTAGTCATCCTCATGACAAAATGGTTCAAAAACTTATTGAATATTCTTAGGTACAACACTTAATTTAGTTTATGCTCTTCTCTACTCATGATTCTACTGATTCAAATCTACTCGATTTTGTGGAATCTCTACAGAACCCTTCTGATCCTTTTTTTTCCTGCTCCCTTAATGCTTTTAGATGATGTTTGAGGTGGTTATTTGTTGTAGTTTTCCATGCATTGGTCGCAAAATGATTCATAATATCATGAATAAGCTCAAGTCCTATCTGACAGGACTGGTATGAGGATGGAAATGGGGTAGGGGATTAGTATGTTAAGATAAAAATGGTGACAACCATGATTGCGTGTATGCATTATTTAAAGATGTGTTCAGTACATTATTGTTCCTCATTTTTAGTTGATGGGAATGTCCGATATCTGTTAGGCATATTAATGGTACTATGTCAAATACCTCTTTGTTATGATTTAGCATTATTTTCCTTTTCATGTCTGTATATGGGTTTACTGAAAAGGCATGGGTGGAAGAATCATACCGCTTTCTAAGAGAGGTAGTTCTTATTAACCAGACAAAATTTTTATAGCACCATTGGGCATCCCACATGAATTCCATCCAATAGACTTTAAACTGGAGACGCCCATTGATCCTTGTGAAGCTCTATGGTTTTAGATGCAAAATTGATTTTTTTTTTCTCTAAGAGAAACATGATATAGTGGTTTAACTCCCAGTCTGGATATGGAATTCACATACTTTTATTCTCTTCTCAATTGGATTTGTTGACTGAATTCTGAATAAAATTCTTATACCTTTATTGATTCCAAACCATTGATCTTCTCTTCAACTTATACTATTGCTGAGGCTTTTTTACTGGTTCTTCCATGATTACTGATTAGAGATGATTACCCAATTCAGAAACTTTGAATAACCAATATATTTAATATCCCCTTTGTGCTGCTACAAAGAGTGGGAGAGCAGGAGTCAAAAACATTTTTTTTAAAAAAAATACGCTACCATCTGTGGGAACTATGTAAATGCCTTGGGATCTCTTTGTATAAACCTGGATATTATGGGAATATGTACTTGGATCTTGATATATTTACTGCAGACGGGCAGATTATGTAACATGCAGTCGAAAATCCAAGACATCGCGCATGCACTCATTGGATACTTTGTGAGTCTTTCTGTGAATTGATCTGAGCAGATTTCTGATAGTAGTCAGTCTTAACTCTGAAGAGCAGATTGTGAAATGCATTTTCATGTTAATGTAGAAAGACGACATCAAACAGTGGTTGTTGGGATACAAAGCATCACCCATGAATCTAAAAATGATGAAGCTGCTCCTTTGCCTCTTCTGTCTGAAACGACTCCAAATTGTTCGCAGATTTTCAAGGTTTAAAAAATTAAATATTTTTAAAATAAAATAAAAAGATAACCATATATAGAAAGCATGGACAGGCATGGGAACAGAGTCGCACAAATGCGTTTACAAGAACAAAAACATGCATCCCCAAATTACCGAGACTGGGGACATAGTAACACCAGTTTTGCTTGAGAATCACCCTCCAAGAGATGGCCTGTGGAAACTATATAGATGCCAAATGCCTGGATCTGCACAATAAACGGGAGGGTAGCTTGTCACAGTCAACTTTTTGATTTTGCGGAACAACTGTGCGGCGTCTCAATCATCCCATGATCGTGGCCAGCCTTACACCATTACACTATCCGTCCATTGAACTGACCCAACGTCTCGTGTTACAATGCTACAATAAGATACGACCCGTTATCCAGTCTCATCCGTTAAGCTACGCTCAGCTGGCTTACGCATCACTTCATCGTGTCGCACCCGACACTCATCCAACACATAAGGTTCCCGCGTCACTGATGATCTGTCTCGCCCATCTCTCATGATGCTAAGGTTCCCCGATCAAGCCGAACATCCAACACGGCCCGATACTCTCGAATACGACTATCGGTCATCCCCACGCATCGCGGATAGCTTAGGAGCATCACTGTCCCATTTACCGAGCATTGAGGGCATAACGCCCACAACGCGATCCTCGGTCCTCTGACCAAGTATCCCAACCATATCACGTATCCCTTCTAGATGACCATGATGCATACTGCACACTGAAAGGTAATACTAGGGTGAAACCTCTTACCCGAAGGCTCTTGTGCAGTGCTAGGAAGTCTGTCTCCTTTGCACCATCCTTGGATGCTCCAACAACCATCCAAGGAGACTCCAAGATCCCCTTCAGGATCCTAGAGCCCGTCCCCAACTACTTTGGGGTTACTCATTAGGTGGCCCCAGATGTGCCACAAGGGAAGGTAGAGCTACGCCCTTCTCCTCAAGGTAGATGATAAACCTTTCACCCTTTCTCAGAAGGAAACATCACCATTGTTGGTGGAGTCATACTGATTTTTTACGGCACAGTACACTGAATATCCACAAACCGTTTGTACCATTAAACTCGTATTAACTTTCTCTTCGAATGAAGGTACTATCGGTCCTACTTCCAACATACCATGTGGGTCCCACAACACTCGTCCACATGTGTTCGACCAAGCACCAAACTCAAGCTTCGCTCCATAACTCTTCGTGTGCACTTCACCCAAACCCTAGTACCTCGTACACAACATCAAGACACTTCCATGTCCCTTCACTTCGGTACCCAACACTAAGGCACCAACCTTGCACCACGCTGCGCTATCGCTTGCATAGTGTCTCGCCTATCTCCTAGGCACCGCATTGGCATCCTTTGCCCATGCTCAGGCCGTCCCGGCCCAATATCACGGTCATGACAGTATTTGACAACTTTTGACCGTGACACTCTCCCCACCTGATTAGGTCGATGTCCTCATCGACTCTCACCGAGTATTCATCAGCTCCACAACACAGCTTGCACACCTGCTCCTTCCACTGATCAGAACTCACTTCTGACGGCCTAACATATCAATTATTGTCTCAAACTTCACATTCTCACGAGTTTTGTCTGAAACATTCACCACACTTCGCCTAATTTCACACTGAACTTGGCCTTAGAGACTCTGTACACTGTCTTTGTCTTCAACATTTTTGTCTTCAACACGTTGCCCGAACTTCTGAGAGGGATAATCTTTCTCGAATTTCTTCAAGTGCACATCTCTATGCGCATGTTTGGTCCTCCTAGGACCATCACTTGGCTGTCCCAAGCATTATGCCGACACTGATTGTCACCATGAACTTCGATCTTCGGTCTCACAACCCTGATCTTCAGCTTCCACTAGGCATTCAGCTGCCATCTACTTCATTTTTGAAGTTCATCCACTGTAGTTCACTCCGTCGAACTACACTCATCGTTCACCTTGAACATGAAGTACGTCAC
This sequence comes from Tetracentron sinense, assembly GCA_015143295.1. Classification (NCBI taxonomy): domain Eukaryota; kingdom Viridiplantae; phylum Streptophyta; class Magnoliopsida; order Trochodendrales; family Trochodendraceae; genus Tetracentron; species Tetracentron sinense. Next base: position 24,140,679 of record CM026573.1, read on the forward strand.
TAATGACGAGGCTTGCAAGCCAACCGTAACTCATACGGTACTTCCTCCGCGGTCTACTTCCTTTGTTTACGCATGCGAGCATCGGTGTGTTGTCCCACTTCCAACACTAAAGCCATCCCATAATAGCACCGATATCCACATCCTTTACCCAAAGTCACAAACACACATCACGCATCTTCCAATGCAACACGGCCAGCAACCCTATACGTTACTCGAAACCGCAATAGCATCCACTACGCCAAATCTCTGTGAAACTCTCCATTGGTGCATCACATCTCTGACGCACTAATCTTGTTTCTTCCATTCATTGGTGCAAAACCATTTTGCACGTCTTTCTTGGTTGTATACCAATCCGTTGCACACTTCTCCTTGTGATTCTTAACTCCATCACTTGTGTTGAACTCAATCCGTCGAGCTCAACTTTTCGTAGCCAACAACCTATGAAGTTATCTGAAGCCACTACATCATTTCAACCCTTAACACATTATCTCACTCTTGAGGACTTCCCTCATACTTTTGATATTCTGCCCAAGTGCTCCCCTACTCAAGCTTACATTGCATCTTGTATTCTTGTTGTGCCTCTCTAGTACCTCAACTCCTTGCGTACCCTGAGATAGCACTCCTCCACTCCATTGCATCCTCTCATACAATTGAGCTTCCAATCTTGACTAGAGTATTTGGATTACTCAAGTCTTTGGCACCTTGCCAACATAGTTGTGTGACTCTAGTACATCAACATCCTGTATCTTCAACTGAGAGAACACTTCACCTGATCTTTGCACCACTGTGCTATTTCACTATGTGAGGTCTTGATACATCAACTCCTAAAGTCTTCATCTTGAACCAACACTGTGCTCTTCAAGTCCCAACACTGTCTTCACCCTGAGTACACATTTGACACTGAATATTCCATCGACCACTATCCACTAGTAGCCTTGCTCCAACACACCACTGCATTAGAGACCAACACCTATATTGTTGTCAAACTTCATCTCAATCCTAGACAAGTCTCTCCCGTAACAAGTCCACTCTCTGGAAGCCAACAAACTCTGTAGCCAGTAGCACTTCCACTACTCGGAACCACAGTAGAACACTTTATGCATTCCAACCTGATCACCTGTTGCAAACTGTAGCTTCAGGCTCCCACGAGCAACCATGCTCTCACGAGCAACCATGCTCCCACGAGCAACCATGCTCTGATACCAACTGTCACGGTCAACTTTTTGATTTTGCAAAACAACCGTGCGGTGCCTCAATCATCCCATGATCTTAGCCAGCCTTACACCATTACACAATCCGTCCATTGAACTAACCCAACGTCTCGTGCTACAATGCTACGACAAGGTACGACCCGCTACCGAGTCCCATCTGCTAAGTTACGCTCAGCTGGCTTACGCATCACTTCATCGTGTCGCACCCGACACTCATCCAACACATAAGGTTCCCGCGTCACCGAGGTTCCGTCTCGCGCATCTCTCATGATGCTAAGGTTCCCCGATCAAGCCGAACATCCAATACGGCCCGATACTCTCGAACACGACTATCGGTCATCCCCATGCATCGCAGATAGCTTAGGAGCATCACTGCCCCGTTTACCGAGCAATGAGGGCATAACGCCCACAACGCGATCCTCGGTCCTCTGACCAAGTATCCCAACCATACCACGTATCCCTTCTAGATGACTATGATGCATACCGCACGCTTAAAGGTAATACTAGGGTGAAACCTCTTACCCGAAGGCTCTTGTGCAGTGCTAGGAAGTCCGTCTCCTTTGCACCATCTTTGGATGCTCCAACAACCATCCAAGGAGACTCCAAGATCCCCTTCAAGATCTTAGAGCCCGTCCCCAACTCCTTTGGGGTTGCTCATTAGGTGGCCCCAGATGTGCCACAAGGGAAGGTAGAGCTACGCCCTTCTCCTCAAGGTAGATGATAAACCTTTCACCCTTTCCCAGAAGGAAACATCACCATTGCTGGTGGAGTCATACTGGTCTTTTACGGAACAGTACACTGAATATCCACAAACCGTTTGTACTATTAAACTCGTATTAACTTTCTCTTCGAATGAAGGTACTATCGGTCCTACTTCCAACATACCATGTGGGTCCCACAACACTCGTCCACATGTGTCCGACCAAGCACCAAACTCAAGCTTCGCTCCATAACTCTTCGTGTGCACTTCACTCAAACCCTAGTACCTCGTACACAATATCAAGACAATTCCATGTCCCTTCACTTCCGTACCCAACACTAAGACACCAACCTTGCACCACGCTGCACTATCGCTTGCATAGTGTCTCGCCTATCTCCTAGGCACCGCATTGGCATCCTTTGCCCATGCTCAAGCCGTCCCGGCCCAGTATCATGGTCATGGCAGTACTTGACAACTTTTGACCGTGACAAGCTGCCCCTTAAACTTTTGAAATACCCAAAAAAAAAAATAATAATAATAATAGTAACTTGCCATGGCCATGTGGGCAAGGGGAAGATGCCACCGAACTTTTGAATAATTTTTTTATACTATATTATTTAACACCCCATAACCATGGGGGCAGCTGGCCCCTAAACAAGGGGAGACAATACACCTATGATATGTATGAAAGGTGAAAGGTATAGACGAGATGACTTGCGGTGCGTCTATGTCTCACCATTTGGTGTATCTGGCTCCACCAAAATGAGGTTCACTTCAATGGGGCCAAACCCGATCCGTTCTTAGTAATAGCTAAGGCGAAATCTCTCGGACAGGAGGCTTGCAAATTTTTTGGTGTTTTGCGCTCAGAGCAGGTGACAGGTTTGGCTTTGTGACTGGGGACAAGTAGATGGTGCCCGCCGGACGCGGGGTGGATAAAGGTCAGAATTGATGGAGCGGCTATTCTGACCAACCTAGCGGTGAGAGTGGGTGTGGTGGCTCGCAACCACCTAGGCAGTATTCTCTGCATGGTGCATAAACCTCTTAGTGGTGGCTCGAGTTGAGTGGCCGAGGCCGAATCTATCCCCTTGGGCTTCGAACTTCTTGTTAACAAAGGTTGGAGGCGCGTTATTATCGTGTCCGACTCCAAGGAGCTCACTGATTTTTTGAATGGGGTGACGAATGAATGTCATTAGGAGATCTATTCCACCTTACAGGACATCAAGCTTCTATGGCTTCGCTGTGAGTGGGTTCTGCTAAACTTCATTCCTCGCCATATCAACATGGTAGTGACTCATGAACTGCACGGATTCCACAGATCAGGTTTTCTTTCACAGACGCTTGGCTTGATATCTCCCATACTTTTTGTAGGTCAACAACCCCAATTAGATGGGGAATTTGTAACCCTTGTATAATAATGGCCCTTCATCTTTCTGAATCAAGGCCTGGCCTGGCTTGCGTCGTTCCAACAACCGGCGGGGGTAGTGCATTGGCTCACCTATAAGAACCAAAACTCTTCTTCTTGTCCACTGACTCATCGTCTTGTCTTAAAGCCGGGAATTGAAGCCCAATTCGCTTTTAACTTAAGCATTAGAGAAGCCCCTTTTACAAATGTTCTCCTTTGGCCGGATGACCCAACTTCTGGGCCCAAACGACTCTCTTGTATTTGATCATCACTTTATCTAATGAATATCTCTTTACCAAAAAATATATATATATATATAGACGAGATGGCTCATGAACTTTGTCCTAAATAGGGCTACACTCAAGCCAAGCTAGCTCGACGGCTTGACTCACCTCGGCTCGTTTGAGTCAAGCTCAAGCTGACATATTAGGTTCAAATGAATCAAGCCAAACTTTTATTTGAGCTCAATGTTTAAACAGACTAAGCTCAAGCTGACTCAAAGCTCAACTCGTTTAAGGCTTGGTTCGGCTTGAGCTCAACTCAGCTCGAAATATATATATTTTTTCATAATGTTATATATATTAATGCAAAAATAATATTTCAAACTTTTCATTATTATAGACTGTAGTAGTTTTTAATAAATAATTTTAGGAAGTAATAATGACAAAAAGGTTAAAACTCTGATTTAACTCTGTAATCCTTAGACCGAGGGACTACGAACTACTACCAAATCTTATTTTTTGTATATGAATGTATTAATATTTTTTGTAGTTTCTTGTATTATAATTTATTAATAGACACTTTCATTAAAATTTTGTAAAATTAAACAAAATAATTCCGTGAATCAAGCTTGAGCCAACCCGAGCTTGGCTCGGCTTGCATAAAGTTTGAGCTCGAATGGAGATTGAGTTTGATCAAGCCTGTTCAAGCCAAGTTCAATCATAAACATTCGAGCTCGAATCTAGCTCAAGCCAAGATCAAGCCGGGCTCGAGCATGTTCAAGCCAAGCTCAAACTTGGCCAAGCTCGGCTCGAATACACCCCTAGTCCTAAGCAAGGGGAACAATGCCCTTATGATATTTACAAAAGGTATAGACAATATGACAATACCCTTATGATATGTATGAAAGGTATAGACAATACCCCACGGGCATGTCCCTAAACTCATAATAAGGGGAACAATGCCCTTATGATATGTACAAAAGATATAGACAATATGACAATATCCTTATGATATGTATGAAAGGTATAGACAATACCCCACAGGCAGACCCTAAACTCATAATATTTTGTACCTATCTAATGATTATTCACAAATCCATCATCAATTACAAACATTATCAATCAACCATCGCTTCTCAAACAAGAACATCTGGGCTCTTAAAAGAGATATTTGTCCCTCATCTATAACCAAAACACCAATTGGCCGAATGTCAAAGTTGATTCATTCACATGGTAGAAGACCCCAAATATGCGTGCATTCTGAAAGAGAAGAGGTTGGGATGGGTAAAGTTGGAGGAATTTGCGGGGGGGCATCATAGAGTCCAGGCATGATGGGAGAGGGGCCTGATACTTTATTGCAATTAGGGGTGTCAATGGGCTACGCTTGCCCAACGAGCTGGCTTCGTCTGGCACAGAAAAAGCTCACCCTTTACCCATATTTGAGGCCCTTAAGATAAGACTAGGCTCAATTTCTTAGGCCCATATTAATGTGGAAAATGCTAGGACTTGACCTTTTAAAGTCGAAGCCTAGCCCTACTGACATTATATATACCAATAAAAGCTAGAGTAAAACACTTAGTATATTTTATAAAATATAAGTAAAATATAACATATAGTATCATATGTTACACTATTATATACTGAACTATAAACAAGAGCTCCAGTTGATCAGTCAATCAGAACAACGACTATAAGATATCTACTAATTAGGGACGGTTTTAGGGACAAAAAATGTACCGTCGCTAAAGCATTATTATAGTGACGGTAACACCACCTGTCACTCATATTCAGTCACTATAATTTCAGAAGCCAGACATTTTTTGGGTTAACCCAAAAAATAACTTAGGAAGGCCAAACATTTTTTGGGTTGCTCCATGTTCAACCGGAGATCCTTTTCATAGTTAATCTCTAAATAATATAGTGTTAACTATATGTTTAGTGTTAATAAATGTTATTTTGTACCCAACATATTAATGTACATATCAGTAACAGTGTACACTCAACATGAATAAATAATAATATATATTGCATAACATGTTATGCAGGAGTTATAAATAACATGTATAAAATATTATATTTGACTAGAAGCCTGACCCTATTTATAATAAATCCTGGATCAGCTTGGTCCGAATACTCAAGCATAAATATATCAAGCTCATATAAAATTGGGCCTAGCAGACCCGACCTAGACCTATTGACAGCCCTAGCTGCTACAACTTTCAACTCCACTAGAGACGATACTGGGTCCCAGCCACACAACCAAAGGAATAGAAACAGAGATGGCTTATTTGAGAGCCATAGAACTCTGCATGACACTTCCCGGAGACATCCTCAAGATGCCAACTTTTTTTCGAGGTAGGGATTTAATAAGTGTCAATGATCATCTACTACTACATCTTTTATAAACCTGGCCACTCTGTAGATAGGTGCTACTACATATACAAATAATTTAGAAAAAAATCGATGATGTTGAGGCCTATGCACTTCTAATACTAAACTTAAACTTGATGATGCTCGATTTGTTTTGGGTATTATAAAAATAAAATAAAATTATTGTTCAGTTGCTCGACTCATTGAATATAACTGTTATTCAATTGAATTTTTTTTCATGTAAGGCTCAACAAACATGATCACCTTGTAATCACCTTGTAAGCATCCCATTTTAGCACCCCTTATTCTTCTGCTTTTTTCTCCAATGCTCCAAGGACCCCCAATGCATGAAAATCCAAGCATCTCACTTGAGCAAGCCTATTCTTGCTCGAGTGAGATTACCGAACTTGGTTTGCTCGAGTGACTCTATCCGTTTTCCCAACCATGATTAATTCAAGCATGCCAGTTAATCAACTCAGGTCCCTTTTCTAGTAATTTGCATCTCGCTCGAACAAACGAAGGTTGGCCTGAGGGAATGCAAATCCAGTAGCCAAAAATACCCTTTTGTGTCCCCAATTCCAAACTCCCATAGAAAAATTCTTAAAGTTCAAAACCTTCCAAAATCCCTACAGAGATTCGCAATCCTGATAGCAAAAACCCTAGGAAAACCCCAGCTAGACCCAAATCACTGTGAAATCTGAATGAACCTCCCAAATCCGTACTCTCCTACACTTTCAAGCTTGAGAGATTAAGTTAGGCCACTTTGAGGGTGGAATCTTGTGCTCTACCCTTTTGGGTCCTAATTAAGTGTGTATACCTGCAATCTTCCTTTGGAGCATTAGAGGAGAAGAAAGAAGAGTAGGATCTCTTCTTTCCCTTTTTTTTTTTTTTTCTGTTTATTTCCTTCCTATCTAGTTCATTTCAGCCTATCTTTTCCTTTTAGATTCTAGTCCATATCTAGGATCACTGAGAAGGCACTAATAGATCATAACAGAAACTGAGTTTAAAATTGAACCTTATCCTTTCACTAAAGATAAGATCATTCAACTACTCATTCTTATCTTGTATTTCACATGATTGTAATTTATAAATACAAAGATACTATGGATCAATGATTGAGGAGAAAATGTTGAACAAAGAAATCAGTATTCTTTCTATACGATTGTGTTTCTTTATGGTATCAAGAGCAAGGTTCGTAATCTGCCTGTAAGCCCACCCTTCCCTCCGCTATTTTCTCTCAATTTTCATATTCCTTTTCAACAATGGCTTCCGCAGCCTCCACCTCCGTTGAACCTTTATCTGCTGAAACTCAGCAACTCATCAAGACCCTTCCCACACTCATTAACCTTATCTCCATCAAACTTTCTGATCAAAATTACCTCCTATGGAAATGCCAATTCATCCCTCTATTACATGGATACAATCTAATGGGATATATTGATGGCTCTTTCTCTTCACCTCCCCAAACCATCTCATCTAACACTAATCCAATCCAACAATCAAATCCTGCATTTCAAAAATGGAAGCAAATGGATCAAGTAATCATGTCATGGTTGTTTTCCACCATTACTGAATCCATTCTTCCTGAAGTTGTTGACTCAATGAGTTCAAAAGATGTTTGGAATACTCTCAATGATCTCTTTGTTCAACACAGTAAAATGAAGGAGATTGAATTACGACAAAAGATTCAATCATGCCGCAAAGGAAACTCATCGATGTCAACTTACATCAAACAGTTTAAGCAACTTTGTGATGAACTTGATGCTATCCAGAAATCTTTACTTGATGAAGATAAGGTTTCATGGATTCTCAAAGGACTGGATCGAAACTACAATGTTGTTCAAACCAATGTTCAAACTCGGGAAACATATCTGAAGTTCAAAGAAGTGTTGTCGATGCTACTAGCCCAAGAATCACTTCTGCTGTCCTATGATGATGATAGTCCACAGCCCAAATATCCCACTACTCTGCTTGCTCAGCATGGTGCAAAACGGCCCCAAGGTCGTGGTGGAAATTGTTCTTCAAACTTTAATCGTGGAGGACACTACTGAGGGCGTGGTAGGGGCCAAGGCACCCCTAGCAATCGATTCACCTCCAATCAGCGTGTGCCAATCCAAAGAGGTTTGAGTTCAGATTCACTGTTTGCTTGCCAAGTTTGCGGAATCAAAGGGCACACTGCTCTCAAATGTTGGTATCGCTATGATGATTCATATCAAAAGGAAGACACAACAATTGATCCTCCTCATCAAGCACTAGCAGCACTCTCCCTTCAAGATATTGGTGAATCTTCTTGGTGTTGCCCAGTAAATGGACCCTAGAGGAGGGTGAATAGGGTCTATGGCAGTTTAAAATTCTTTCTACTTCCCTAAGCGGAATCTTAACTTAAATAAGTTAAAGGGAATAAAAATTTAGCAATTCTACTAAGCAATGCAAAATAATAAAGTAAAGAGAAGAGTTAGAGAGATTCAAACACAATGACACATGATGTTTGTTCTCGAGGTTCGACAACCTGCCTACTCCCCGCCTTAAGCTCTCCGACTTGAAGAATTCACCACAATTTATTCCAAATCGCCAATCTCTCTTCCGGGTCGTGATTAAAACCTTGATAGGGAACAATCCTCCCTAGACTTAGTCCACTTTCCTAGTTGGGACCTAACCTTTTACAAAGCTCTCCGACTTCACGGACAAGACTCCCATGGACGTCTTGATTTTACAATCTCTTTGAGAAGAGTAGTTTTGCACTCAAATATTGCTCCTTACACGAGCTGATAAATGCCTTTAACACTCTCTAGAAATCTCCAAAAGATTGGAGTTGAAAAACTCAAGAACTTGGATTTTGGGATTCTAGGTTATAACTCAATAGATTTGAAATCTAAGCTTTGAAGTAATGGATTGAATGATTGGAAGTATTGGAGTTCTTTTTTTCATTCATAATTCAATCATATTTATAGCCATTGGGAAAATATGGTCGTTGGAGGCTTAATGGGAACTCAAAGAGCATTTAAAAACTGGCTGTTGAAGTTGGTTCCCGCAAGCAGTCGTCGACGAGTGCACCAGTGCACTGTCCAGCCGTCGACGAGTCAGGCTGACAAAAATAGAACGATAGCTTCTACTACTTCACTCGTCAACATGTGCTGAGAACTGAATCTCACTCGTCGACGAGTTCTCTGATTTTTTTAGAAAACTCATTTTTGCTTAACCAATATGATGGACATGATTTCCATAGTCTTTAACTTTATCTTTAACAAGATATTTATCATGTTTTAGGTCCTTAGATTGATATTCAATTGGGCCTTAAGGCACCTATAGTCAATCTAAGTATTGAGCAATTCAATCGCCAAACTTTGAGGATTTCTTACATAAATCCTACTCTTTAAATAAATAATAAAACCTTCTAGAGTCTTCAATCTTCATTCTTGATATTGAATGGATTTCTTCTTTAGCTTCAAGATCCGACTTGGACTTTAGGCATGATCTTCAATAACTCATCTTAACCAATTGCTTTCTTATAGCTTGATGGAGAATTTTTCTTACTTAGTTGATATTTCATCTTTTTGCCTTAGATGATGTGCTAATGCTCTTCATAAATTAAAAACTCAATAGAACATTAGTAATACAAATATCAAGGATGTTATCTTAGGTCAAAAACCTCAAGGCTAACAATCTCTCTCTTTTTAATGATGACATAATAATTGAATGAAATGATATAAGCTCCCCCTCAATATATGATTTAAATAGAATATTTGAGGTAAGACTCCCCCTAAACATATGTATCAATTAATTTTAAAATTTTCATTTATTTGTATAAAGTTTAGATCATCCATTTATGACAATGATATCATTAATTTTGTCAATTATGCTTAAGATACCACTTATGATTCCAATAGGAGATTAAATAAGATTTTAATCATTTCATTACATATTTCTCCTCCCATGGCAACATCAAAAAGATATAACACACTAAAGATTTTCAAGCATGAAACTAATTATTTCAATCAAGCTCATTCAAATTAATAAGATATTTGTGAGTACCTGAATTTTAACCCTCCATTCCCGATCAGGATGGATCCCGATAAGGAATAGTGATAAATTTGCAATTTGATTGAGAGTCGCCACCTATCTAATTCTGAGGGAAATAGGTCCCTGAAATTGTTGGATAAGGCATGGTTTGGAAATCAGAGGTCAGGGTAAGGGATTCAATTGAGTTAGGGGAAGGTGTTAGGCACCCCTAAACTCCCATCCGGAGATGGTTACCTACTCCCTAAGTCTGAATCAAATAAAGGAAACCGTAAAGAAGCTTGCAGTTTGATATATATGCTGAGCAATGTAATATGATGAACATGGTAGAAAAGGGATATGGATTCTATCCTAGGGGGAGCTGAACCCGATCAGGGTTGCCTACGTATCCACAATGAGTGGAATCAAGCCACACGTAGTTCCGGAGGGAAGTTGATGGTTTGATTTGATTTGATTGGATTGGATTGTGAGTGATTGAAAAGGTTGAGGGTTTTTGCTCTTATTTGATGAGCGAGGTGGCCTTTTAAGCTCGTGCTGAGGAGCGAGGTGGTCGTATTTGAACAGGGTTTGAATTGAGGCTTTGACAAGGGTTTAACTAGGGCTTAACTAAGGTTTCGGTAGGGTTTACCTGGAGTTAACTAGGGTTTAATTAGGGTTTAGGTAGGGTTTACCTAGAGTTTAGGTAGGGTTTAGGTAGGGTTCGACTAGACAAGAATAGTTTTGGACTGGGCTTTGGACCAAGGTTCGACTAGACTAGGCTAGGTTTGGATAAAATCGGGCAGAGGTTCGACAGGGTAAGCCGGGTTTAAGTAAAACCAGGCAGGGGTTTGACAGGGTAAGCCGGGTTTAAATAAAACCGGGCAGAGGTTCGACAGGGTAAGCCGGGTTTAAGTAAAACCGGGCAGAGGTTCGACAGGGTAAGTCGGGTTTAAGTAAAACCGGGCAGAGGTTCGACGGGGTAAGCCGTTTAAGCAATTTAAGCAATTTAAAAATAATTAAAAACTAATTAAACTACTAAAAGACAAAACAAACGTCAGAGTTTTGGCGATTTTACCTTCCGGGAAACCAAAAGAGTCTCTGAAATAAGTGCTCCCGAGAATGATTCTTCGAAATCGAATTCCCGGGATCGCCGACACCAAAAGAAGGATTTTCGGAAGAGGAGAGAGAAGAGAGCAAGTGGAAAAGGAATGAAGAATGAAGGAAGGGGTGGGGGGTATTTATAGTTTTTCAAAACGGGGTCCGCGCCTTTTTAAAGGGCGCGATTTACTATATTTTAATGAATAGTAAAGCGGTATGAACAGTGAGTCGGCAACGCGATATTTCGAAATCCGCGCCTTTTTAAACGGCGAGATTTTAATATATTTTATTATTAACAAAAATAATAATAATAAATGAAGTTTGCCATGGAAGTGGGACCGACATGGTCCCGCGCCTTTTAAAAGGGCGAGTTTGCCCCTTAGGGCCTGTTTGGCCCTTTAAAAAACTGATTTTTTGGTTTTTTTGTTTATACTCCTATTTGCTGAAAAACTGTTTTTATCGTTTTAAGCACATTTTGAGTCCAAAAATAGTCAAAATTGAACTGATAAAATCTAGAAAAATATTTTAGATAAAACATCAATTTTTTGGTGCTTTTCAGGGGCGTTTTGGTCATTTTATACTCCAAGGGCGTTTCGGTCATTTTCTACCGTTTTAAGTCCGATTTAATCCCAAAAATAACCAAAATTCATCAAAAAATTTGTAAAATCATTTTGAACCAAATGAAAACTTTTAGAATTTTTTCAGGGGTATTTTGGTCATTTTTCACCCTAAGGGCATTTTTCAGAACTTGAAGCACGTGGAAAGAGAGTCTTAAAAGAGGGTTTTTAAGAGGATTTTTAGAGGGGTAAAAGATGCTAAAAAGGGTGAAAAATTGGGGTGCTTACAGTTGCCCCTCTTTGTCGGAGGGTGCGGGCACGTGAACGACAAAGACTATATAAGACCTCAATTTTGCACGTGCTAAAAACTTGTGAGTTTGAAAACAAAAGAGTTAAAAAGAAAGTTAACTTATGCTTAGACTGCTTGACACAAATGGAATCCTAAAGGATGGGGTTGATGGGAGAACCTGTTCAGTAGACGGGTATAGATGGAAGAAAGGTATGGTTCATGCTCAGTGACGAAACATTCGAGATTTTGGAGAAAAGATGGAAAGGAGGAAGGAATGATTCATGCTCAGTGATGAAATCATGACTTGGTTCAGGAGGACGACAGTGATAGAGTGGAAATGGATGGTTCGTGCTTAGTGACGAAATAGCAGAATATGACACCGAACAAGATGTCGGAATAGATGAAGGTGACCTCAAATGGGTTGTATAAGTACATGATTCGGTGGTTGTTAGCCTTATGACAGGATTCGAAGGTTGTCAGCCCTATGACAGGATTCGAAGGTAGTCAGCCCTATGACAAGATTCGAAGGTAGTCAGCCCTATGACATGATTCGAAGATAGTCAGCCCTATGACAGGATTCGAAGGTTGTCAGCCCTATGACAGGATTCGAAGGTTGTCAGCCCTATGACAGGATTCGAAGGTTGTCAGTCCTATGACAGAATTCGAAGGTAGTCAGCCCTATGACATGATTCGAAGGTTGTCAGCCCTATGACAGAAGGATGCACCAGACAAGATGCACGAGAAGGATAACAGGATATGTAGGTTTAACCTCCTCGCAGGAGGGTTCGTGGGTTTAACCTCATCACAGGAGGGCTCAAAGCAGACTCGTGGGTTTAACCTCATCACAGGAGGGTTTAACCTCATCACAGGAGGGCTCAAAGCAGACTCGTGGGTTTAACCTTATCACAGGAGGGCTCACAGCAGACTCGTGGGTTTAACCTCATCACAGGAGGGCTCAAAGCAGACTCGTGGGTTTAACCTCATCACAGGAGGGCTCACAGCAGACTCGTGGGTTTAACCTCATCACAGGAGGGCTCACAGCAGACTCGTGGGTTTAACCTCATCACAGGAGGGCTCAAAGCAGACTCGTGGGTTTAACCTCATCACTGGAGGGCTCAAAGTAGACTTGTAGGTTTAACCTCATCACTGGAGGGCTACATGCGACATCAGACGAGATACACAAGGAGATGACATGAGATGCCAGATGGAAGCATCAGATGAGATGCACGAAGGATGACATCAGACGAGATGTCAAAAGGAATGCATCAGACGAGATGCATGAAGGAGGTGACATCAAACGAGATGTCAAGAGAAATGCATCAGATCAGACGAGATGCACGAAGGATGACATCAGACGAGATGTCAAAAGGAATGCATTTAGACGAGATGCATGAAAGGGGTGACATCAGACGAGATGTCAAAAGGAATGCATCAGACGAGATGCACGAAGGAGGATGAAGATGATATCAAATCAAGATATGTGGGTGCATGTGTATAATGTGTGTAGCTGTATGAATGTGTGTGCACAATACAGCTAAGTGTGTGCACTGTGTGACAACTTATGTAGGTGTATGAGCAATGACAACCTATGTAGGTATGTGATGTGACTATTATGTAAGGAGATGAGACATGAGATGCATGATGATGCCTATAATGAATGGTGATATGCTTAGAATAAATTCGGATGAGATGGAATGATAATGCAAAGAGCAGAGAGATGACTCGCTAAATGAAGCTCTAATTTCGCACTTGCCCCTGGCTTGCAATTTCTGCGCTTGTTTTCTCTGCGGCTCTTCTGAGAACTGTTTGGAAGGAGATCGATTTTTGACCAAGCCATGATACGGACTATGACTCTTTGAAGACGATTTGCTTTTGAAAATTTTGAGTTTTGAATACAGTTTGAAAGTAATAATGAGATTTCAAAAATTTTGAATTTAAGATCAAAAGTTTAAAGGAGGGTGCCTTCTTTGCTTGCTAGTTTATGAAAGGGCCTGTCCTGGCTGGAGTTTGTGGATCTCTTGCCCTTCTTGGGCAGGATATAGCAATGAGCAATCTTAACCTTTAGAGTTATTGCGAAGGGAGATAGTTACTCAGTTCTGACCTTTTTGTATGCTGAACAGTGTCTTGCTTGGAGCTAAGGGCATTGGATCACTATGACATTAAGCTTCTTCGATCTGAGCTTGCAGAGATGTGTTGCTGGAGAGTCACAATTTTCTTCTGTCATCGAAACAGAATTCAACTTTTTCCCTTTTTTACCCTTGGAATGACCAAGTCATGGGGTCGCATAATTTTTGCGCAATGAGACCGTTTCCGGTTTTCACTCATGCCTGCGAAGTTAATAATTTATTCCCTTTTTTTCCCCTAGTAGCTATACTAGAGCTGGGCTCGCATTATTTTTGCGCCTTAGTGCCATTTCTGGTTTTCACTGGGCCTGCGACTTTGAGTTGAGCTGAGCTATCTTCTCCCGTCATCGCCTTGGTGGATTTGATGTGTTGCTTTCGGATACTTGTCTATCAATCTGTCTGTACTCTTAGTCTCTGAGGGATCTAGGAGGACTTAAGATAGGACGAAACGTAGGCTTAGGGGTCGAGGTTTTGGGAACACCCTTTTCGCTTCTGAGCTTTGCTTACTTGAGCACTTCTTTTGAGCTTTTGCTTTTTTCTTGTTGAGCTTTTTGGATTTGCTCTCTCCTTTTTTTTTTTTCTTTGATTTTTTCTTTTGCTCTTTACTTTTGTGAAGAGGCTAATGTGCTCAATTGATTGATTTGACCGCATCTGATTTTCAGGCTGCCTACGTACCCTTTTTAGGATCAGGTCATGTCGTAGTTCAGGTGCTTAGGCCCACAATGAAGCTTTGATAGGGGTGTCCCGGTAGATGTGCTTTAAGAAAGAAAGGCTATTAGGCTCGAAGGGCTAACTAGCGGATTTTGTTGATATGAACTTGATCGGGTGTACGAGTAGGGAAAAATGTGTGCCAAACATGGCCTCCTTTCATGTCCTACAGCGAATGAGAGTACAAACAGTTTCCTGACAAGATCCTTAACCATAGCATCTTTTGACTTGATCTGTGTTGACTGGCTCCAGGAGGTCTTCATTCTCCATACGGTTGTGTTGACGAATACTCTTAGAAAATCTGTTTCCAACCGTATGGGTCTTCGACAATGGACTGACCTTGCCCCTCGGTGTGATGCTTGGTCAATCTCTTTGTTGAGTGCTTCATATATTGTTCTGCTCCTGTCTTGTATACTGCCTCAGTATGGATGATGCATGCTCTGTGCACTTGTTCTGTATGAATGATTTGTAATTTGAAATCTTGACACTGGTCTGATAGACTGTGCGAGGCCTTTTTTTTTTTAAGAAATCTCTGATTTTCCCTCTGCCCCTACCGTAGCAAGGTTCCAATTTTTGCATACTTAAGGTCATTACTGAGTTTCGTTTCTTTCTTGCCTTGGCTCTGTAAGGTTGAGGGTTTCTTTTGGAAATTCCTCTTCCTGCTCATGGACATATGCTGCCCTTGGGTATTCTTGAAATTGAGTGGTTTAATCATGGTTCAGGCGAGCCCTTTTTAAACCAACAGACTTAGTTAGCACGAGGAGAGAAAACAATTTTGTTTTTAGGTGGCCTCAGGTTACTAGAGCTTCTGAGAAGTGCTAGATCATCATGGGCCAAATTTAGGCGTAAACAAAATGAGACTTCTTTCAGAAAAGTTTGTTTTATAGAATATGAGAAGTGAACATAACGTGTTTGACTACAAAATATAGACTTTACATGAACCAGACTATGGGCCACTGGCCATTACCTACAAGACTTGACAAAACAAAAATCAAAATTTGACAGGCTTGATCTCTGTTGACCCCTTCAGAAGCGTTCTTTCTCTGGCTCTCTGCCCCGAGATGCTTCATTCCCAGTGGCTATCAAAACGGCACAGGCATTGTCGGTTGGATTGGTTGGGTAGGCTGGATATGGTTAGCTTGGTTATTATGTGGTGGCATGGGGGTATCAAGGATATTGGTCTTTCCAGGAGCGAACTCAATCTTGCCCTGCTCAAGCATATCTTGGATTTTATGTTGAAATGCTCGACAATTGTCAGTTAAGTGACCTGGGCCTCGATGGAAGTCACAGTGTTGATCCACACGAAAATAGTGCGGTACTGGGTTAGGTATAGGGACTGGCTCTGGATGCTCAACCAGCTTTTTCTTTATGAGGAATGGAAGGAGCAGACTGAGTGAGTAGGGGAGACGAGTAAATTTCCTGGTTGGCCCGCGCTGCTGCCTTTGACCCTGGGCTTGGTACTGGGGTTGAACTGGCTGCTGAACTTGATGCTGATTAGGGGCCTGTGGCGTTGGTGCCCCAAAGTTAGGAACTCGGACTGGTGCTACAGGTGTCACCATTTGGACATCGGTTTCTCTCTTCTTGGGATCACGTCTCCCTCCGAACTTGTTGTTGTGGCTGCCTTCAGCTTGTGATGACTCTTGGTATAATGCAGAATGTATAGACCCAGACCGGATGGATGCTTCAATACGGGCCCCACTTCGGGCTACTATTGCAAAATCTGAGGTCTGAACTGCAGCGAGCAAAGTAGAGTAAGGCTGTTTCAGAGTCTTGAGAAATGTGTCTATTAGCTCATCGTCGGGTAGGGAAACTCTCATTCTGGCAGCCATCTCCCTCCATCGGGCTGCATACTCGATGAATGACTTGTCAGGTTTTTTGAACATGAGCTCAAGGTCACCCTTCTGTGGCAGGAGCTCTATGTTGAAAGAGTAATGTTCAACAAATGCAGTTGTCAGGTCCTTCCATGTCTTGATCCTCTCTAAATCCAATGACGTGAACCATCTCAAAGCCGGACCGGTCAAACTCTTCTGGAAGCATTGAACTAGTAGTGCAGGATTTCCACCGTGACCAAGCATGTCTCCGTAGTAGAGCCTGAGGTGAGTACGAGGACATCCCTTACCATCATATTTCTCGAAGACTGGGACTTTGAACTTTTCAGACACTGCTGCCCCAGTATAGAATGTTAAATCTGAGAAATCATTCCCCTGGACTGTTTTCCCCTTCTGCATCTGCTTGAGCTGCTCTTGGACTCTTTCCATTTGCTCTTGTTGCTTTTTTATGAACAGTGTTATCTCTGGGTTGAGCGAGTTTGGTTGATCTGGCGGGGCTTGGTTTACTTCCTCAGCAGGTTGGTCATACTGGCCAAAGTCTGGATCATCAGTGGGTTGAAGATTGGGGGATGATCTAGTAGGTTGTTCAACAGATGAAGGTCCTGGTTGAAGAATGGGACGGTTAGATGCCTGTGCCATGGTAAGACTCTTCAGTGATTCAAAGATTGCAGTGATTGAGCCTTTGATTTCATGAATTTCGCGTGCATTATCCAAAGCTTACATGATGGACATGTCAGCTGGTGCTTCTTCGTGCTCCATCTCTAAGAGTGCTAGTGGTAAATCTTCGGGATACTCTTTCTCTAGCTCTGCTTGTGCAAGGGCAAGTGCTTTAGTCATAGAACGAGTAAATCTCTGACTCATGAATGTACTACAATTGGAGATGAAATGAATGAGGTAGGTGATGACAAGACTTGACTTATATGATGACTATGATGCGGATGATGATATGAACAAGAGGAATTGAATTACTTTTTAACTTGAACCTTATGAATTGAATTGAATGAATTGAATCCTTTATAAATTTTGAATTGAATTAAAAAGAATCATGTATGAAATGAATTAAAATGAATGGATTAAGCTTAGACCTATCTAGCAATCAAGGCTCATACAAAGCTCCGAAAAGGTAGGTATAGGGATAAATTTGTCCTAATACCTGAATAAAGATGCAGGAGCGGCTTTAAACCAAGAGTAAAATAGGGATAAGGTTATCCCTCCTGACAGGTAGATTAATAGTCTACATGCTTATGCTGGTGTATGTAGGGTTTTGTCTAAAGGTTTGAGGAGCACTTGACCGTATATACGACTCCCCGGTATAGAACATACCTGAAAATGGATGATTGGTGCAAGTGGGAAAGACTAGTTGCGTTAACCGGAGATAACCATCTCTCGGTCTACAACCAGTACTTTCCACAGATCTTTGGGCTCCAGCATCGGGGATAACCATCCCTCGATTGTAAGCCTACCGGATCCAGCTAGATAGGTGAAGGGGTTCTTATTCTGGTATGCAATGAATATGAATGTATATACATCAATCAAAATCAAGCAATGAATAAAAGAAATAGAATCCTAGGCATGTTGCTAAGTTGACAAACAAATGTCCGAGGTTCAAATAATAAAAATTTGCAGCATATAGATGAAATTTAAAGCTTCTAATGTGGTTTCCAATGCTTGATTAAAACTCAGGTTTTTGGCTTGAACCCTGGTCTGCGAAACCAGAGTCCCCAGCAGAGTCGCCAGCTGTAAGTACCTGAATTTTAACCCTCCATTCCCGATCAGGATGGATCCCGATAAGGAATAGTGGTAAATTTGCAATTTGATTGAGAGTCGCCACCTATCTAATTCTGAGGGAAATAGGTCCATGAAATTGTTGGATAAGGCATGGTTTGAAAATCAAAGGTCAGGGTAAGGGATTCAATTGAGTTAGGGGAAGGTGTTAGGCACCTCTAAACTCCCATCCGGAGATGGTTACCTACTCCCTAAGTCTGAATCAAATAAAGGAAACCGTAAAGAAGCTTGCAGTTTGATATATATGCTGAGCAATGTAATATGATGAACATGGTAGAAAAGGGATATGGATTCTATCCTAGGGGGAGCTGAACCCGATCAGGGTTGCCTACGTATCCACAATGAGTGGAATTAAGCCACACGTAGTTCCGGAGGGAAGTTGATGGTTTGATTTGATTTGATTGGATTGGATTGTGGATGATTGAAAGGGTTGAGGGTTTTTGCTCTTATTTGATGAGCGAGGTGGCCTTTTAAGCTCGTGCTGAGGAGCGAGGTGGTCGTATTTGAACAGGGTTTGAATTGAGGCTTTGACAAGGGTTTAACTAGGGTTTAACTAAGGTTTCGGTAGGGTTTACCTGGAGTTAACTAGGGTTTAATTAGGGTTTAGGTAGGGTTTACCTAGAGTTTAGGTAGGGTTTACCTAGGGTTTAGGTAGGGTTCGACTAGACAAGGCTAGTTTTGGACTGGGCTTTGGACAAAAGTTCGACTAGACTAGGCTAGGTTTGGATAAAATCGGGCAGAGGTTCGACAGGATAAGCCGGGTTTAAGTAAAACCGGGCAGGGGTTTGACAGGGTAAGCCGGGTTTAAATAAAACCGGGCAGAGGTTCGACAGGGTAAGCCGGTCAATAGATGCATAGGCCTTACTTGTAACAGTAGTTCTGGTGATCTTCTTTTTTTTTTTTCTTTTTTCTGTTTTCTTTCACACCTTTTTTTCCTTGTTTTGGTGTGGACTATGTTTCATTCATCTTATGCCTACTCTAATTTGAATCTCTATTTAGTTTGGGCCTTTGGGCAATAGCCTCATGAGAAAAAGTAGGGTGTTTAGAAGGGTTTTTTGGTAGTTTTAAGGATCGTTCCGTAGTCTCTTAACGTCAATACTAAAAAAACTCATTATATAAGAAAATATTCAACACCAAAAACCCATCAGTCAAAATATCAAAACACCCTTTAAACCCCACACCATAAACTCGTAAAAATGGAAATCTCTCAATCAGAAATCACGAACAGGGGACAATTGACAGATGAAGACACACAAGCAAATGCTTATGAATATAAAGACGTTGTGTGCATTTATAGGGTTTTAGAGAGTCCAAAAGCAACGCTCATACTTGCAAGGATGACCGAATTAATTACTATAACTACCCCTGGCGTACACCATTGAATGCAACTTAAAGCTTGCTAGTTAGTTACAGTCACTCCGTCCTAATCTTTATACTCCAATGCACTTAAAGCTTGCTTGTTAGTTATATGCTTTCTTAATATCTATTTTGTGTTTTTTTCTCTTGTTGCTTATATGCTTTCTCAGTGCCAATAAATAGGACATTTCTTGTCGAACTGTATTGGCAGATTTGATTGGCATTTTTCCAACAGGGGACTGCAATGCCAGATTTGTTAGCTATATATGATTTCCTTGAATTCTAGAATATTTGAGCAGATGAAGGTCCACTAGAAAGTAGAAACAACTTCTTTTTCATTTCTGGTCGCTGAAGTGAATTCTGTTTTTTGTGTTCCTTTTGATGTTTGTGAGGTTCAAATGACAAAATCCGGGAGGTATTTAGGTATTCATGTTTCTTGTTGTACATGGAAGGGTTTGATGTTCAACAAAATGAGGGTCCTTATGGAGGTGCAGATCTTGGGCTAAAAACCCCTTAGATAAATATAATAGAAATCCTAGAAAATCCTGTACGCCAACACCCACCCACACACACACACATAAGGGGAAATAAAAAAAATAAAAAGAGAGGTTAAATTCAGTGATTGAAGGCAAAATGGTGGTGCTAGTCTACGAGTTAGTGTCTCTCAAAATATGGTATCACACCAGGAATTTGGTGAGAGACTCCTTCTTTGACAGTGTTAGATGCGAAAAATTTAGAAAAGTTCCTCAAACGTCAAACACTTTTGGGTGGGGAGGGTTGTTCTTTCTATTAAGAAGCCTTTTTATACCTTTCCATGTCCAAGTTCTACGTGTTTGAAGATATCATCTATGATTGCCAAAAGGGAGGCAAGAAATCAAGATCAGAATGTATTAGAGGTAATGGATGTAGCTGCATTTCAAGCAGGAGTACTTGGTTATGAATAGCGTATAAGGTGGATTACTATACCTACTTTGAAGAACCTGATATTAGATCCTTCGTGAAATGAGTGCAGAACCTCCATGCAAGATAGTTAGTACTATCAGAACACCTATAGTTCCCTACTTCACTCTAGCCTCCTACAAACTGTATAAAAATATAACTAGCAGCAGTTCTCTTAACTTTCTGGAAGAAATTAAAGTGAAAGTATTAACTACATACCATGCGGGACACCTAGGAGTTTGGAGAGGCCAAACAATCTTGTACTCAAAATTTAAAAACTTAGGATGAATATGGGATATGTATTCAGTATTCAAAGCCAATATATATGGTTGAGAAGAGAGGTAAGAGGATTGGGTTTTTCATCATTTTGCCGTGCATAAGCTATTTTAGAATGGTAAGAGGTAAGAATAGTTAGTACTATTCTTTTTTCATCATAAGGCTCCTTTCACAGTGGAACTTGAAGAGAAAATGCAGAAGTTTCACGAAGAACGTGCATAAGCTATTTTAGAAAGAAGAGCCACTGATAATGCGGATGAAATGATGGAATTAGAGACAGCTGTGAATGCACCAATGTCGGTCTCCAGTAAAGGTGGTGGCTATTCTGCAATGGTTGTTGCCACCACCATTGTAGCACAAGCCGCATCTGCTGTGCCGAGAAAAGGATTGTTCCAGCATAAGGATGTGCAAGGAGGATTGTTTAAGCATTAAGAGTATTGTCAATCCAGGATATTTGACACATAGTATGACAGACAAGGAGCTCTTTTGGAGGGCTTCATTGGTACCAAAGAAAGAAGAGTATCCATATAAAAGAGTGCCTAAAGTGGCATTCATGTTGTGGCCTAGGCATGTGTGTTTGGGTTTGGGTGTGTGTGTTGAGTATAGTGTGTTTACTGTGTTACCAAGGTAAAGAAAAAGGGTTAATTGATACCGCTGGCTATTACTAATACTAACTACTAAAAATGATAATAATTGATGCCTTGTAAGGGGGAAAATTAACATTAATTTTGAGCTTAAATATTAGAAATATCATGTATGCTAAAGTGGAAATCAGACTAAATGGTTGTTAGCTCTGTATAGGAACCACTTGGTTGTTAGCTCTGTGTGATGGAATTATTCTTTCCTATAATCCTATAGGGCAATATGCATGCTACTTCTAGATACTAAGGGCACCAAAAACTAACTAATAAGGCCTGCTACTTCTAGATAGATGATCTTAAAGATGACAAGTTAGAGGGTTATACCTGCGAAGTACTACAAATATCTGAGGAAGATGAACCCCTTATGTTCTCTTCAAAAATTGAAAGTCACTTGCTAAGGTCCTCAATTTTCGACTCAAGTGTTTGCTTCTTCCATTTAGCAGCCTCCTTCTAAGGAGTTGATGCAGGAATAGTGGTCTTAGAGACACCACTACCCATTCCCCGTACACGCGCCCTTCCATCACGACCACAAACCTGTTCAAGTAACAGAAATTGATATTAAACGAGAAATTACACTAGGAGGAATACAATACAAGAGGGGATGAATGAATCATATACTTGTGCAACAGGGTCATTATCTAAATCTGCATATCCTAATGATGGATCCATGCTAATAATTTGTTGTATTTCATCCAACAAAAATATATAATTAGCTAGAAAACTTATATTACTTGCTTATTGATATTAAAACTATCTAAAGTTTTTATTCTCACTATTTGTTGGCTTGTGATATGGAAAGGGCAAGTCCCATCCTTCTTTGTGTGGGTGGCCACATATACTTCTGTCCTTGTTACTGTTCCACTATAGCTCTTCTTTTTCTGTAAAAGAAAATAAGCAAGCATTATGGTCTTATTTAATGAATTATAAGAAATTAATAATATCTCAAATTATTACCAACTCCTTAGCAGTCCTAGCTGCTCCTCGTCTACCAGACGTGTGCGGGCTCATCATATGCTTCCTGGAAGACTTGCCCTTTGCCCGACGAGTCTTGTCTTCATCTGTTGAACTTATATCAACAAATTTCTCCCAATCTTCTCTTCTCACCTGATGATGGGGATTTCTTTTTCGTTCGGCATCCGTTTCAAATTTGTCACAATGTTTGTGGAGCTCGTGTTTCCAATTCGTCCAGGCAGAGTTGGCTTTCACCAATACTGAACCTTTGTGTGTGATTGAAATATTATACTCGGACTATGATCAACATTAGAAGATAAATCAAATTTATCGTCAGTATAAAAATAAAGTGAATTCTAATTACCACCACATGCACTCACCAAGACAAGTCTCCAAATGAGTTCCTTGATTTCATCTGGCACTAAAAGCCAACTAGAGTATGCAGGTGGACAATGTGTCCTCATGACCCTCCCCAAAAATGTTGCAAATTTTAGGGTGCCAATGAACTGCCCATCCTCATTAAATTCTACTAGCCGACGTTCGTCTGCACAAATAGTATAGTATAGTGTTAATTAACCATTAATGACAAATACTAAGCAAATGAATATAATAAACTCACGTGGTTGTGGCGTCCCGCTTTGTCCAGACCCACTAGGTCCATAACCACTAGGTTGAGACCCACTTGATTGCTCTTCACTCATTACTTCAATCTTTTATGACAAAACTAATACAAAAATAGAAGAACCAACACTATGAGATTATAATTAAATGCTACAAATAATGCTGAAAATTCACTTACATTAATGATATAGGAACAAACTTATAAGTATCCAACAACCAAACAAGTATACAAAGAAACACAAAACAGCAGTGAATATGAGTTATACCAGAGTCTATTAAGTGGAAGCTTGCTTCTATCACATCTCATTTAAGTGGTTAAAGACAGTTATGTATGTGAGATAATATGAGTTATACTCGAGTAAGAAATGCCGGATCTCTGTTAGGCATGCTTAAGAGGATGCAAATTCAAAAATAACTTGTCATTGCAATGGATCTGCTTTGGCAGATTTGGCTACGGATTTCCCTTTGCCATATATGGGATCTTTTTATTTACCTTGAATATAAACCTTGGAGCATAAATAAAATTGGAAAAGATTAGGTGAAAACAACTAGGGTGAGTCTACTTGCTGAAGAGTCCACCTAGCATTCCCCATTCACAGAATGAGTAGCTGACTAAGATGGATGAGTGAAAGAACTTAGGAATTTGAGCCATCCCGGATCTTATTTTAGGCCAAAAACTCAAACATCAGTTTTTAATGTACTAATTTCCTTACCGTGTCTCATAAATATAACTAATTTGCATAATTCATTACTACACCAAATGCCATGATATTTCATGAATTTTCTAAAAGTTGAATATGAAATCTTGATTACCTTATTCTAGAATCACAGTTTTTATTATCCTTTTTGCATATATATATAGACACATGCACTCATATATATTGGTAAGAAGCAAAGTCATGTGTTTAAATTTAAGATCCAGGTTATACTACTTCTTTTCCTTCTGTCGTAGAGGATAGTTAGGGTTAGAGGGGAAGAGAAGAAAATAGTAACATAGTGGAAGCTTGTGACGGGTAGGAGATATGTAAACAACTTGCTAATACCAATCGAAGACAAGGCAAGCACATAACTTGATAATTCCAATCAAAGATGTTTACATTCAAAATAAACCTAGAGTTTTCAACCCATCAAAAAAAAGAATGTCTCACAGAATCAAATTCTAGTACATGCATTCTATATACATTAATTTTCATCATCTTCTACTACATCAACGACTAATGCAGATGTTAAAGTATCTGCTTTTGTTCTTGCTTCAAACACTAAGGGATCTTCATAAGCATCCACACCCCGATGCAATCTATTTGGAACATATAAGACAACATACCAATTATCCCTAGTGTGATCCTTGCAATAACAGACCTGAGTAGCTTGAGATGCAAGAATAAACGGCTCATCATCTTCCATTGATTTTCTTCTGAACCTCCCCAGGTTAGCAAATATCAAGTTCATTTCTGGATCAACATAACATCTATTTGATTTATCTTCTATACGCACTCAATCACAAAAGAAGACTATTTCTTTGTAATCATAGTAATCCAATTCAAGAATTTGTTTGATGATGCCATAATAATGGACTTCTTCTTCCACAAGATTTTTATCTTTGGCACTTGCCCTGAAACTAGTAACAGCCTTTATAGAGACCCCACTATTCTGTGTCGCCGTGCTCATTTCCCAATCCGCTGTACAAAAAACATATCCATTTACAGCATATGCATTATATGACAATGCATTAAAGTTTGGACCATCGGCAAGCCTCTTCAGGGTAGATATTTTTTCTTTTTCTAATTGTTGTCTTAACCAAGGAATGTAATTCATCGCCTTTTTTGTTTGTCGATTGCCCCTTTGACTTTTATCACTAGACATGTGAGATTGAAGGTATGTCTGATACTTTCTATGAATGCAAGTAATAGATCTTTAAATTAAGTATTAAAGTATGTTAAATCAAAATAATAATTGTAAAGATATAAATGTCAAATTTTGCTTACTTCTCCACTCAGCATTTTTAGGACACTATTGTAGAACCCATTTGCGTGCTTGTTGGTAAAGCAAATGTGGGAGACGGTAGACCTTTCCCTTTTTATCGATAAGATAGGCATATTCGACTTCATCATCTATAAACGCCTTTCATCCCCGCTTATGGCTTCCTTCCCTACCATCAGACATGTATTCCATACAGAACCTCATTGATTCTTCCATGAGGTACTGCTCTGTAATAGAGTCCTCTGGAAAGTTTGATTCACAACGTATTGTTTGTATGTTTTCATCATCCTGTAACCGATAACATCAATCAAATATTGATGCGAAATCTTTGAATTAAAAAAACTATGTAATTCAAAAAATTTATTTACCTCTCAAAAGGATACATCCATCGATATTTAACAGGTCCGCAAACCTACGCCTCCTTTGCCAAGTGCACAACGAGGTGTGCCATGGAAACAAAAAATGACGGCAGGACGTACTTTTCGAACACACAGTGTTTTCACAATGCGTTTTCTAATCTCCAAAAGCTCAATACAGATAATAACCTTGAAACATAGGATATTGAAAAATATTGACAATTGTCGAATAGCAGCATACAATGGTTTATGTTTCTTGAATGCGTGCATCAGTAACACGGGTAGTAATTGTTGTAGAAGGATGTGATAATCATGTGACTTCAAGCCCTTAAGTTGCAAATCCTGAAAACTAACATTATGTTTCCAATTTGCACTGTATCTGATAGGAACCTTCAAATTATGCAAAGTTTTACAAATTATCTCTTTCTCTTCTCAAGACAAAGAAAAATGAGCTTTGAGACAAGACACTTTGTCGTTCTTTTCAATAGGCCATAGATTTCTTCTTATCTTCATAGCCTTAAGGTCCTTATGGGCTTCAATATCATCTTTTGTCTTACCTTTCGTGTCCATAATTGTTGCAATTAAATTCTCTGCAATATTTTTTTCCACGTGCATTACATCCAAATTATGACGAATAGACAAATCTTGTATAGATAAACAAGATATATTATTATCAATACTATGTATTTCGCAACACAATAACATTCACCTTCCAATACGGTAAGTCAAACAAGATTGATCTCTTTGACCATGTAGTGCTATCCTTAGCCGCGGACTTCTTCCTCTTCTTTCCTGCTACCTTTCCATAGTTGGTCTGAATAGCTTCCATTTTGCATAATACTTCAAACCCACTCAAACGGCGAGGATGCTTCCTAAGTTTTTCTTTCCCATTAAATTGTGATTTTTGACTCCTGAAAGAATGACTTGAATCTATTAGGAATCTTCTATGGCCCATGTAAGCAAATTTTTTTCCATGTGATAGCCACACTGAGTCTATCACTTCGCTGCAAACTAGACAACCATACTTTCTTGTGGTCCTACAACCCGAAAGATGGTTGTATGCAGGAAAATCATGTATTGCCCATAACAAAATTGCTTTCATGATGAACCTATTCTTAGTGTGGGAGTCATATGTTATGGTTCCGGTAGATCACAATTCATTCAACTCTACGACCAATGGCTGCAAGTAGACATCAATGTCATGTCCTGGACCATTTGGGCCAAGAATCAATAGTGATAACATGGTAAACTCTTTAGGCATGCATAAAGATAGGGGGAGATTGTAAGGAACAATCATAACAGGCCAACAACTATAAGAGTTGCTCTTGTTCCCAAAAAGATTGAATCCATCTGTTGCATGGCCTAGCCGAACATTACGTGGCTCGGTAGCAAAGTAACTCCACCTAATATTTAATGATTTCCAACTGGAAGAATCCACCGGATGACACATGTGGCTATCATTTTCAACTGAATTTGCATGCCATTTCATACTCTGCAATCCATGGTACACTATACATTCTTTGCAACCTTTGTGTTAATGGAAAGTATCTTAGCTTCTTCCACGGTAAAAGTTTAGCCCTCGACTTTGAGTCATCCACCGGTTTCCATCTGCTTTCACCACACGTAGGGCAACTTTCTTGCATGCTCTCTCTAGTATAATATGCAATCATTACGACATGCATTGATAATCTGGTAGTCCATACGCAAGGACTTGATCAATTTCTTTGCAGTGTAGGTGCTATCCGACAAAGTGTTCTCATCTAGCAAAATCTTTTTGATAATTTTTAATAGCTCTGTGAAACTATTATTAGACCATTGATATCTAGATTTCATGCTGAACAACTGAACTGTGACTGATAATTTTGTGTGCTCACCTTGACACGAGGGATATAAGGGTTGTATCACATCCTCCAGTAACCTCTTGTACTGAATATCCTCCTATGAATCACCTGAAGCTTGACCGTCATATTTATCATGAGCTTCATTCAGGCATGTATCCATATCATCGGGACTAACACGTCCAAATGTGTTATTCAACATATCTATCACTGTCGCAACCCAAAATACCCCCTAGGAGTTAGGGATACTTTAGTTCGGACCGCCATATCATACATCTCATATGACACATAAGACATACATACTTCACCATCCTGTCAGAGTACACAAGTTATAAAATATAGCGGAAATGATTTATAATACATAGTAGAAGCAATTTATAATCCAATACTCCTATCGTTTGGCTTAAGTCTGAACCAATAGAACACGTCCAAAATATAAGGTATGGAGTGGACAAGTCCCACTCTCAACATAACAAAACAGCAATATGATCTCTCTAATTCTCTCAAAAGAAATCAAAGTCGAGCCGCTTATTAGCGATCCATCATCCTGGTAGTGGTCCATAGAGGGCTCTGGATCATAGTATTCTTCCTCTATTCAAGGCTCCGTACCACAAACATCAAATGGAACACGTGCACCTGCCGAAGTCAATAATCGGTTGAGCATGGAATACTCAGTGATGTACAAACTACTAACTAACAGTGAATAATATCATGAATATGCATAAGCTTAGAGAATAACATTCGTGAAAGTAGTTACCAAAACCTTTTTCTTAACAGTATTCGCGTGAAAAAAAAAACCAAGTAAATCTTGTCATGTGATAATCATATTCTTTTGAGTTCTTGTGAATTCTTGTGAAAGTTAGGATTCCTTGTGAGCATGCAAGGATCTGGGTATGCATGATTTTCTTGTGAACTTGCAAGCTTGTGAACTTGTGAGCTTGTGGACATGACTACTTGTGAGTCCATGTATAGTGAGATTCCTTGTGAGCTTTGAAATGATCTTAGAACTTGTCACTTACTAACCCCTAGTTTGGCCTTATCACTTGTGAGCTTGTGAGAATTCTTTTAATCAAAACCTTGCTTATGAACTTTTAGAAATACCCTTTTCTTGTGAGAAAACATCGGATCATGCGAGACTTGTAAACATCATGCTAGACTTGTGAACATAAGGTGCATATAGTACTTGTGAATATCATGGTGAACTTAGAAAACTTGTAAACATGACATCATATTCATAGAATTTCAATATTAGTGATAGCTTACATCTTATATCCAAATCATCATCCAATCAATTCAAGAACAACCTTAAACATAGTGTTTTGCTTTAAAAATAATAGCACAAGGTAGGTAGTAGAGTGTATCTACCTCTCTAAATCAACCCTTCGATCGAAAACGCTTTAGAACAGTTGAGAAGCGAGATAGAGTGCCTTTGAGGTTGAGAAATCAACTCAAGAACATTCAAAATCAAAACCCCTAAGCTTCTCTCTTCTTCCTCTTTCTTCTCTTCAAATTTCTTCCCAAAACTCTCTCTAAGGGTTGTGATAACCCTAGCCCACAAAATTGAGCTATTTATAGCCAAAGGGGATGAGTCAAAGACTCAAACACCTCCCAAAATATCCCAGGAGGTCGGCCATAGGCAAAACAGACACCACCGGTCGACCGGTAAAAGGATCGGTCGACCGGTCAAAAGAACCCTCTCTATCTAAAAAACTCATACAAAAATTCGTGCCTTCGGTCGACCGGTAAGGAGGTTCGGTCGACCGGTCAAGGTTCGGTCGACCGGTAGCAAATTTGGTCGACCAGATTTGCCTGTTTTTCCCCTGTTTCTTGGTTTTGCACTGTGCTTTGGTCTTTTTCCCTTCCTTCTTCTTCCTCTTATACTTATTTTACTTTAAAATATTTAAATTAATGTGTTTAACCATTAACTTTAAGTTTTAAATTAAAACAAGGAAGTACCCCCCATTTGAATCCAATAAAAATACTTAGAAATTCCAATTCCTCATAACTCAAAATTTGAATTTCTAGTTTTAGGCAAAATCCGCAAAATCCGGTTCATCGTAACTTTTTCCATTGCTCGAAAACCATTCTAATCATATGTATAAAATCCAATAAAAATACTTAGAAATTCAAATTCCTCAAAACTCAAAATTTGAATTTCTAGTTTTAGGCAAAATCCGGTTCATCGTAACTTTTTCCATTGCTCGAAAACCATTCTAATCATATGAATAAAATCCCATAAAATCAACTAAGCTTAGTTGACCTATAAACAACCATTACCGGGACTTTTTATCTCAAAATTCAAAAATTTACATTTCATGGTTACTATTCACCGCACTATTCACAACACTATTCACAGGCTATGAAAATGAGATCCGGGGTTCTACAGTCATTCTTGGGTATAAATCTTCATGTTGATTACTAGTCGACGTAGTAGAAGCCCCAACATTGTCATCATGTATCAGAAATGGTTCTCCATGGTGGATCCATCTATTGTATGACTTATCTATACCATCACAAATTAAATGCTTTGAGATAACTTATAGGGTTTTCTTCCCTTGTAAATTATAACATTTAACACAAGGGCAACAATGCCAATCAATGCCCCTATAATTCTGTTTTACGAATGATAGGAATGATACAACACCTTCGAGGTATTCAAAAGACATCCTCGGTGTTGTCATCCACTCCTTGCTTGGGGGGGGGGGGGGGGTCGAAGAAGACATCTTTGACATCTTTTAGTTAGCCGGGAAAAATTTGAAAATGATATAAGAAACTTGGAATCTAATGTTGGTATACTACATTGTTGAGGGGAAGAGATTCTTACAATACAAAGAAGGTAAAAATTATTAGAATAAAGCTCTAAATTATATTACATGAAAATCATCAATTGATTGAGTTTCAGAGATATGGGTGTGGAAAAGCAAAGATGATGGTCTTGCTTTTCTTAATTTTCTTTCCTTTTTTTCATGATAAAGTGAAGAGATTAATGAGTTATGCTTGTAAAGGGAAGCACAGGAAAGGAGAGAGTGTTCACAAAAGAAAAAACCCATTTTGTTTCTTTTGAGAAATTTCTAGAAGAAATGGAGACCAACCCTTCTGTATTCAGTCCAGATTTATTTGAATCTTCCTTTTGGGTTCTGAAAGCGGGAAAGCAAGAAACACTAACAAGAGAAAACAGAGCATGATTCAGTCTTGAAAAAGAAACACACATCCATTTCAATCAAAATACATAAACCCTAACAATTTAAACTATCTCAGAGGGTTAAAGATGTTCTCAATGTGTTCTGAAACCGGGAAAGCATCGTGGTTATGTATGGTCACAAATCCTGCATTCATAAAAATACCCCCACCTAGACCAATTGGAGTTCACATTATACAATTATGAAAGTAGTACTTAAGAAGTAAACAATAAAACAAGATTCAAATTGGGGGAAAAATAGGCAAAATCCATCATTCCCAAAATATGGGAAGGCATGAGGACATCCAAAGAGGGAACCCAACAGAACAATAACACGGGAAAAAATATACGGAGAGACTAATTTTATAAACTTTTAGTAAAGATAATTTTATAAGCCATTGATTTTATAAACTTTTAGTAAAGCTAATTTTTACTAATAGCATGATATCACGATGTTAACAGTGTCTCAGTATTTGTAGAAGTATAACTGATTTGGGAAACACTAAACCAAATTATCCATTTCTTGTATCCATTTATCAATTTTTGCATTAATATACAAACATGGTACAAAAGGTTGTCACAAAATGCAATATGAAAAGACAATTTATTATCAAATCTCAAGACAATGGGTTCTTAAGAAGAATGTTAAAGTTTGTTGAACTTGAACCGTATGCTTTACTTCCATATCTCTTAATACATAAAGATATAATGAAGTGATTAACTACTAATCAAGCTATGAGACCAATCAGAACATTGTGACAGAGCCCAATATGTAGTGTAATTCCTTGAGCAGATGAAAGATAAGATAATCATTACTAGTAT
Organism: Tetracentron sinense; assembly: GCA_015143295.1. NCBI lineage: Eukaryota > Viridiplantae > Streptophyta > Magnoliopsida > Trochodendrales > Trochodendraceae > Tetracentron > Tetracentron sinense. The sequence goes on from CM026573.1 coordinate 24,171,926, forward strand.
TTCATCTACATAGCAGACTTACTATTTTATTTCTTGATCAAAGAGAACAACACTGAGAATGAGTTGGTTTAATACCCACCAAACCCTAAGTACATAATTAGAGAAACTATAAGAATATCTGTTAAAGAAATCAAAATTGCAAACACTGAGAAAATAGAAAGGCTAAAGCATAAACTAGATCCACCAAACCCTAAGTCAAAAACTTGAACAGGAACTCTGAGAAAATAAATGACAAAAAGGGAAAGGAAAAATACCAGAAAGCAGAGCTTTGAAGGCCTTCTCGACAGTTTCACCACTACAAATCAAATGCCTCATAAAAAGAAAATGAAAACCCAAAAATAAAGATGAAAACCCTCAAACCCTAACAAGCCTCACCTTCGATTAGTGAATCTCGATTCTGGCCACTAACTGAGAGAAACTGAAATTAGTGAGTTCGATTTGAGAGATATTAGCCTTCGATTTGAGAGAAACTGAGAAGAAATAGTGAATGAGAGAGACAACCTGCAAATGGAAAACAATGTTAGGAATTGAAGCTTTAAAACCCAAAAACTCAAATAAATAAAATGAATGACAAAGAGAAATCGAAAGAAACGAGAGAGAGAGAGAGGAGAAGGAATCGAAATAAAATGATTGAATAGAGAGTTCAATTTGGGAGGATGCCGAATGCCTTCAAGTTGAATGTCTTCTTCTACTACTGATAAATAGGTGAGCTACTGCCACAGAGTTGAAGCTTGCCAGAGAAATGAAGATTGGAGGTGTGATACTCCCAGATCTGGTATGAAATACATAACTAAAAAAAAAAAACAATAAAACAAAATAAAATAAGAAAAATGGAAATTAAAGAAATATATAGGGGAGGGAAGAGAAGATGACCTAAGGAAACACATTATTGTGGCCAATCTCAATTAACTTTCATGGGAAGTAGCAAATCCAGTCCTGAAGAGAGAACCAAGCACACCATAAAGCTTTCAACATTGTATTTCCTCAAGCCCCAAAACACCCATGCTTTTTTCTCCTAATTAATCTACATAATTCCCTGGGAGAGAATTCAATTTAGAATATTGACCACTTATCGAATCTCTTATGAATACTGCTTTAATCGATTCTATATCTCTCATATCCTTATAATTTTCAAGCAATCAAAACGAAGACTTGTACAGCCAAATCAGAACTAAGGAAGGTGAAATTAGGCAAAGGAAAGTAGGAATTTCTGTTATACACATGACAATCCACACTTCTAAATCTCAATCTCACAGCACTTGATAAAAATTAAAGAAAAGGACTAAAGATATGTTCCATAAGAATAAGATCTACTGAGCTTTTACTAAGCGAAAATGTCTAGAATATTACCTAGTTATCTAACTCCAATCTGGTTGATTCTCCAACTGAACTCTAGAACTCTCTTCTCCTTAGGAGTAAAAACAGACAAAATATATAGCAGTAGCTCTGAATCAATTAAGATCAAACCAAGTATGGTCTAAGGGTAGTTGATAAACCTCTTATATTCATCGATATCAAAGGAAAACAAATCAAATTAAAATATAAATGAAAAAAATACAACTAAAACAGAAACCCATGCATTTACTAATCTAGAAAAATGTTTGTTAGAGAGAACTCATTTAGAACATGACTCAATGATCGAAATCCCATCCGGGTTTTGCTATAATTTCATTACCCAGTAAGAAATTGAAATTTCAACCTATAGATGATCTAAGCTGGAGCAATCAATGGAGGTGGTGTTGCAATCGTTGGAGATGATCTACTGGCCAGAGATGAATCTGAAAAAATAGAGCAATCAATGGAGGTGGTGCTGCAATCGTTGGTGATGCACGACCTGGTCGGAAATAAGATCAGAAATACAGTGATGATCTACAAAGCGATGATGATCAGATTCGATCTAAAATGATGATCTACAAAGCGAGAGAAAAGTATTGCAGACTTTTGGTTTCGAAGTTCGCCGAAATTGCTACTGGTCGGAGACGATGATTTGAGAAGCAAGAAGATCTACTAAAGAGAATTTTGGGGAAAAAGAGATTGCCGGACTGGAAAGTAAGGGGAAACAAAATAAAGAAGAACACTAGGGTTTCGCGTGGGAGAGGGTAAGTTCACAAAAGAACGAAGGCCATAGGCCATTGTTAATAACGACAAATATATATGACGTCTCAGGGCCGTCGCATATTTAACGAACAGATTAGAGCCATCATTTTTTTTGAAAAATACAATCAGTTTTTGCCCCTTTTCATGTAGTGCTAAAAGGATCTCCTATTTTCAGTTATGGGACCAAGTGCTTCATCACCTTTAAGGTGTAGCCTTGTTGCTAGGAAACACTTTCCAATAATTTCTTTAGGATCATAGAATGCTAAGTCCCTGGACTTCCACTAATCATAATAATGTCCATTAACACATTGTGATTAACCTCCAGAAATTAGAGAATTGCTTGCAAGTACTATCTCACAATTTATTTACAAATAAATCATTCCACAATCTGATATCACATATAAGCTTCTAGGATTGAAACAAGTCCACTGTCTAGTCCCTAGCTTATGAATAGAACTCTTTCTCATGAATAAATTTTCTTTGCACTGAACTTCCAAAACACTTTCAAAGAACCATTAGAAAAGAACTGACATATACATATACTTTTCTATATTGAAAATATCAACTTCGATAAAGACCATTTTACCGAAAAGCACCAGTATTGGATTTTTAGCTCAGATCAACAAGTATCATCTTGATATCATTATCTCCAATTAAGGAGTAGTGGATTCCTTATTGAGTGTTTACACACTTCTCCAAATATTGTGTACATGACCCAATGTACCCGGAGTTAGTCCTGTGTATTGGATATTGCTGATTGGCACATTAAAGCCATATAGATAGATGTTTGAGAAGATGTTAATCTCTCAGGTCTAAGGATAATTTATCGAATGGATTTAACCTTAATATAATCTGACAGTGTATCCCTTAGGGTATCGACTTATGACACCGTTTAATATTATGTACTTACTACATATACTCACATGTTAGCCCAGAGTCAACACTCTCTGTGAATGAGATTCATCACACTATCTTATAAAACTACACATGTGTAAGCTATGATGAAGTACAACGCCCAACCAGTACTCTAGAGGCTTAGAACATTATTAGGTTTACAAGGAACTGGAAAATCATATCTCCTCACAACCTTTGCATGATTTTCCTACAAGTTTACCTATGGAACATTATGTCATCATCAAATGAGACATTAACAATTATAAATACCCTTTATATATAGTTGTGGGAATGTGATGCTTCTCTACTCAACATAGAAAAGTCTTATATTGGCTTTCGAGCGCATATATATCCAATAATCTCCCACTTGCACTCTAAGTCAATTTGATGTAATGTCCATCTTCCTAGTGATGTTTCTCAAACACCAGCTGAGGCATAACTTAATATATATATATGGGTCTATCATATCTGCTTTACCACAACTATTGTACTAATGTAATAACACTTGCAACTCTTGCAGATTTATTATCAATAACCACAATCTTAAAAGACAAAAACAAAATGTTACTGTCCAACAGTCATTTTTAGAAGTTAACTTGTTTGTGCTTTACTAGTGTATAATGCCCATGACTAATCTGACCAATATCTTATCAGATCAATATATGATGAATATCTGATCTAGTACAAGTATATTGTTTCATGATATCACATATCTAAGAGAAACAGATTTCATTCCCCAAAGGTAGAAAACTATTTTCTTGGAATCTTACTTGTACAAAAACATAATTGTTATTGAGAGAATAACAATATCATTTTTCTTTTTGTCCCTAAACCATTCAGGACTAAGAAAACATGATATTAAAGTTTTGTCTTTTATTGCAAAATTGCTAGATCACATCTAAGAGAGAAGAATATTACATTCACAATGAGTAGAATGTTATCTTTGTATAGAGTCAGGAAAGTAATCATGCTCCCACTAACCAGTTTGTACACAAAGGATACTTTTATTCTTAGATGAAAATCAAACAACTTGATTACTTCATCAGAATAAAAGTTAGTCCAACTACAGATTCTAGGACTTGTGGGTTCTAGTGTTACTATTTAGGTATGGTGAGACTAGAGAGTTGATCTCTATCAATTCTCATAGTTATTGGTCTTTTGGGCTTCCGCTTCTAGAACAATTCTAGATTCAATTTCTCTCCTAGGAAATTTACATTCTTGTTTACAAATATCTTTTGTTATCCAAGAATAGAGACCAAGTGTCTCTAATGTGAATCCCAAGCTTATCTTCTATCAAATCATATCCAATATTGTTCGATTTTAACAATACCATCATGCTATGGTTTGTTATAGGAATTATCAGAGACAAGATGTAATGAGAGTAATTTATGAAATTTCTATTAAGAAGTACTCTTCTCATCCATGGAAGACTTACCTAGTAGTTTCTTTATTTCATTGTGGAATTCCTTGAACTCTTCAAAGAAGGTGAAATAAATTTAGCTACCTCTTAAGGGAAGAATCATATAACTACGATCATCCATGTGTATTAATACAATACGGGAAGACGCATCTTTCTCCATGATAATTACTTATAGGACTAAGTTCACAAAGATTAAGGGATGTGCCAGATACAATGTATAGCCCCCAATCTTCATTTCACTAAGTAGTGAATAGTATGTGAATAGTGCTTAAGTAGAGTTTTGTACACTAATGAACTTTTTGCTAATATACATGTTTGGATATGTGGCGTGCATGTGTTGATAGGTCTATATATCCTTAAGGAGTATGTTTTAAGCTTAAAAGGGTGTTAGAATGGGATTGGAGAAGATTCAAGTAGTGGAAACAGGGCTTTGCAGCAAAACAAGGGATCACCGATCGCTCGGTGATAACCACCGATCGACCGGTCTTCTATCGATCGCTCGGTAGCTGTCGACTTGTTAACTAATTTGTATGGGGAAAAATACCAGAGAGGGTGTTTTCAACCGATCTCTCGGTTGAAACCACCTATTGCTCGGTAAGCCACCGATCGCTCGGTCTTGACCACCAATCGATCGGTTGTACGCAGATTTTCTTCATTAAGGGTCTTTGAGTCTTTAGCCATTGCCCCTTTGCCTATATAAGGCTTGCTTCATGCCTTAGGGTTTCAGAAACCCTTTGTGCATTATTTTGAGAGAGATTTGAGAGGAAGAAGAAGGAGAAAGCTAGGGTTTGCTCAAAGCTTAAAGAGAGATCAAGTTTCTTCCCTCCTTGGGTGTTCCTTATCAAAGAACTTGAAGCTTTCACGTGTTCCAAGTTTTTGGAATCAAAGTCATTGATTTCACCAAGGTAGATACACTCTAGTACCAATCTTGTGATATTACTAGTTACCATATGATCATTCTTCTTATTCTAAACTATAAGTCTTGATTTATTACGAAGTGTGATGTTGTTTTTGTACCAGGATGTTGGCCCGCTAGATAGGCATCATGACTTTGACTTCTGTTGACTCTATTAGTTAGAAGACATGATACTTGGTTAAGTGAGAGTGGGACTTGTCCACTCCACATTTTGGGATACATATATGTGTATATTTTATTGGTTCACACTTGGACCAAGTAATAGGAGTGTTAGTTACATTTTGCTTCTGCTATGTGTTTTAAATCGTTTCTGCTATGTATGTCTGTGTACTCTGACCAGGTTATTCATGTGCCTTATGTATCATATGGATGTATGATACGGTGGTCATGAGTCAAAGTATCCCTAACTCCTAGGGGGTATTTTGGGTCACGACAGACTTGGTATCAAAGCTCTAGGGATCCGTTTCCCTTGGGCTAAGCAGAAGTGAGTTCTCTGAGTTGAACTTAGAACTCAGATGGAGTTGTTTGTGTTAGGCTTGCTACCACGACATAACCGGTATCAAGTGAATCCTTAGGTCAGTCTAGGAGCCTAGTTTAGATGTCAGTTTAGACTACACCCTTAGTCTTATTCCAAGAGGGTAGATGTGCGACAAAGGGGTCTTAGCTACGCTAGAAAACTAAGTTATAATTGTATGATTATGTGTATACTTCGATGTATACTATATGCAGGTATTAGCATTTCATGATAATTGAATTGCTATATGTTATGTGAGGATCGGTATCCAAGTTACACTCATGTTTTGCCAATTGATCTCAGGATTTTACATCATGAGACGTGGCAATCGAAGTCGTGGTTACCATATTCAAAGATCCGAGGGTGAGGTTCCAAGAGAGGAAGAGCCGCTTTACTTCACGAATGCTTTGGATTCCATAGCGGAGACTTTGGCTTTATTGGTGGCCAGACCTGCTGTGGTTACTCCTACCCCACCGACTACTCCTGTGCTTCCGCCGGTGCATCACACCGTGGGTCTTGAAGCTTTCCAAAGACTATGGCCTCCTATGTTTTATGGTACTCTAGACCCAATGGTGGTAGAGACATGGATAATGCAGTTGAAGAAGACCTTTCGGGCTCTCCGATGTACTAAGGAGCAGTAGGTCGAATGGGCTTCCTTCGTGATGGAAGGTGAAGCCGAACATTGGTGGAGAGTTACCCAAAGGTAGAGAGATGTTGCGAAGGAAGGGGAACCCTGGACATGAGCGAATTTCCTGGATACCTTCCGTGAGCAGTATTTTCCCAAATTCATTCGGGAACAGAAGGTGAGGGAAATCATGCTCTTAGAGCAGGGAGCGATGAACATGGCCGAGTATGAGGCTAAGTTCACCGAGTTATCAAGATTTGCTCTGCATTTGGTTGCGATTGAAGACCTGAAGGTCAGAAAGTTTTAAATGGGATTGAAGGCTTTCTTCCGAGATAGGGTGTCCATTCTCCAAGTGGAATCCTGGAGAGAGATAGTGGGAAAGGCGAAGATCGCTGAGAAGAATGCAGAAGAGTTGATCAGGAGAAGAGACAGTGGCTTCGGGAGGAGCATGTTCCGGGGTCAGTCTAGTGGTTTGTCACAGTCCGAGAAGAGGACCAGGACTGCACCATACCAGTTCTCTCAGCTGATGTCGACTCAGAGGCCTCCTTATGTGCCTCAGGCACCTCGCCCTACGATGTCACAGGCTTCAAGGGTTACACCTTCGACTTCCTCCGCATCGCAGGCTTTTGAGGAGTGCACCCTATGTGGCCATCGGCACAAGACTGGGGATTACCGAAGATTGTCAGGTGGATGCTTCCACTATGGTGAGGTTGGTCACGTGATACGGGACTGCCCATGCAAGCAGTCATAGACTGGGCCACAGGGAGTCTGACCTCTAGGCAGGCAGACTTCGCTTCAGGGGTCTTCATCTCAAACCTCTAGATCATTGCCGCCCACACAGCAGCCTCGTCAGGCAAATCAGGGTAGGGTGTTTGCCATGACCGACAGAGACTCACAGGCATCTGATGATGTTGTGCAAGGTACGCGCGAGTTTGAGATTGTTAAAGTTCTAGAGTTGTCATGATGTGTTGTATATATATATATGCTATGTAATGCTTATTGTTATGCGTGTGTCAATATGTATTATGTGTGTAGCAAATTATAGCTTGAGTAGCGATAATTCACAGGATTGTTGCTAGTAAATGAGTGTTTAGCATGGGTGTTGATCGACACGGGATCCACTCATTCATTCGTCTCACCTAGTTTTACCGAAGACTTTACATCTGAGCCGAGTAAGCTACCTCAGGAGTTGTTCATTTCGACTCCATTAGGTAAGTCTGTTGAGATAGATAAAGTGTATCTGAGCAGTGTTGTGCAAGTCATGCAGCATGAGTTGCCAGTCAACTTGATCATTTTGGGATTTCAGGATTGGGATTTTGACGTTATCTTAGGTATGGATTGGCTCTCAGCTCACCATGGACACGTGGCATGTTTCGAGAAGGTGGTGAACTTTAACGCTGGGTTAAAGCCATTTCATTTTAGGGGACTTCAGAAGAGAGATATTGCTCGCTTTGCAGCTCTGAGTCTCGCGAATGTAGAAGTACGAGACTCCACATCCGTTCTGGTTGTGGGTGAGTATATGGATGTTTTTTTGGAGACCTTACCAGGATTGCCTCCTAATTGGGTAATCGAGTTTGCGATTGAGCTAGCTCCAGGCACGACTTTGATTTTTAGGGCTCTGTATAGGATGGCCCCTATTGAGCTTAAGCAGTTAAAGGACCAGTTGGCAGAATTGCAAGGCCTTGGTTTCATTTGGCAAAGTGTCTCACCTTGGGGAGCTCCGGTGCTCTTCGTGAAGAAGAAAGATGGGTCGATGCGGATGTGCATTAACTACAAGCAGCTGAACAAAGTCACTATCAAGAATTGTTATCCATTGCCTCGGATTGACGACTTGTTTGACCAGTTGAAGGGTGCGAGGTTCTTCTCAAAGATTAACCTTCAATCTGGTTATCATCAGTTGAAGATCAAGAAAGAAGACATTCCGAAGACGGCATTCCGAACTCGATACGGTCATTACGAGTTTTTGGTTATGTCTTTTAGTCTAACTAACGCGCTGGCTGCATTCATGGATCTGATGAACTGGGTGTTCAGATCGTCTCTCGATTAGTGTGTGATCGTATTGGTCGATGATATCCTTGTGTATTCACAATCACAAGATGATCACATGAGAGATCTCCGCCTTGTATTGCAGACTCTTTGAAAGCATAGTCTGTATGCTAAGTTGAGTAAGTGCGAGTTCTGGCTGGACAAGGTATCTTTTCTTGTTCATGTGGTGTCTGTCGAGGGTATCTCAGTTGATCTTGCGAAGATTGAAGCAGTGATGAATTGGGAGAGGTCGAAGAGTGTTACTGAGATTCGTAGTTTTCTTGGCCTGGCAAGATATTACAGGAGGTTCGTGGAAGGATTTTCCAGCTTAGCGGCACCGCTTACCTACCTTACGTGAAAGAATGCTAAGTTCACTTGGAGTGACAAGTGCGAGGCAAGTTTCCTGGAGTTGAAGAAGAAGCTTACTACTACCCCTGTTCTCATAGTTCCGTCTGGAAGTGGTGGCTTCGAAGTCTACAGTGATGCTTCACTTGTTGGGCTTGGGTATGTTCTTATGCAGCATAAGCAGGTGGTTGCCTATACTTCCCGTCAGTTAAAGGAGCATGAGGAAAACTACCCCACACACGACTTAGAGCTTGCAGCAGTCGTATTTGCGCTGAAGATTTGGCGTCACTACCTCTATGGGGAATAATTTGTGGTGTTCACGGATCACAAGAGCTTGACGTATCTCTTCCTCCACAAGGAGTTGAATATGAGGCAGCGTCGATGAATAAAGTTCATAAAGGACTATGATTGTTCCATTCAGTACCATCCGGGTAAGGCTAACGTGGTAGCCGATGCTCTTAGCAGGAAACCTTACGGGGTTATGGCTCACTTGAGGGTACAAGAGTGGAAGTTATTGAAGGATATGTGTAATCTAGACACTACCCTCAGGCATGTTACCTATGGGCCGGTGATGTCAAACATCTCGGTTAGGCCGCATATCTTGAACCGGATTAAGGAGTTGCAGAATTTGGATGTTGAGTTGCTTGCTTATCGAGATAAGTCGGTTAGTAGTGGCAGTCAGGAGTTTGCTTTGAATAGTGATGGTGCTATCACATTCTAAGGCAGGTTGTGTGTTCCTGTCGACACAATGTTGAGGGGTGAGATCTTGGATGAGGCTCACCGATCCAAGTACACGGTACATCCGGGAGGTACTAAGATGTACCAGAATCTCAAGAGGCACAACTGGTGGCGAAACATAAAGAGGGAAGTCGCCGAGTATGTTTCTAGATGTTTGGTGTGCCAGCAGGTGAAGGCCGAGCATCAGAGGCCTGCAGGTCTTTTACAGTCCCTCCCTATTCTGGAATGGAAATGGGAGAACATCTCGATGGATTTCATCATGGGTTTGCCGCGGACGGTGAAGGGCTCCAATGCTATATGGGTGATAGTTGACAGATTGACAAAGTCTGCACACTTTCTGTAGGGGGATTCGGATAAAAATTTATGCGGAAACTGGATCCCCTAGATCTTAACACCATAGAAAGCATCAAAATTATCTAAGACTTTTAGTCATATCACCTCGGTGAATGCTTTTCACCGGTGAAGCTTAATCCACTCGAACCGTTAGAACTCTTTGTAGAGATTTCTTCATAAAAATACTAGAAGCTCGGTCCTTGTTCCTCGCTATCCCCACGAAGCTTTAGAATCTCCTTTAGAATTATAAAAGCAAGAGGAAGAAGATGGAGTAATGGTATAGACTTTCTATCACCAAAAACACTAAGGTTCAAAACCCTAGATTAACTTTGGACCACGTAGTACATCAGGAAAATTCCTAGGGGTATCCCCTTGGGCTCACGGTTTGGAGAGAGGGAGGAGAGGAGAGAAAAAATTCTGGAGAAAAAGTACTTAATGGTCTAGGGTGTTGGGGTATATATAGACTAGGATCCTATCCTAATCCTACTCCAACTTGATCTTATCTAGTAGGATTTATTAATTAACAATAACTCTTATTATTAATTAAATAAACTCCTACTTAATCTATAACTATTTTAGTTATAGTAATCCTACTAATTAAAGAGTCCCTATTATAAGAGGATTCCTTAATTAAAAGGGATAAGTCAACATCCTAACTCAAAGAAGGAAACCTAGTCAAACTAGGAGACCAACACAAAGGGGGGGCGTGAGCTTCTATGGGGCGTGGACTTTGGGGAGTTAAAACTCCCTTTTGTATTCTAATTATGATTCCATCTTAATCCTTAATGCAATCCAACCATTGGATTTAAATTCCATAATTAAAGGAATTATATTTCAACAATTATTCAATTAAACAAATCCTAATCCAATTAGGATTCCTCCAGTGAGCGCCCCACCCTAGGGTTTAAACCCATGGGCTTTGGCCCATATTAAAGGTCCATTTTAATGGGTTTATGGATATTGGTCAAACCCATTTTCCCTTTAATTATGTTAATTAAATAATTGCTAAAATAATCCATATGTTTAAATTAACAATTAATTTAAACAATAGATTAATTTTTAATCTATTTAATTAAATGATTAACTTTTAATCACTTAAAATAATTGATTAACTTTTAATCAATTATTGAGCTTGTATTTCTTATGTGAACACCTCCACAGATTGCTCTATGACATTCTTACCCTTTGACCCTAAATGGGAATTACATCGGAATTGCAAGTGACGTGAGATATCCATGTTGTAATTGAATCTCAGTGTATGAACATTAACCATTACGGATCCTGCCACATGAATTTTTAAATTCGATTTATCCTTCCAAATACATTATCCTTAATGGGCCTTTGAGATTGACATACTATCTAACCTATAGCCCATTGCAAATCATCCGGGTTTCCAAGACTTATGATTAAGCCATGAGAACCAATTTCTCATGAAATTTTTTTTGAAAAAATCATTTTATAAGTACAACACCTTTTAGTAAAAGTATATTTCAAAACTTATTTTGTTTTCAAAATCACCTGCGCATGATTTGAACTTAATCAACTGTCTTACCCGGAACTTGGATAATCTCTCAAATTAATGAGCATGAATTTCTTGTTTGAAATTCATCATGACTCGAACAACTTTCTGACTATCCAACTGTCATTGTATTGTATTCCCTAAGTTAGAAAATACGTTGGTGGAATCAAAACAGTCAAATCACCGCTCAGTCATAGATGAACTCATCAAATCTAAGGATCATCGAAACCGTTCAATGTGAATGAGAGACCAACTATCTGATAATATGTTTATTCAAGAGGTCTCTCATTGAATGCAATTAGTCAGTGTACATTTAAACACCCATATGATGATATGTAGTCTCCACTACAATAGTTCAAGATAGAACTACATCTCAACTATTGAGAACATCTTAGCATTCTGGCAACCATATAAGTGAAGTGCCCAGCATTACCCATAGTTGTGACTATATAAGGTATAAGGAACCGGAAAGTTATATCTGCCTGTGATAATCTAATCACATAACTTTCCTACAATATATCCTATGGACCTTTATCAATATCTCATATCGTATAGATCATCTCATGATCATGGTCAATTACCTATAATGAATACACAATAGATTAAGATGAAGTCTTAATTAATCAAATTAATAAGAATCTAACAATCTAAATGAATTTTCTAGGCATCATGTCTAACACTTTCTTCTGTATCGGACTACTTTCAGTTTGAATCAGTTGGTAGCCTTGTATGTCGAGGAGGTGTTTCGTCTGCACGGTGTGCCAGTTTCCATCGTATTTGATCGAGATCCTAGGTTTACTTCCAGATTCTTGAAAACTTTTCAGGACGCTATGGGTTCTCGTTTAGATTTCAGTACTGCCTTTCATCCTCAAACCGATGGGCAGACTGAACGGGTGAATCAGGTTGTAGAGGATATGCTACAAGCTTGTATGTTGGACTTTCAGGGTAGTTGGGAGGAACACTTGCCGTTGGTGGAGTTTGCCTACGACAACAGTTACCAGGCAAGCATCCAAATGACGCCTTTTGAAGCTCTGTATGGTCACAGTTGTAGATCTCCTCTATATTGGGACGAAGTTGGTGAGAGGAAGGTACTCGGTCTTGAATTGATCGAGCGGATCGAAGAAAGGGTCAAAGTCATCAGGGAGCGATTGAAAACTGCACAGGATAGGCAAAAGAGCTAAGCGGACTCTCGCCGCAGAGATTTGAAATTCCAAGTTGGGGATCGGGTCTTTGTGAAGATTTCACCGAGCCGGGGAATCATGAGGTTCGGAAAGAAAGGAAAGCTTAGCCATAAATACATGGGGCCATTTAAGATCATCTCTAGGGTTGGGGAGGTTGCTTACAGGGGAGCCCTACCGCCTCACATGGCAGCAGTCTATAATGTATTTCACGTTTCCATGCTCAGGAAATACATTCTGGATCCATCCCACGTTGTTGCTCTTGATCCCGTGGAGATTCGAGAAGATCTTACTTTGGTTGAGCAACCGGTTCAGATCTTGGATCGTCGAGATCAAGTCTTGCACACCAAGACTATCCCGTTAGTCCTCGTGAAGTGGCAACATCATTCCAAGGAAGAGGCTACATGGGAGCGAGAGGCGGATGTGAAGGAAAAGTACCCTCACTTGTTTGTATAGTTTCCTTGTTGGATTTTCTATGTTTTTGTTCTTGTTATGTTGTTGGTGTCGTTCTAATTTCGAGGATGAAATTCTTGTAAGGGAGGGGGGGGGGGGGAGGATATAGAACCCCGAATCTTCATTTCACTAAGTAGTGAATAGTATGTGAATAGTGCTCAAGTAGAGTCTTGTACACTAATGGACTTTATGCTAATATACATGTTTCGGTATTTGGCGTGCATGTGTTGATAGGTCTATATATCCTTAAGGAGTATGTCTTAAGCATAAAAGGGTGTTAGAATGAGATTAGAGAAGATTCAAGTACTGGAAACAGGGTTTTGCAGCAAAACAGGGGATCACCGATCGCTCGATGATAACCACTGATCGACCGTTCTTCTACCGATCGCTTGGTAGCTGTCGACTAGTTAAGTAATTTGTATGGGGAAAAATATCAGAGAGGGTGTTTTCAACCTATCTCTCAGTTGAAACCACCGATCGCTCGGTAAGCCACCAATCGCTCGGTCTTGACCACTGATCGATCGGTTATACGCAGAGTTTCTTCATTAAGGGTCTTTGAGTCTTTAGCCATTGCTCCTTTGCCTATATAAGGCTTGCTTCGTGCCTTAGGGTTTCAAAAACCCTATGTACATTATTTTAAGAGAGATTTGAGAGGAAGAAGAAGGAGAAAGCTAGGGTTTGCTCAAATCTTGAAGGAAAATCAAGTTTCTTCCCTCCTTGGGTGTTCCTTATCAAAGAACTTGTAGCTTTCATGTGTTCCAAGCTTTTGGAATCAAAGTCATTGATTTCACCAAGGTAGATACACTCTACTACCAATCTTGTGATATTACTAGTTACCACATGATGATTCTTCTTATTCTAAACTATAAGTCTTGATTATTACGAAGTGTGATGTTGTTTTTATACCAGGATGTTGGCCCGCTAGATAGGCATCATGACTTTGACTTCTGTTTACTCTATTAGTTAGAAGACATGATACTTTGTTAAGTGAGAGTGGGACTTGTGCACTCCACATTTTGGGATACATACATGTGTATATTTTATTGGTTCACACTTGGACCAAGTAATAGGAGTGTTAGTTACATTTTGCTTCCGCTATGTGTTTTAAATCATTTCCGCTATGTATATCTGTGTACTCTGACCAGGTTATTCATGTGCCTTATGTATCATATGAATGTATGATACGGTGGTCACGAGTCAAAGTATCCCTAACTCGTAGGGGGTATTTTGGGTCGTGACATACAAATTAATGTTACAATAGTAACAATATAAGAAATCTAATTTCTACAAGTAATTGATACATACATAGTCTCTAAGAATAAAATCATATTTTGAGCTAGTTTTCATTAAAACATCCCAATGGGAACTATAACAACTATTGTTTTTGTCCCATTTCCATGTAGAAGTTTTATCTACTCAGATTTCTTTTTCTCCTTAGCAAACATACAACTATTGCATTCATGCAAGGTTATACCAAGCATTTGGAGTTGGGATTCCAACAATTAAGTTTGACTTGATGCATATACTAGTTGGAAAATCCTTCCAAAGGTTTGTCCTATATCCAATGACCAACTGCTTCATTATGAAGCACATTCCTTACACTTTCCTTTTCTTCTTAGAAGAGACCTTGTCCATACTACAAGAATATTTTTCCTTCGGAAAATCTTGGATTTATTTCCTTTGCATAAATGCTCAGGATTTAGAGAATCCAATTCCTTTGAACATCTTTGTAAGTAGCCTTGAACTCTTCACAAGGTTCTTAAGCCATATGCAACATGAGAGATTTCAGAGAATCTGATTGCCTACCTATTCAATATAACTATATTAAAGGACTCTGGGAGCTAGTTGAAGATCATATCCTCTGATTCTATAAATTTATCTCAATTTATCTCGGCACAAAGAATTGGGATTTATGAATCCCTTGATCTCTATCATATTCTTTGTGACTGGGTTTCACTAGTTAACTTCGTGTCTACTTGTCCTTTTATATAGTAAGCTGCCTAGCAGCCTTATTGTACTCTGTAAACACTCAAATGAGATTTAACATTAGTAGTGAGAACTTGGGCAATTTTTTAGACAGTAAACACAAACTTGAGATTCTTTTTCAATTCCAAACACTTTGAATTGGTCAAGAGATTCTCATTAAAGTCTTGGTAAGGTGGTTATAGAATGACATGACAATAAATAAAACATACTGTTTACCAAGTATTGACACTAGAAGGGGGGTAAATAGGGTCTTGACAAATTTAAAGTTCTAACTTAGTCCATTTTGCGAAATTTAAATTAATCAAGAGAATGCAATTAGCAACTCTAAAATTAAAGCAATAGAGAGAAATAAAGAAAGAGTTAAGGAATTCAAACTCAAAGACTTTGTTCACGAGATTCGGTAATCCTGCCTACGTCCCCGCCTCAAGCTATACCCGCTAGAGGATTCACCACGATTTATCCCAATTGCAAGTCTTCTTACGGATGAAGACCAAACCGTTACACTTACAAGAGAATTCCCTCACTTGACTTCCACGATTTTTTTCCTGGGTGAAGATTCAACCTTAGTAGAAGAATCTACCGATTCTTGATTTCATACTCTTTGCGTAAAAGTGTTTTTACAATCATAAAATGATCCTTAACACGAGCTGGATGATCACTTTAAAGCTCTCTAAAAATCTCTCAAAGACTGGAGTTGAATAGCTAAAGAAATGAGATTTTGGGATTTCTAGGGTATACTTAATAGATTTAGAAATCTAAGCTTGTGAGTGATTGATCGAATGATCTAGAATGATTGGAGTTCTTATTTTGTTCATAAGTCATCTCATTTTATAGCTCAAGAAGTTTCATGGCCATTAGAGTAGCATTTAATGTAAAAAGAGCCATTGAAAAATAGCCGTTATAGAGTCAAAACGCTCTATC
The DNA here is from genome assembly GCA_015143295.1 of Tetracentron sinense. Classification (NCBI taxonomy): domain Eukaryota; kingdom Viridiplantae; phylum Streptophyta; class Magnoliopsida; order Trochodendrales; family Trochodendraceae; genus Tetracentron; species Tetracentron sinense. The sequence goes on from CM026573.1 coordinate 24,187,890, forward strand.
CCGAGTCATCCAATTGTCTAGATGAGTCCATTCAGTCGACTGGATGGTGCTCCATTTTTGTCTCTCGGTGTTTCGATCATAACTTTTGATTGGCTTATCGAAATTAGGTGATTCAACTTCAAGTAGACTCAAAATTCAAAGGGGAACAATTTTATGTATAATGTAAAAATCTTAATTCTGCTTTAGTTTTAGTCTAAGTGGGTCCCAACGTTGACTGATCCATCCAATCGTCTGGATGGGGCACCGTTTTGTCTCCTTTAGTATTTTGACTATAACCTTCGATTGGCTTAATGAAATTAGGTGATTAAACTTTATATTCCACTTAAAATTTAAAGGGGGACAATTTTGTGTCTAATGATAAAAATCCTAATTTTTCTTTATTCATGGTCAAAATGGGGCCCGAAGATAACTGGTTTGGAACAAAATGACCAGAAAAAAAATTAGCCTATCTAGTCAACTGGATGACCCTATCTAGTCAACTAGATAGTGCAATTTTTGCACATAATCTATTTTTTGAGACCTAAATGATGGGATTTGATTACAAGGTCTTCTCCCACATCTTAATCAAGATGATTACCAACATTTTAGGTCTTTTAAGTGATTTTCAAGTTGATCCTAAGGTACCTAGGGTCAATCTAAGTGTATGAGCTTTTCAACAACCAATCTTTGAGGATTTTTTACACAAGTCCTAAACTCTCTTAAAAGATAAAAAGTGATACTCTAAACCTTCTTGAAAGTTGGTCTTCAAGTTGATATTGGATCTTTTGATTTGACTTCTTTAGCTTCAAGATCATCCTTCTTCAATCTTCATTGATCTTCAATTTGATCCAAATAACTTGCCTTGACTTGATGAAGGAACTTCTCATTGATGTCACTTTCATGCTTTTTCTTTGAATGACTTAGCTAATACTCTTGGTAAACTGATTTCACATAAAACTCACCGAGACATTAGTAACACATATCTTATTCCATTGTTGTGTTATCATCAAAATCAATGATGTTACCATAGGTAGAAAACCTGTAGGCTAACAATCTCCCCCTTTTTGATGATGACATATTAATAGAATGGATGGGAGCAAGCTCCCCCTCAATATATAATTTCAATGCAAATTTTGAGGTAAGCTCCTCCTAAACATATGCATAAAGATAAACTTTTATTTCAATTGTATATTTTAGATAGACCATTCACCAATCTTTGATTAATTAGATTAAGTCATTTCAAGAATTTAGATTAATTAAAGTTAGGGTTTTAGGAATTATCATTCCATAATCTTATTTCTCCCCCTGGCATCATAGAAAAACATGAAAAAGTAGGACATGATTCCAAACATAATAATGTCAAACAAATCATGCCAATATACATCATAATCAATTTAGGCACAAAAAAATCATTACATAGTGATAAAAAAATGTTCTAATTCCTGAGCTTTTTAGGTAGTTGCTCTGTAATAGCCAGTGCGGATACCAAAGACTTACGGTACCACTCAGTTAAACATTTGTGCAGTAATGCTTAGACTATTCTAATACATTTTACCACATCACATTATACAAAACAAGCATCATCTCATACCATAGCATCCATCATATCAAACATTACATACTAGGCTCATAACATCAATTCAAACATTCATTTTAATCAAAACATTTAGACATTCAAAACATCATATTTTCAATCACAGGCATATAATACCAATTATATCATCAAAACATATCATGCATTCATATCATCAATGTTTTAAGTATCATTCATTTGCAAAACACACAATAATCATCAAAATAACTTAGTTAAGCATGATAGTATCATTCAAGGCATACTCAATTCACTTTAAGCAAAAACAAGCATAATCAAGCATCCAAATTTTTAGATTTATTTTTAGTACACACCATGCTTTAATCATATAAGGAAATTATTCAATGAACACATTTCCTTCTTTTATGATTGAAGCCTACATGAAGAAGATCAAGTAGCTCTCTTTGGCACCCAAACCATCTTGGGTCCTACAAGGTTACCCTTGGGAAGACTTGTTCCCTTAAACACCCAAACTTGCTTCACTCTCTTCTTTCCAATACTTGAAGAGCTATAGGTAAAGCAATTTTGATAATCTTTTTGCTTAATTTTTAAGTTATAGCCAAGACCGGTTTTACACACCTTTGTTGACCTAGCATAGTATATAAGGTCTTTTTACCATTAGTGAATTTGGTGACAATTTTAGACAAGTTTTCAACTTTAGTTTTAAGATTCTCACATTCATTGCATTCAAGAGTTGAAACTTGAGAACTAGATGCATAATTTTCTTTTTCCATTTTCTAGTTTTCATCTTCTTTTACTATTTTATCATTTTCATTTTGCACATATTCATTTTTACTTTGAATAGATAAAATTTTCATTTTCAAATTTTCATTTTCCTCTTTTAATATTTCATTTTCATCTAGCAAAAATTCATTTCTATTTAAAAGAGAGGAGTTTTCCTTTTTAATCTTTTTGTTCTTAAAAGCTATTTGTTGAAATTCATCATATAGTTCATCAAAAGCTTCTTGTAATTCATCGAAAGAAATAGATTTATCTTGGGAATAATTTACTTCATCCTCATTTATCATGAGGCATGCATTGGCCATGTCATCATTTGAGCTCATCTCCCGATTCATTTTTGTCGGAGTCATCCCAAGTAGCCTTCATTGCCCTCTTCTTGTTGAAAGTATGCCTTTTTTTAATTTTAGAAAAACAGTTATTGGGGGGCATACATCGAATCCCAAGATCTGACTAAGATTCTAATTGATTTTATTCAATGAAGGTTAGAATAACATTCACCTTTGTGACTTTGAAATTGTTAAGTCAAATCCACGTTAGAATAGTACTCACAAAAGTTCACATGTAGAGCCCTGGACTTTTTCATGCTTAATACATGGCAATTTTGTAGCCAATTTTCCTTTAAAGTAGTATAATTAATAAATAAGAAAGAAATTGAAAATTCCAAACGTCAGAAATATTCTATTTCAAAGTACGAACCCAACGCAAGTTGAATCGTCAAAATCTGACGAACAAGTCAAAAGATATGGCCAAAATAGTTTGGACCTGCAAGCAACCGATCGCTCGGTCCATGGAGCGATCGATCGGTCCAAAACCTATCGATTGGTCGATATTTGTATGGGGAAATTTTCCAGAGAGTTGATTTTTGGTCGAGAGCTCGGTCAACACAACGATCGCTCGGTAGGCAACCGATCGATCGGTCATAACCACCAATCGCTCGGTCTTCGTGTTTTTGCAGAAATTTCATTATGGGTGTTTTCATCTTTTGGGCGTTTCACCCTTTCCTATATAGGATTGCCCGAGCCTTTAGGGCTCATTTACCACACTTAGAGGATATTAGAGAGGAAGAGAGAAGAGAAGGATTTTCCTAACCTAGGGTTTGATTTTTGAGAAGAAATCAAAGGGTTTATGAACCTTAGATCACCTCAAGCTTGGATTGCTTCGAGATTCCGATTCAAGCACTCGTGGAGCACTTTCCTCAAGCTAGGGCAGCATCTACACACACGTTTTGGAGGAGAGTTCCTTCCCTCATTTGTCGAGGTCGGTACTTCTTGCTACCCTCCTAGTTATAGCTTTTATTTCTTCCCTTATTCCTTGTATTCTTTGTTTTCTTTCACCTATAAATGTATTATGAGTTGAAATGGTGAATGGTGTGAATGGAGAGGGGTGTTGGCGATTGGATGCCGTGTGAAATGATGTGATGAATGCAATGGAGAGGGCATTGTATCCATAATGAACAAACATGTATGATGTGAGAATAACCCACCTAGAAAAGCATGATTTAGGTTGAAATAAATAATGGACACACCCTATGTTTGATGAAATGCCAAGGTGAACAAAACGAAGGATAAATTAAGAAAATGCATGCTTAATTACTTATGAATTTGTTAGGGCTTATGATAGTGTGAGTTCTTGTTTTCTTTAAAATGTCATAAATGCTTATTGTTTAATTTGCAACATGCTATATATTGTGAAATCCCCAAATGTCATCTTTAAATTCTAATGCAAGTATGCATACGAATCCACGAGCACGGCATGCATGATATGAATTTACCGAGGCTTTCAAGAACGAGGTTGAGAGGTGGGACATATCTTATGATATGTTTTACCTCGCTTTTCACAAGAAAACAAGAACAAACATTCCACGAGGGATCTCCCCTCACTCACAAGTGCATAGCATAAAGAAGGGTCTCCCTTCCCTCGCAAGTACATACATATCATGAAGAAGGGTCTCCCTTCCCTCTCAAGTGCATTGCATAAAGAAGGGTCTCCCTTCCCTCTCAAGGCATCTCACAAGCGCATCTCACAAGGATATCTCACAAGTGTATCTCACAAGCACGCTTGACACGCATGGCATGGCATGGCATGACACATACGACACGCTCGATAAGATCAAGCATGACACAATAGACAAGTTTTCAAGCATGAAAAGGGTATTTTCAGTCAAGTCAAGTGCACAAGGTTTCAAGGGTTTTATCAATTTTTATGAAATGCAAGCATGATTATAAACTACTTTCCTTGTTATGATATGAATTGTTCCTGCTTTATATATGTGAACTGCTTCTTGCTTCCTATACTGCTATGGTGTTACTATGACTATTGGTTAGCATTTGGTACACGCCGAGTATTCCATGCTCAGTCGTACTTCTTATGTCGGTAGGTGATAGCAGAGTGGCTGCTCCATTTGATGTCTGTGCTCCAAGCCCTTGGGTGGAGGAGTACATTGAGGAGCCTGTGGAGGAACCTCAGGGTGAGGATTATTATTAGGTGGTGGTAGATTCTGAGTGGATAGCTGTGGGTGAGCTTGAGAGTTAGATTTATGTATTTTGGTGGGCATGTCCGCACTTTCTTTTGTGTATCTTTTGTATAACTTGGATCACTTGTATATACATAGAGGTTTGGTTAAGTCTTCCGCTGTGTTTTGTTATATGTTTCCGCTATCGTCCTCTTTGTATATGCTTTGTGGTTTTTTGCAGGTTAGTTCATCAAGCAAGTCATGCAAGTCATGATGAGTCGTCCAAGATTCACTCTAACTCCTAGGGTGGGTTTTGGGTCGCGACAGAGGTGGTATCAGAGCTTAGGCTTTAGGTCTCTAGGGTCACTTAGAATCTAATACCACGGCTTGACAAGAGCATTTGTTAGGAAACAAGTTAGGGATGAGGTAAGTTGGAAGCGAGTCTTGATCCAAGTGTGAGACTAAACTTTAGTCTTAGTCAAAATGGTTGCTTCAACCAAGTACGAGTCTTAGGAACGCTAGAACTCCAAGGTATAATATTATAAATACACCGATGGTTGTGATGCGATGTATATTAGTATTATACAACTAATACAAATTGGAATTTTTGTGAAATAGAACTATGATAAATTGTGGTTTCAAGTGAGACTCATGTGGTGCTATTGTTCTCAGGACTTTAGTCATGAGGCGGGGCACACGGGGTCGTGGACCACACACCAGAGCTTCATCTTCTTCTAGAGATGAGGATGAGCAGCCGGACCTCTCCCAGGTCTTAGGCTCTATTGTTGAGACACTCGCCATACTGGTGGCTCGGCAGGCTATACCATCGTCAGCGGCACCTACTCCACCGCCAGCAACTCCAGTACATCGTACAGCTGGGGTTGAGGCATTCAGGAGATTGAGGCCTCCATCATTCCATGGGAGTGTTGATCCTCTTGCTGCGGAGGCATGGATCCTTCAGTTGGAGAAGATTTTTGCGATCCTCTTGCCCATAGAGGAGGATAGAGTAGCATGGGCAGTTTTCATGCTAGAGGGCGAGGCCCACCATTGGTGGTTGTCCACATTGAGAACACGGGATTTGACCTTGTAGGGTCAACCTTGGACTTGGGAGGAGTTCAAGGACACTTTTTATAAAAAGTATTTTCCGATTGGAGCACGGGAAAAGAAAGAAAGAGAGTTCATCAACCTAGAGCAAGGTTCGATGACTGTGGCCATTTATGAGGCTAAGTTCTCGGAGCTATCACGCTTCGCGACTCACATGGTTGCTACCGAAGCAATGAAAGCAAGAAGATTTGAGCAAGGGCTCAAAGATGTTATCATGGAGAAGGTTTTGGTCTTCAGACATGCTACCTACCCTGAGGTAGTAGGCAAAGCCTTATTGGTTGAGGCGAATTCCGAGGCCGTGTCCAAGAAGAGGGAGTTGGCAAGAGGCCAACCTAGTAGTTCAGCACCTCCAGAGAGGCGGGCTCGTACCGGCCCTTATCAGTACACGTGGCCAGCACCACCGATGAGGCCATCTTATGTGCCTCCAGCTCCACGGCAGTATGTGCCTCAGGCACCCTCGACCTCAGGCTCTTCCAGCTCCACGGCCAGTTGCACCTCAGACGGTGAGGTATGCTCCACCTCCGGCCCCTCCGACCTATACACACGAGGTCTGCACTTCATGCGGCCGAAGGCACCCAGGAGGAGATTGCTGAAGGGCATCGGGTGGATGTTTTCATTGTGGTCGCCAGGGCCATGTGATCAGGGATTGCCCTGGTCGGCATTTACCAGGCCAGTCTCAGGGGATTAGGCCCGTAGCACGCCCAACAGGATCATACTAGGCGTCATCCCAGACTACCCGGTCTACACCTCCGCCTCGCCAGGCGAACCAGGGGCGAGTTTTTGCCTTGACAGAGGGTGATGCACTTGCATCTGATGATGTGGTGCAAGGTACGCGTTTAGAGTTATTCTTTTATCCGCGATTGTCATGTTATGCTTTACTCCTTGTGTACGTATGTGGCGTGCTATATATCTATCTACCTATATACATATGATGTGATGCATGGATTGACGTAGCTAGTTAAAATTTCAGGAACCCTACTAGTCAACGAATGTTTGGCTAAAGTGTTGATTAATACCGGGTCTACTCATTCGTTTGTCTCGCCGAGCTTTTCAGAAGGCTTTTCTGCGGAGCCTAGTCAGCTAGAACCGGAGTTAGCCATTTTGACTCCTCTCGGCAAAATAGTGTTGACAAACAAAGTGTGTCGAAATAGTGTGGTTCAAGTGGGAAGCCACGAGTTGGTGGTTGATCTAATAGTTCTTGGATTCCAAGACTTTGACGTGATATTGGGAATTGATTGGTTAGCGGCACATCATGGGCATGTGGCTTGTTTTGAAAAGATGGTACTCTTCTGACCAGTAGAAGGAAAACCGTTCCACTTTTGAGGGTTGAAAGGTAGAGGTATTGCTCGTTTTGTGGCGTTGAGCTTAACTAACCCCGAGGCAAAGGACTCTTCGACTATTCCGGTCGTGAGGGAATTCCTGGATGTATTTCCAGAGGAGTTGCCAGGATTGCCTCCAGACAGGGAGATTGAGTTTGTGATCGAGCTTGCACCGGGCACAACTCCTATTTTCAGGGCTCCATATAGAATGGCCCTTATTGAACTCAAAGAGTTGAAGACTCAGTTGGAGGAATTACAAGGTCTTGGTTTCATTCGACCAAGTGTCTCACCGTGGGGTGCCCCAGTGTTATTTGTTAAGAAGAAGGATGGCTCGATGCGGATGTGTGTCGATTATCGGCAATTGAACAAAGTCACTATAAAGAATAGGTATCCATTGCCTAGAATTGATGACTTATTCGATCAGTTGAAAGGAGCGAGATTTTTCTCAAAGATAGATCTTCGATCGGGCTATCACCAGTTGAAGATTAAGGAGGAAGATGTTCCCAAAACTGCCTTTCGAACTCAGTATGGACACTACGAGTTCTTGGTAATGCCTTTTGGTCTCACAAACGCGCCGGCAGCTTTTATGGACTTAATGAATCGGGTGTTCCAGCCATACCTGGATCGATGCGTGATCGTGTTTGTCGACGATATCTTGGTATATTCCCAGACACGAGAAGATCACATACGAGACCTTCGCCTTGCTTTTGAAATGCTGAGAGAGCACAAGCTATACGCCAAACTTAGCAAGTGTGAGTTTTGGTTGGAAGAGGTGGCATTCCTAGGCCACGTTGTATCTGCAGAAGGCATTTCGGTAGATCCGAAGAAAGAGGCAGTCATGAGTTGGGCGAGGCCCAAGAGTGTCACGGAGATACGCAGTTTCCTTGGGTTGGCAGGCTATTACAGGAGATTTGTGGAGGGTCCAGCCTTGCAGCACTACTCACTTACCTGACGAGGAAGAATGCAAAGTTTGTATGGAGCGACATGTGTGAGATCAGTTTCATGGAACTGAAGAAGAGGCTTACTACAGCCCCTGTCCTTACTATGCCATCCGGACCTTATGGGTATGAGGTGTATAGTGATGCTTCACACGTTGGACTTGGGTGTGTGCTCATGCAATAAAAGAAAGTCATTACCTATGCATCAAGGCAATTGAAGGAGCATGAAAAGAATTATCCCACGCACGACTTGGAGCTTGCGGCGGTCGTGTTTGCACTCAAGATTTGGCGACACTACCTTTATGGGGTAGAATTCTATGTGTATACAGATCACAAGAGCCTCAAGTATCTCTTTTCCCAAAAAGAGTTAAATCTGAGGCAACGGCGTTGGATGGAATTTTTGAAAGATTATGATTGTACCATTCAATACTACCCGGGTAAAGCAAATGTAGTGGCTGATGCTTTGAGTAGAAGACCTCCGGGGCTATTAGCATGCATGTTGATGCAGGAATGGAAGCTACTTGAAGAATTGGCAAATCGGCAAATCTGGACATCAGTGTGAATGACTCTATCCGTAGTCCTATCTTGGCAAATGTCACGGTTCGGCCATACATTATAGATTTGATCCAAGAATATCAAGCCACGGATGCTGAATTATTGGCTTATCGGGACAAGGAAGTTGCCAAGGGTAGTGAAGACTTCTCTCTCACTAGCCGAGGTACTATTACGTTCAAAGGAAGGTTGTGTGTTTCGGCCAATGTAGATCTTCGAAGGGAGATTATGGATGAAGCACACCGATTGAAGTATACTGTGCATCCTGGGGGTACGAAGATGTACCGAAACCTCAAGAGTCACTTTTGGTGGCGGAATATGAAGAGGGATGTTGTGGAATATGTGGCACGGTGCTTGGTGTGCCAACAGGTGAAAGCAAAACACATGCGACCGGCAGGTCTATTGCAGTCTCTTCCTATTCCTGAGTGGAAATGGGAAAACATATCCATGGATTTCATAGTTGGCTTGCCAAAGACGGCAAGGGGCTTAGATGCGATATGGGTTGTGGTGGACCGTTTGACAAAGTCCGCGCATTTCTTACCCTACCGGACTACGTTCAATTCTAGCCAGTTGCCCGCGTTATATATCAAGGAAGTGGTTAGGTTGCACGGGGTGCCAGTTAGTATTGTATCAGATCGGGATACGAGATTTACATCCAGATTCTGGAAAAGTTTTCAGGAAGCTATGGGTTCCCGACTTGATTTCAGCACTGCTTTTCATCGACAGACGGATGGACAAACTGAGAGGGTGAACCATGTTATAGAAGACATGCTTCGGGTTTGTATGCTGGATTTCAAGGGCAGTAGGGAAGAACACTTGCCTTTGGTTGAATTCACCTATAACAATAGCTATTAGGCGAGCATCCAAATGGCTCCATTTGAGGCCTTGTATGGGCGAAGTTGCAGGTCTCCTCTCTACTGGGATGAGGTAGGAGAAAGAAAAGTACTTGGTCCGGAGTTGATCGAGCAAACTGCAAGTATAGTTAAGATTATCCAGGATCGGTTGAAAGCCGCTCAAGATCGTCAAAAGAGCTATGCGGACACACGCCGCAGGGACTTGGAATTCCAGGTTGGGGATCAAGTCTTTGTGAAGGTATCTCCTAGCAAGGGGATTATGAGATTTGGCAGGCGAGGCAAGCTTAGTCCTCGATATGTTAGCCCGTTTGAGATCATCACGTGAGTCGGTGAAGTTGCTTATAGGGTAGCTCTTCCACCTCACATGGCCGCGGTTCACAACGTTTTTCATGTGTCTATGCTTCGGAAGTACATTGCGGATCCTTCGCATGTCATAGACTTGGAACAATTGGAAATACGGGAGGATCTCACTTTAGTAGAGAAGCCGGTTCACATATTGGATCGGAGAGATCAAGTTCCTCGCAACAAAATGATTCCGTTGGTTCTCGTGTAGTGGCAACATCATGATCAAGAAGAGGCTACATGGGAGCGAGAGGCCGAAGTCAAAGCGAAGTATCCAGAATTGTTTGAATGAGTTTTGTATAGGTTTTGTATATGACTTGTAATTTTTTCTTGGTTTGTAATGCATGTGATTGTCCAAATTTCGAGAATGAAATTTTTGTAAGGGAGGGAGGATGTAGAGCCCCGGACTTTTTCATGCTGAATACATGACACTTTTGTAGCCAATTTGCCTTTAAAGTAGTATAATTAATAAATAAGAAAGAAATTGAAAATTCTGAAATGTTAGAAATGTTCCTTTTCGAAGTACAAACCCAACGCAAGTTGAATCGTCAAAATCCGACGAACGAGTCAAAAGATATGGCCAAAACAGTTTGGACCTACAGGCAACCGATCGCTCGGTCCATGGAGCGATCGATCGGTCCAAAACCGATCGATCGGAGGCTATCGACTAGTCAAGATTTTTGTATAGGGAAATTTTCCAGAGAGTTGAGTTTTGGTCGAGAGCTCGGTCAACACACCGATCGCTCGGTAGACAACCGATCGATCGGTCTTCGTGTTTTTGCAGAAATTTTATTAAGGGTGTTTTCGTCTTTTGGGCGTTTCACCCTTTCGTATATAGGATTGTCTGAGCTTTTAGGGCTCATTTACCACACTCAGAGAATATTAGAGAGGAAGAGAAGGATTTTCCTAACCTAGGGTTTGACTTTTGAGAAGAAATCAAAGGGTTTATGAACCCTAGATCACCTCAAGCTTGGATTGCTTCGAGATTCCGATTCAAGCACTCGTGGAGCACTCTCCTCAAGCTAGGGCAGCATCTACAAGCACGTTTTGGAGGAGAGTTCCTTCCCTCATTTGTCAAGGTCGGTACTTCTTGCTACCCTCCTAGTTATAGCTTTTATTTCTTCCCTTATTCCTTGTATTCTTTGTTTTCTTTCACCTATAAATGTATTATGAGTTGAAATGGTGAATGGTGTGAATGGAGAGGGGTGTTGGTGATTGGATGCCGTGTGAAATGATGTGATGAATGAAATGGGGAGGGCATTGTATCCATAATGAACAAACATGTATGATGTGAGCATAACCCACCTAGAAAAGCATGATTTAGGTTGAAATAAATAATGGACACACCCTATGTTTGATGAAATGCCAAGGTTAATAAAACGAAGGATAAATTAAGAAAATGCATGCTTAATTACTTATGAATTCGTTAAGGCTTATGATAGTGTGAGTTCTTGTTTTCTTTAAAATGTCATAAATGCTTATTGTTTAATTTGCAACATGCTATATATTGTGAAATCCCCAAATGTCATCTTTAAATTCCAATGCAAGTATGCACACGAATCCACGAGCACGACATGCATGATATGAATTTACCGAGGCTTTCAAGAACGAGGTTGAGAGGTGGGACATATCCTACGATATGTTTTACCTCCCTTTTCACAAGAAAACAAGAACAAACATTCCACGAGGGGTCTCCCCTCACTCACAAGTGCATAGCATAAAGAAGGGCCTCCATTCCCTCGCAAGTACATACATATCATGAAGAAGGGTCTCCCTTCCCTCTCAAGGCATCTCACAAGCGCATCTCACAAGGATATCTCACAAGTGTATCTCACAAGCAAGCACGCTTGACACGCATGGCATGGCATGGCATGACACGTACGACACGCTCGACAATATCAAGCACGACACAATAGACAAGTTTTGAAGCACGAAAATGGTATTTTCAGTCAAGTCAAGTGCACAAGGTTTCAAGGGTTTTATCGATTTTTATGAAATGCAAGCATGATTATAAACTACTTTCCTTGTTATGATATGAATTGTTCCTGCTTTATATATGTGAACTGCTTCCTGCTTCCTATACTGCTATGGTGTTACTATGACTGTTGGTTAGCATTTGGTACACGCTGAGTATTCCATGTTCAGCCGTACTTCTTATGTCGGTAGGTGATAGCGGAGTGGCTGCTCCATTTGATGTTTGTGCTCCAACCCCTTGGGTGGAGGAGGAGTACGTTGAGGAGCCTATGGAGGAACCTCAGGGTGAGGGTTGTTATTAGGTGGTGGTAGATTCTGAGTGGATAGCTGTGGGTGAGCTTGAGAGTTAGATTTATGTATTTTGGCCGGCATGTCCGCACTTTCTTTTGTGTATCTTTTGTATAACTTGGATCACTTGTATATACATAGAGGTTTGGTTAAGTCTTCCGCTGTGTTTTGTTATATGTTTCCGCTATCGTCCTCTTTGTATATGCTTTGTGGTTTTTTGCAGGTTAGTTCGTCAAGCGAGTCATGCAAGTCATGATGAGTCGTCCAAGATTCACTCTAACTCCTAGGGTGGGTTTTGGGTCGCGACATCACAAGTGTCAAGTCTCCTGTCGATTCACACGAACCTTCTTTTTCCTTTAAAGCTTTCTTTAATGGAAGCTAATGGCCCTTCCAAATTTCATGCTCTTTTATCTTTTCTTCTTTTCTTTGATCCAAGAACCTTTCTTGATCAAACAAGATCCAATCTTGATCTTCAAAGAACTTGTTCTTGATCATCAAGATCAAAAACCAAACAAAAAGGAAGAAGGGGAAGGGTGACCGTAGAGCCTCAAAGGGGGAGAGGGCTGGGCGTGAACTTGAGGAGAGGGAGAGAAGAAAAAATTCTGGAGAATTATATTTCTTAAAGGGATGGGCATCCAATCCTTTATATAAGTTCTCTCTTGGTTGCTTGAATTGTAATCCAATTATAATTCATTAACCTTATCCTAATCCAATTAGGATTCCTCAATAGTTTCCTTTATTGATTATTCTCCTAATCCAATTAGGATTAATCTTAAAAGAAACTAACCTTATCCATTAGTAACTAATCTTATCCTTATCTAATAAGGAATCTTGAATTAGTAACTAACTAATGGAATCCCTAACAATTAGGGAATCTTTAATTAGTAACTAACTAACTAACTAACTAACCTTATCCAATAAAGTGTTAATTAATTAGAAACTAATTAAAATAAAACTTCCTCCATAAAGTGGGCGTCCCACCCTAGGTGGGTCTCACTCCACACGCCCAAAGGTCACTTTTTTTGATTCTTTGAACAAAATCCCCAATGGGTCCTACCCATTTGGTCTTTCACAGCTAATGTGATTCCACCTTTTAGAGCTTCACTATACCATATAGTGATTACTTAGAGAAATTAATTAATTTAATTATAAATTAAATTAAATACTTTAAGAAGGTCCTTGTGTGTGGGATCTAAAGGGATCTCCTATTTCCGGTTGTGGGACCAAGTACTTCACCTTTTTGGTTGAAGCATTGTTACTAGGAAACACCTTTCCTAAAACTCCATTATGATCATAGAATGTTATCTAAGTCCCTGGACTTCCACCAATCACAATTAATGTCCATTAACACAATGTGATTAACCTCCAGAAATTAGAGAATTGCTTGTAAGTACCATCTCACAATATATTTACAAATAAATCCTTCCACATTCCGATATCACTTGTAAGCTTCCGGGATTGGAACAATTCCACTGTTTTAGTCCCTAGCTTCTGAATAGAACCCTTTCTCATGATTACTTTTTCAATGAACTGAACCTCCAAAACACTTTTGAAGAAACATTAGAAAAGAACTGACATATATATTTATATATACTTTTCCATATTAAAATATCAACTTCGATAAAGATCATTTTACCGAAAAGCACCAGTACTGGATTTAACAGTTCAGTTCAATAAGTATGACCTTGATATCATTATCTCCAATTAAGGAGTTGTGGATTCCTTATTGAGTGTTTACACACTTTTCCAAACATTGTGTACATGACCTAACGTACCCAGAGTTAGTCCTGTGTATTGGACATTGCCAATTGGCACATCAAAGCCATATAGACAGATGTCTGAGAAGATGTTAACCTCTCAGGTCTAAGGAAAATTTGTCAAATGGATAACCCTAATACAATCTGACAGTGTATTCCATAGGGTATCCATTAGTGACCCCGTTCAGTATTATATACTTGCTATATATACTCACATGTTAGTCAAGAGTCACCACTCTCTGTGAATGAGATTCATTACACTATCTCATAGAACTACACATGTGCAAGCCATGATGAAGTACGGCGCCCAACCAGTACTCTAGAGGCTTCGAACAATATTAGGTTTACAAGGAACCGGAAAATCATATCTCCTCGCAACCTTTGCATGATTTTCCTACAATGTTACCTATGGAACTTTATGTCTTCATCATATGAGACAGTAATTAATATAAATACCCTTTATAGTTGGTTGTGTGAATATGATGCTTATCTAATCAACATAAAAAAGTCTCTTATTGGCTTTTGAGGGCATATATGTCCAACAATCTTAATGGATCTAATGTCCAACAATCTTAATGGATCTAATCCAAGGGTACAAAGGTCATTTTGACATTGATGGGACTTTGATGGTTCACTCATCCATATAATGGACCATTGTTCATACCAAGCATCATGGGTTCGAAATAACAATTATAAAGTGTTCATATGCTTCACTAAATCACATTAGTCAAAATGGACTATATTACCCTTTAATTCTCTACGGATTAGTTTTTAGCACATTAGGGTTCACCTATCCTAAGCTTAAAAGAAATTATGGGAGTCTCTAAACAACTCTTTAAGACCTCTACTAGGGTCTGATGCCCAAATAATAGACCCTAGAGGGGGTGAATAGGGTTTATGACAAATTAAAAAATTATTCTAAGTGATATTTGTGGAATTTAAAACTAATCACAACAACTACCAACTAAATTCAGAGATAATAAAAGAAAGAGAATGATAGAGATACCAGATACTAGATATGTTATCGGGGTTCAGCAACTTGCCTATGTCCCCGTCTTTAAGCTTTTCCACTTCAAAGATTTTCACACGATTCACTAATCGTACTCTTCTTTTCCGGCAGAGAGCAAACCTTACAATCCTTTTTCAGGCTCAGGAAGAACCTTTAACAATCCTTTTATAGGCTAAGGAGTAACCTCTTCAATTGAGACTCTCTCTTGAATACAAGAAGACTCACTTCTTGACCGGGTGCAAGACTCCCTAATTCTTGAATTTGAATGAGAACATAGATTTTTGGATTTACAATCCGAATTGAAAGCTCCTTAATTGAGCTAGATAAGAATTGAATACAAAGCTTACAATCTCTCAAAATTTATTGGAATTGAATGCTCAAAAAGAAAGGGATTGAGATTCTAAATATTCAATAGAAAACAGAGTATTGATTGCTGAGAGTTAGTGAGTGATGAATGAGTAATAGAATAGTGATTGGTATCCTTAGTATTATTTATTTTTATCATAAATCAGCTCTATTTATAGTTAGGCAATCAATATGGCCGTTGGAAGTAGCATTGAATGCGAACTAGCCGTTTAAAAAATAGCCGTTATAGGTTTTTCCCGCAGGCACTCGTCGACGACTGAGAAGGAATTTGGCTTGAGTCATCACTGAGTGGAGACAGAAGCAATTGCTTCATTTTCCTGTCACCCACTCATCGACGAGTCTCTTGTACTCGTCGACGAGTTCACTGAAATTTTTCAGTAAACTCATCGTAATGAGACCAAAAAGATGGGAATCATGCTAGGTCCCTTAGGCAATTGGATAATCAATATCTTAGTCATTTTTAGGGTCCAAGAATGATGTCTAAGTTATACTAGGTCACCTAGGGTCTATCTAGGTATTCTATGAGCAATTCTCTTCCAATAACTTGAGGACTTTTCAAGGTCCTAGACATTTTAACTTAGACATTAGTCTTCATGAAAGATGATCTTCAATCTTGAATTTATGAAGCTTTACTCTTGATAGATCTTCAGGCATTGACTTTGAGCTTTTGTTGCTTCTTAGAAGAATTAGTCTTTGACTTTGACCTTGATGACTTATGCTCTTCAATTCTTCGTATCTTGAAATTTGATTCGACATGTACTGCTTTTGCTAAAATTTTACATATTCAAAGAAAATATTAGTATATCAAGAGTCATTTCATTATTGTGTTATCATTGAAACAATCTAGGGTACTTAGAGTTGTAACCTTGAGGCTAACAATCTCCCCCTTTTTGATGATGACATAATAATGTGAATGACTTGGGGTGAGCTCCCCCTTAGTATCTAAAAATTTGAGGATAGCTCTCCCTCAACAAATGCATTAAAAATTTTAAGCTAAGAGAGGTAATAGATCAAATTCCAAGAACATACATTATTCATTCAACAAAGAGTCTTAACTTATGGAATCAACAAGTAAGGAAAAAATCAATAATTATCATTCATAAAAGCATACATTCACATTTTACATTCACATTTTTCTTCCCCTTGGCAACATAAAAAAATAATAATAATAAAGGAGGGGCAAAAAGACGATATAAATGTTATAGATATGAGTAAAATGTTACATGAGAGTCAGGAATCAAAAAAACAAAAAATTTAAGGTCTTCATTACAGCTTTTGTCTCTTTGTAGGCCTATCCGACTTTGATGTACGCTGTTTTGGCTTGGTCTTGGACAAGTCTTCAAAGGAAGATGAGATCACATCAGCTACAGGGGGCACTGGAGGAGTGGCTTGAGGAGGCTGTTGTGGAGGAGCTTTATAAGGAGGGGCTGAAGAGGAAGCTGGAGGTGGTTGAGGAGGAAAGTAGACCTCTGTGGGAATAGGAACAAATCCCAGCTTGTGAGAGGTGGAGGCAGAGTCTAAGGAAATTTGATCCACCTTGGCTGCCATCACTCCAACTACTGGAGCTTGATCATTTAAGAGGCTTGCCATTTGATGGATGTACCTAGCTTGGACATTGACAACATTTCCTATGCTTATCACATCTCCCAGAAGCTTTGCGCACTCAATGGAGGCATCCTTAGATTTGTTCTGCATTATGGTGATGATGGAGTCCACTCTATCCTTGATGACATTCACTGCCATTTCAACCTCTGCCAATCTAGGCTCACTGACCTTCACTTCTAATTGAACAAGCTCCATCTTTGATTCTAGAGATGAAAGCCTCTCTCTAGTCTCTGACTGGAGTCTCTTAAACTGAGCTATCTGAGAAGCTTGAAAGTTCTCCAAAAACTCTCTCTGGTATTCCTGGAACTGAAGCATCCTCTAACAGATCTGCATCTGAAAATGCTCCATACTGGAGGCCATGAAGGCAACCTGGGTAGCCAGTAGAGTTATTTGCTCGCCTGAAGGTGTAGGCCTAGAAGGAGAAGCAAAATGGTGTCCTGTATCCTCGAAATGGTCTGAACCCTATCTGTGAGAAGACTCAGGAACATCAATGTCAATCTGGATATCTCCCCAGTCAGGCTTAGCCTCTACCTCAGCAATTATCTCATCCTCTATATCATGAACTGGCTGATCAGCAGTCTCTATCTCAGGCACTGTCTCAGCTGCCTCTATCTGCACTACTAGCTCAACAGGTGAGGAGGGAAGAATAGGAGAATGAGGAGCAACATGAGTGGAGTGAGAAGGTGGAGGAATGGAAATGTCAAGAATATCAGCATGAGTGGAGGTAGGAATAGTTTGGGATTCTGGGACCCAAACATTACTAAACTCTATATAAGAGTATCCCATTCTCTTGATAGTAGCCTTGCAGTAGACATCGGAATCAGAAATGACCCTTTTGTCCTGATAGGAGTCAAAAGGGATTTTAAAATGTTTAAAAAGTTTAGTGAGAGCAAGACCATAGGGAAGTCTACCCGTGGTCCTCTTAGCAGTGTTTTTCATCACATTAACGATAATGAAAGATAGGTCTATGTGCTGGGAGGTCAAAATGCACCAAATAAGAAACACATCAAAAAAGATAATGAAATCCCTGCCACCACCACGGGGAATAATATCATAAGTGATAATGTGGTGTGCAAGACGAGCATCAAGGGTACGATCCTTGAGCTTAGAAGGAATGAGGTTAGTGATGTCTTTATTGACACACATCACTTTCAATGCCTCAATGACATTGAATCCCTCATGGGAAACCTACTGATTTGTGGTGTATTCTTGAAATGTGCCGGTTGGCAATTTCAAGATAGAACGAAGTTCTTCCACATTAAAGGATATGAGTTGGCTATGTGCATAAGAGTGGAATTTTTGGACGGTTTTGTCAAAAGTAAGATTAGAATAGAATTGTTTACAGAGATCAGGATACCTAGGTTCACCGAATCCAAGGAACCTATGCCATCTAAGATCATGGAATTTAGAAACAATGAAATCAAGTCCTATGCTTTTGAGAAAGTCAAAATTTAGAACTTTACCATACACTGGTTCACGCTTGTTGAAGTATCTCATGTATTTTTTTTGAGCCGCAGGGGTCTTGAAGAGCACGAGTGATTCTTCTTGACTTTGTGAAGATTCTCTTACTTTCTTCTTTCCTTTCTCTATAGCCGTAGTCTTCTTCTTTGGTAGAGAGGGGTTCTTCATACGAGGAGCCATAAGATTTGAAGAAGATTGGAAGATTAGGGAGAAGATTAGAGGGTAGAAGAATGCGAGGGAAAGGAGATTTTTGAACAATGGAATAGTGAATAGTAAAAAATTTAGGTTAAAATATATAGTCTCGAGAGCACTTGTCGGCGAGTAGGTCAAACTCGTCATCGAGTGGCTTCAAAACTTGAAGAAAATCAACATACTCGTCGTCGAGTAGCACTAACTCGTTGTCGAGTGGAGACCAAAACAAAAGATTTAAAAACCTATAACTCACTGGTTGCCGAGTGGAGAGGACTCGTCGACGAGTCTAGGCCAAAAATTGAAAAAACCAAATTTTGGTTAACAGGATGAATTTCTTAATCATTGAAAACCTTTTGTAAATGATTTTAGGCCATTTTAAAACATAAGAAACTACATATCAAATTAAGATATGACACAAGCATGATCAAACAATTTTCACATAAAGATTTTATTTTGTTTTTCTTTAGGCATATTTTTCAATTGATGTCATCAAGATTAGCCATGCCTAATTCTCTTCTTAACTTATTGAATCTTTCATAAGGGAGAGGTTTAGTGAATATGTCTGCAAGTTGGTTGTCAGTTTCAACAGATTCCAACATTACATCTCCATTTTGAATATGATCCCTTATGAAATGATATCTTATTTCAATATGTTTTATTCTTGAATGTTGGATTAGATTCTTTGTCATACATATTGCACTTGTGTTATCACATTTAATTGGAATCTTATCATAAAATAATTTGAAGTCTTCTAATTGTTGTTTCATGTATATTATTTGAGCACACTAACTTCCAGCTGCTACATATTCAGCTTCAGCTGTTGATAGAGCTACATAGTTTTGTTTCTTACATGACCATGAAACTAAGGAGTGTCCTAAGAAGTGACATGAGCCACTAGTGCTTTTCCGATCAACTTTGCAGCCAGCATAGTCTGTATCAGAATAACTCACTAATTCTAATGTTGTGTTCTTAGGATACCAAAGTCTTAGATCAATTGTTCCAATTAAGTATTTAAAAGTTCATTTGATAGCAGTCATGAGTGATTCTTTAGGATTAGCTTGAAATCTAGCACACATACAAACACTAATCATAATATCAGGCATACTAGCAGTTAAATATAGTAAACTACCAATCATACCTCGATATTTTGTTATTTCCATATTTAAGCCTTTTTCATCATTATTCAGCTTTGTAGTTGGACTCATAGGAATATCAGTATTCTTTGAGTTGTCCATACCAAACTTCTTTAGTAGTTCTCTAATGTATTTCCCTTGACTTATGAAAATGTCTTCTTTAGATTGCTTGATTTGAAGTCCAAGGAAGAAGGTTAGTTCTCTCATCTTGCTCATTTCAAATTCATCCTGCATTGTTTTAGCAAATTCTTGACAAAGGGATTCATTAGTAGATCTCAAAATGATATCATCAACATAGATTTGAACTAAAAGCATATCATTGTTTTTGAATTTAATAAACAAGGTAGTATCAATTTTACCTCTAATGAACTCTTTTTCAAGTAGAAAACCACTAAGTCTATCATACCAAGCTCTAGGAGCTTGCTTTAAACCATAGAGAGCTTTAGTGAGTTTGAAAACATGACTTTTAACATCAATTTGATAAAGTTTAAAATTCTTATAACAAGCATAAGCAAGCAACATCCTAATAGCTTCAAGTCTAGTTACAGGGGTAAAAGTTTCATCGTAATCAATTTCCTCTTCTTGATTGTAAACTTGAGCTACTAGTCTAGCTTTATTTTTAACAATATTTCATTCTTCATCCTTTTTATTTCTAAAGACCCATTTAGTACCTATTATAGATTTTCTTTTAGGCTTAGGTACTAAATTCCATACTTGATTTCATTCAAATTGGTTTAATTATTCTTGAATAGCTATTCCCCAAGATTCATCATTAATTGCTTCAAGAGCATTCTTAGGTTCAATTTGAGAGAGGAATGCAAGGTTATTACATATGTTTCTTCTAATTCTTACAACTTGATCCATATTACCAAAAATTTGTTCTTTAGGGTGATCTTTAATTAATCTTCAAGCCTTAAGTAGATGAATTTCATTATTTTCTTCTAAATTTTCATCTTCTAAGTTAATAGCATTTTCCTGATTTGCATTTTCTTCTTTGTTGATTTCCAAGTTTGCTGTATGCTTAAATAGGTTATCTAGTTGGTTAGTATGATCATCATCTTCAAGATTTTTAAATTTAAAAGAATTTGATTCATTAAAAATAACATGCATAGATTCTTCAACAATTAAGAAAGTTTTATTAAACACCCTATAAGCTTTGCTATTAGTAGAGTAACCAAGAAAGATTCCTTCACTTGATTTTGGTTCAAATTTCTTCAAGTTTGGTTTACTATTTAGAATAAAACATTTACAACCAAAAACTTTGAAGTAACTGATATTTGGTGATCTACCATGCCAAAGTTCATAAGGAGTTTTGTTTAATTTACTTCTAATTACCACTCTATTAATTATATAATAAGAAGTGTTAATAGTTTTAGCCCAAAAATAGTTAGGTAAGTTATGTTCATTTAACATGGTCCGATCCATTTCTTGTAAAGACCTATTCTTTCTTTCTACTACTCCATTTTGTTGAGGAGTTTTAGGAGTAGAGAAATTATGGTTAAAACTATTTTCCTCACAAAAGGATTCAAGCTCTTTGTTCTTGAATTCTCCACCTCTATCACTTCCTATAGTATTAATGGAGTAACTTTTTTCATTTTGTACTCTTTTACAAAAATTTTCAAATAACACATGCACTTCATTTTTATGAGATAGGAATAATACTCAAGTAAATCTAGAGTAGTAATCAACAATGACAAAAGCATAAAGTTTATCAGCTAAACTAGCAACATCATTAGGTCCAAACAAGTCCATATGCAATAATTCTAGAGGTCTAGAAATAGATATTACTAGTTTCTTTTTGAAAGAAGATTTGATTTGTTTACCTAATTGACAAACATCACAAACTTTATCTTTTAAAAACTTGGTTTTTGGTAAACCTTTAACTAGATCTTTTTTAGATAATTTTGATAACAAATCTATACTAGCATGGCCTAGCCTTCTATGTCATAACCAACTAGTTTCATTAATAGCTGAAAAACATATAAGGTTTTGAGAAATAAGTTCATCAAAATCAATGGTATATACGTTTTCATGTCTATGAGCTATGAATAAGGTTGTAATGTTATCTTTATCCTTAATAATACAAACATTTGACTTAAAGAAGACATTTAGACCATTGTCACACAATTGACTAATACTAATTTAGTTATGTTTAAGGTCTTCAACAAGTAAAATATTTTCAATAAAAATTGTACAGTTCTTACCAACATTACCTATGCGGATGATCCTTCCTTTTGCGTTGTCCCCGAAGGTCACATGTCCTTAATCCTTTGGAGAGATTAAGATGAATAGATCTTTGTTCCTTGACATGTGCCTTGAGCTTCCACTGTCCATGAACCATTTTGTCTTGAAGGAGCTAGATTTCAAACAAACCTACAAGACAAAATTTAAGTAACTCCAACATATGTTCCTCCCGAAACCCATACAGTTTAGATGAACCCCAAACTGATTTTTGAATATCCTTAGGAGGGTGAGTTCCCTTTGAGACCCAAACCATGTGTGGTCCTTTGTGGATAGTCTTGGGAGTGTATGATCCTTTTGGGATCCAAATATTTTTAACTACTTTCTTTCCATTAAAAGTGAAAAATGCATTCAAATGAGGGTTCAAAACATTTGTAGATTTTGAAAAGAAGTTTTGGTGCTCATTTTGTTTTGAAAAAGGGTTATATCCAAGACCGGCCTTTCCAAAGACATATATTTGTTGGCCCAAAAGTCTTTCAAGATTCTTTTCTCCCGTAGATAAGGTGTGAGCAATTTTAGTCAAATCAATGACTTTGGCTTTTAGCTCTTCCCAATCACAAGTTAGTCCTTGGGGTGAATTTTGAAATTCTTTTAATTTTTCATTCAAAACATTGTTTTCCTTTTCAAGTATGATTTTCTCATTGAGTAAATCATTTTTCTCTTTTAGCAAAAGATCATTTGAGTTTGAAAGAGAAATGCTGTCCTTTTTAAGTTCTTTGTTCTTTGATCCTAATTTAAGAAATTTCATATAGAGTTCATCAAATGCCTCTCTAATTTCTTCATAAGATAGAGATTCACCAGGTGAAGAATTTACCTTCTCATTATCAAGAGCCATGAGGTAATAGTTGGCAACTTCTTCCTCACTCGAGTTGTCATCCGATCCACTTCCTTCGTAGTAGTTGGCAACTTCTTCCTCACTCGAGTTGTCATCCGATCCACTTCCTTCGTAGTAGTTGGCAACTTCTTCCTCACTCGAGTTGTCATCCGATCCACTTCCTTCGTAGTCATCCAAAGTGGTTTTCATTGCATTTTTTTTTTAATCTTTGGCCTTTCTTCAATTGAGGACACTCGGTCTTGATGTGTCCTGGCTTCTTACACTCATAGCAAAGGATTTACTCATTTTTACTTGATTCTCCTTTAGCTACCTCCTTGGAGAATTCTCTCTTGTAAGGCCTCTTCTTGATGTTCTTCTTGTGCTTCAATAATTTCTTGAACTTCCTTGCCATTAAAGCGATGTCATCATCTTCATCACTTTCTTCTTCCTCACTTTCTTGAGTGGTCTTCAATACAAGTCACCTTTTTGCTTTTTGTTCATCTTCTTGATCCTTCATTATGACCTCGTGTGTCATGAGAGATCCAAGAAGCTCTTCCATTTGAAGCTTGGTCAAATCCTTTGCTTCTTGAATTGTGGTGACTTTGGGATCCCAACTCTTTGGAAGTGAGCGAATGACTTTTCTAACAATTTCTGCATTAGAGTATACCTTACCAAGAGATTTCAGTTCATTCAAGATATTGGTAAAGCGTGTAAACATTTCTCCAATAGATTCATCATTTTCCATTTTAAAGAGTTCATACTTATGAACTAACATACTTATTTTTTCTTCTTTAACTTGATTTGTACCTTCATATGTGACTTGGAGTTTGTCCCATATTTCCTTGGCTGAGTCACATCCAGAGATTCTATTGAACTCTTGTGGACTTAAGGCACAGTACAAATTGCTAATAGCCTTAGCATTAGTTTGGATGAGTTTAATGTCTGCTTCATTCCATTCATCTTCAGTTTTTGGGATTCTAGTGCCATCAAATACTTTATGAGGTAGATGAGGTCCTTTGACAATGACTTTCCAACAGTCATAGTCAAGAGCTTGTAAATAAACCATCATCCTGGTTTTCCAATAGTTATAGTTTTCTCCATTGAATAATGGAGGTTGGGTGGTCAATTGGCCATCATCTAAGGTTGTCACGACCCGACTTAAACTTAACATTTCACTAATGAAATGTAAGAGTAATTCGTCCGTGAGATCATTTTTCTCTTATAATGCGGAAGCGTAAAATACCAAGGGAATTAAAATTTTTAAACCCTTCTTTTCTTTCCATATGCAATAGCCATCATAACCATGTCCATAATTAAAGTAAAGGTTTACATAATCAGTTTAATTACATCCGAATGAACATATAAAAAAATATAACATCAAGATCAAAAGCAACTCCGCCCTTCTTCGAATATCACTTTTAAGTTGTTCTTTTATTGTTCATCTGGAGACATAAAAGGTCAGTGAGCTATGAAGCCCAATAAGAATATTCCAGGATATCATGCTAAATAACAAGATAGAATAAGCATAAGCATATATATAATATTAAAACTTTTAATATTATTTTCAATATTTCTTTTAAATATCTTTTACTCGGATCTAGTTTATCTTAACTTTGCCTTTCAAGATGATCCCTGAAAGGTACACCTCTTTAGACTCATTCCGTCTTGGAGTTTGACCCCTCATGAAGTATTTCATTCCGTCTCGGAGCCATCATTACTCCTCATGAAGTATTGTCGAACGGCCTTCCTTTACCTCGCCACTATCTTGAGACATTTTCAAGATAAACATTCTTTATCTTTTCCTTTATCTTTTCATTTATTTTTCAGACTTATCTTACTCCTATCTCTCAAGATGATCGCCGAACGGTATTCCCTTTTGGGGCTCACCCATCTGTCTTGGGATTTTCCTTAACCCCTCAAGATGATTGCCGAACGGTATTCCCTTTTGGGGCTCACCCATCTGTCTTGAGACCTAAGATAAATATTCATTTTCTTTTATCTTTTTCTTTTATTTTCGACTTATCTTAATCCTGTCTCTCAAGATGATCGCCGAACGGTATTCCCTTTTGGGGCTCACCCATCTGTCTTGGGATTTTCCTTAACCCCTCAAGATGATTGCCGAACGGTCTTCGCTTTTGGGGCTAGCCCATCTGTCTTGAAACCCTTTATAAGTTAAGTGTTTTCCTTGCCTTCTCATTAAGACATTATACATCATAACATTATGATTTCCATTTTAATTATTTTTTTATTATAGTTTTCTCATAACTATAACTTCATAATTTAGAATCCTCCTTTTTCAATTACATCTATTTCCATACCATAGAATGTAATATATGAATAACATGTAATGTATTAGTATCATGACTCTATATCGTTAACATGTTACATAACATCATCTTACGATTTGACCTTAGTATTATTATACTATCTTTTTCCAGAATTTCAATATATCCTTGTCAAATCATTCATAATATCATTATACTAGTTTCTAGTATTTCTTATACTATTTTCCAACAATTAAACATAGTAAGGTAATAACTTACTTATTTCACCTTATATAAAAATACTTACTTTTACTAACCTTCATTCTAAAATGCTATTTAAAATGAGATCCTCGAATATAACTTACACTTTTTACCGAAACCGAAGTAGGGCTTGGCACAATCCCTTTCTTTCTTCTTTTTCTCTTTCCTTTCTTTCTTTCTTCCTTTTCTCCCTTGCTCTCTCACTATTCCCTCATGGTTTGGACGTTGGCTTGGAGTGAGACACAAGGGGTGGGGCGGGGCATGGTATTCTAGTCTCTCTAGAGTTTGGCACAAATGGAGTATCCAAATGGGCGTGTAGGGTCTCTTTATATAGGCAAGGGGTTTTGCCTCTCATTACTTTTGATACATTCCCCTCTAATAATTATGCTTCATTTCTTTATTAGTGAATGATTCATGCATTATATTATTTCCATGTATCCAATTAAATTGGTGCATTCCCTTAATTAGGTTTATCTAGTCCATGATGCATGTATCACTTGTGCACATGCACTAACCTAACCATAGTTCACTTTAACTCATGGTTAAATATTTAATAAAAACCACAATACATGTATCCTATTAATTAGATTATTCCCCCCAAGTTAACTTCATGGCTAAGTTAATTACTAGCCATGGTTGGGCATGAGCTTGTTCATGTACACATTTAATTAAATTCATGGTTAGCCCAATGTATTAACCATAGATTATGTATGCTTTAAATTTGATACATGAGTAATCTTATTATCTTAATGTATATACATGTATCACCTTTAATTTAGCTTGACCCAAGTAATTTCTAACCATGGTCAATCATTCTTGGACGTGTATTACTTCCTCATTCCAAGGATTTGTCTCTCTTGTCTTTACTCTATTGACTAGGTTCATTCTTCATAAATGAATTTACTTACACATGAGATAATTAAATTTCCTCAAAATATAATTTTCTTAACTTAGGGTCATTTAACCTAAGTAGATTACTAACCTTAGGTTTATCTTGATTTAAACCCTAGAGTTACCTCATCTAAGCGTGGCTATTACTCTTGTTATAGGGTTTGGGTCTATCCACTTGATCATTTGGTTTATGAATACCAAAGTGCTAGGTGGCACTTAATACCCAAGATGTAATCTTGTACGTCTATTCATAGATGATGATGTGTGGTGATTTTGCCACATGTCATCATGATTAGCTTCTTACTTAAGTGCTTGACTAAGGGTTTAGTACCCAATTAGGTACATTTTTCCAATGTCTAAGGGCTAAGTCCTTATTAAACATGTTCATGCACTTAATGTGAACAAAATGGGCGTGAGCTTTAACTTTGTAGGAGATTTGGGTTCTTCTCCCTTATCTCAAATTAGTTCATGAACTTACTTAATGATGGTGCCATGTGGCACTTTACCCCTAATGAGTTGATCTTGATTGCCCATCCTTCCATACTATAAATGGTGGAGATCATTCCACATGTCAACATGATATTCTTTAATCCATTATTGACTTTATGATTAACTTATCATAGTTAATTGACTAACCATAGTTAATCTTGGACGCTACTTTATATAGTGTTGACATGTTGCACTTGCCACATGTCTACATCTTAGCTTATGATTATCATAACTTTAAATTGATCATAGATTCTCCTTAATCTCTTGATCGATTCCTCTTGGATATTGCCACATGGCACTTTCCACATGGCATGATCTCAGCCCTTGTCTTCTTATATACATGTATAAATTTTAATACATAGTATATATCCTTATTCTATAAACAATATAATTTATATGCTTAAATGGTAATAAGGATTACCCAATATTCAATCATTTATTGAATATATATAATATTTTTATTTAAAAAATATTCGGGTCGTCACAAAGGTAGTAGAAAATATGTTTGCCATAGGGGATCTTTAACTCAAGATGGTTAGATCTAAAATAGAGCACAAAGCTCTGATACCAATTGATGCCTAGATAATGGACCCTAGAGGGGGGGGGGGGGGGATGAATAGGGTTTATGGCAAATTAAAAAATTATTCTAAGTGATATTTGCGGAATTTAAAACTAATCACAACAACTACCAACTAAATTTAAAGATAATAAAAGAAAGAGAAGGATAGAGATACCAGACTCCAGATATGTTATCGGGGGTCAGCAACTTGCCTACGTCCCCGCCTTTAAGCTTTCCCGCTTCAAGGATTTTCACATGATTTACTAATCGTACTCTTCTTTTCTGGCAGAGAGCAAGGCTTACAATCATTTTTTAGGCTCAGTAAGAACCTTTAACAATCTTTTTATAGGCTAAGGAGTAACCTCTTCAAGAGAGACTCTCTCTTGGATACAAGAAGACTCACTTCTTAACTGGGTGCAAGAATCACTGATTCTTGACTTTCAAAGAGAACAAAGATTTTTGGATTTACAATCCGAATTGAAAGCTCCTTAATTGAGCTAGATAAGAATTGAATACAAAGTTTACAATCTCTCAAAATTGATTGGAATTGAATGCTCAAAAAGAAAGGGATTCGGATTCTAAATATTCAATAGAAAACAGAGTATTGATTGCTGAGAGTTAGTGAGTGATGAATGAGCAATAGAACAGTGATTGAAATCTTTAATATTATTTATTTTTATCATAAATCAGCTCTATTTATAGTTGGACAATCAATATGGTCGTTGATGTAGAGCCCCGGACTTTTTCATGTTTTATGCATGGCACTTCCGTAGCCAATTTGCCTTTAAAGTAGTGCAATTAATAAATAAGGAAGAAATTAGAAATTCCAAAATGTCAGAAATGTTCTTTTTCGAAGTACGAACCCAACGCAAGTTGAATCGTCAAAATCCGACGAACGAGTCAAAAGATATGGCCAAAACAATTTGGACCTGCAGAGCACCGATCGCTCGGTCCATGGAGCGATCGATCGGTTTTGAACCGCTCGATCGGAGGCTATCGACTGGTCAAAAAATTTGTATGAGAAAATTTTCCAGAGAGTTAATTTTTGGTCGAGAGCTCGGTCAGTTGACCGATCGCTCGGTCTTCGTGTTTTTGCAGAAATTTCAGTAAGGGTGTTTCGGTCTTTTGGCGTTTCACTCTTTATTCTTAAGGGATGCCCGAGCCTTTAGGGCTCATTCTCAACACTTAGAGACATTTGAGAGTTAGAGAAAGAGGAGAGGGTTTTCCTAACCTAGGGTTTGCTTTTGGGGAGAAATCAAAGGGGTTTCAAGGCCCACAATCACCTCAAGCTTGGATTGCTTCAAGATTCCGATTCAAGCACGCGAGGAGTTTCTCCAAGCTAGGGCAGTGCCTCACGACGTTTTTGGAGGAATTTTCTTCCTCATTGATCAAGTTCGGTACCTTGTGCTACCCTCTTAGTCATATTTTCCTCTTTTTCTTTTCTATTCTTTGTTTTCTCCCAATTATGACTATAAAATGAGTTGTAATGTGTGAATGGGATGAATGGATGGTTGTGAATGTGAATGGGCGATTAGATGCCGTGTAAATGATGTAATGAATGAGAAAGGGGAAGGGCATTGTATCCATAATGAACAAACATGTATGATGGAATTATAACCCACCTAGAAAAGCATGTTGTAGGGTTAATAAATAATGAACATACCATGTTTGATGAAATGCCAAGGTGAAAGAAATGAATTGTAAATTTCGGAAATGCATGTTTAATTAATTGTGGAAAATGGCTAGGACCTATGATAGTGTGCCTTCTTGTTTTCCCTAAATTACATGAATATTGAATTGCTCAAATGATTGATGTTCTATGTATTGTTAACTCTCCAAATGTCATATTTAGATTTAAATGCAAGTATGTACACGCTTCCACGAGCACTACATGCATGACATGATTTATCATATTTTCAAGAACGAAATTGAGAGGTGGGACATATCCTACGATATGTTTTACCTCGCTTTTCACAAGAAAACAAGAACAAACATCCCACGAGGGGTCTCCCCTCACTCACTAGTGCATAGCATAAAGAAGGGCCTCCCTTCCCTCGCAAGTACATACATACATATCATGAAGAAGGATCTCCCTTCCCTCTCAAGTGCATTGCATAAAGAAGGGTCTCTCTTCCCTCTCAAGTGCATTGCATAAAGAAGGGTCTCTCTTCCCTCTCAAGGCATCTCACAAGCGCATCTCACAAGTACATCTTACAAGTGTATCTCACAAGTTACATGATCACAAGCAAGCACGCATGACATGCATGACATGACACGATCTACAAGAATCAAGCAAGATAGACAAGACGAGTTTTCAAGCACGAAAATGGTACTTTAGGTCAAGTCAAGTGCACGGTGTTTTCAAGGATTTTATCGGCTTTCTACAAAATACAAGCATGATTATAAATTGCTTTACTTCCTAGTATAATATGACTTGTTCCCGTTTTACATATATGAATTACTCCTGCTTTATGTATTGCAATTTTTATGCTATGACTGTTGGTTAGTATTTGGTACACGCTGAGTATTCCATGCTCAGCCGTACTTCTTATGTCGGCAGGTGATAGCGGAGCAGCTGCTCCTTTTGACGTCTGTGCTCCGAGCCCTTGGGTGGAGGACGAGTACATTGAGGAGCCTGTGGAGGAACCTCAGGGTGAGGGTTACTATTAAGTTGTGGTAGATTCTGAGTGATATAGCTGTGGGTTAGTTGAGAGAGATATCCATGTATTTTGGCGGGCATGTCCGCACTTTCTTTTGGTTGCCTTTTTGTATAAACTTGGATTTACGTATGTATATACATAGAGGTTTGGTAGACTTCCGCTGTACCATGTTAGAGTATGTTTCCACTATTTTTATCCTCTATTGTATAAGCTCTATGAGTTTTGCAGGTTGATTTGTCAAGCAAGTCATGTGAGTCATGATTCGTCGTCCAAAGTTCACTCTAACTCCTAGGGTGGGTTTTGGGGCGCGACAAGAAGTGGTATCAGAGCCTAGGCTTTAGGTCTCTAGGGTCACTTAGAATCTATACCACGGCTTTACAAGAGCATATGCCCGGAAACAAATTAGCAAGGAAGTAAGTCGGAAGCAAGTCATGATTCCAAGTGTGAGACTAAACTTTTGTCTTAGTCAAAATGGTTGTTTCAACTAGGTACGAGTCTTAGGAGCGGTATAATATTGTAAATACACCGATGGTTGTGATGCGATGTATATTAGTATTATATTATACACATAATGCCACTTGAATTATTGTGAAATGAAAATATGATAAATTGTGGTTTCAAGTGAGACTCATGTGGTGCTATTGTTCTCAGGACTTTAGTCATGAGGCGGGGCACATGGGGTCGTGGACCACATACCAGAGCTTCTTCTTCTTCACGAGATGAGGATGACCAGCCGGACCTCTCTCAGGTCTTAGGCTCTATTGCTGAGACTCTCGCCATTCTGGCGGTTCGGCAGGCTATACCATTGTCGGCGGCACCTACTCCACCGCCCGCAGCTCTAGTACATCGTACAGCTGGAGTTGAGGCATTCAGGAGATTGAGGCCTCCATCATTCCATAAGAGTGTGGACCCTCTAGCTGCGGAGGCGTGGATCCTCCAGATGAAGAAGATCTTTACGGTCCTCTCGCCTACAGAGGAGGATAGAGTAGCATGGACAGTTTTCATGTTAGAGGGCGAGGCCCACCATTGGTGGTTATCCGCATTGAGGACACGAGATTTGACCATGTAGGGTCAACCTTGGACTTGGGAGGAGTTCAAGGATACTTTTTATAAGAAGTACTCTCCTGTTGGAGCACGGGAGAAGAAAGAAAGAGAGTTCATTAACCTAGAGCAAGGTTCGATGACCGTGGCCACTTATGAGGCTAAGTTCTTGGAGCTCTCTAGATTCGCGCCTCACATGGTTGCCACCGAGGCAATGAAGGCAAGAAGGTTTGAGCAAGGGCTCAAAGATGTTATCATGGAGAAGGTTTCGGTTTTCAGACATGCTACCTACCCTGAGGTAGTAGACAAAGCCTAATTGGTCGAGGCGAATTCCGAGGCCGTGTCCAAGAAGAGGGAGTTGGCGAGAGGCCAAGCCAGTAGTTCAGCACCTCCAGAGAGGCGGGCTCGTACCGGCCCTTATCAGTACACGTGGCCAGCACCACCAATGAGGCCATCTTATGCGCCTCCAGATCCACGGCAGTATGTGCCTCAGGTACCGCGACCTCAGGCTCTTCCAGCTCCATGGCCAGTTGCACCTCAGACGGTGAGGTATGCTCCACCTCCGGCCCCTCCGACCTATACACACGAGGTCTGCACTTCGTGCGGCCGAAGGCACCCAGCAGGAGATTGCCGAAGAGCATCGGGTGGATGTTTTCATTGTGGTCGCCAGGGCCATGTGATCAGGGATTGCCCCACTCGGCATTTACCAGGCTAGTCTCAGGGGATTAGGCCTGCAGCATGCTTAGCAGGATCATACCAGGCGTCATCCCAGACTACCCGGTCTACACCTCCACCTCGCCAGGCAAACTAGGGGCGAGTTTTTGCCTTGACAGAGGGTGATGCACTTGCATCTGATGATGTGGTGCAAGGTAAACGTTTAGAGTTACTCTTTTAACCACGATTGTCATGATATGCTTTACTCCTTGTGTACGTATGTGGCGTGCTATATATATATCTACCTATATACATATGATGTGATGCATGGATTGACGTAACTAGTTGAAATTTCAGGAACCCTACTAGTCAACGAATGTTTGGCTAGAGTGTTGATTGATACCGGGTCTACTCATTCGTTTGTCTCGCCAAACTTTTCAGAAGGCTTTTCTATGGAGCCTAGTCAGCTAAAACCGGAGTTAGCCATTTCGACTCCTCTCGGCAAAACAGTGTTGACAAACAAGTGTGTCGAAATAGTGTGGTTCAAGTGGGAAGCCACGAGTTGGCGGTTGATCTAATAGTTCTTCGATTCCAAGACTTTAACGTGATATTAGGAATGGATTGGTTAGCGGCACATCACGGGCATGTAGCTTGCTTTGAGAAAATGGTACTCTTCAAGCCAGTAGAAGGAAAACCATTCCACTTTCGCGGGTTAAAAAGTAGAGATATTGCTCGTTTTACGGCGTTGAGCTTAGCTAACCCCGAGGCAAAGGACTCATCGATTATTCCAGTCGTGAGTGAATTCCTGGATGTATTTCCAGAGGAGTTTCCAGGATTGCCTCCAGACAGGGAGATTGAGTTTGTGATCGAGCTTGCATCAGGCACATCTCCTATTTTCAGGGCTCCGTATAGAATGGCCCCTATTGAACTCAAAGAGTTGAAGACTCAGTTGGAGGAATTGCAAGGCCTTGGTTTCATTTGACCAAGTGTCTCACCGTGGGGTGCCCCGGTGTTATTTGTTAAGAAGAAGGATGGCTCGATGCGGATGTGCGTCGATTACCGACAGTTGAACAAAGTCACTATAAAGAATAGGTATCCATTGCCTAGAATTGATGGCTTGTTCGATCAGTTGAAGGGAGTAAAATTTTTCTCTAAGATAGATCTTCGATCGGGCTATCACCAGTTGAAGATTAAGGCGGAAGATGTTCCCAAAACTGCCTTTCGGACTCGGTATGGACACTACGAGTTCTTGGTAATGCCTTTTGGTCTCACAAATGCGCCGGCAACCTTTATGGATTTAATGAACCGGGTGTTCCGGCCATACCTGGATCGATGTGTGATCGTGTTTGTCGACAATATCTTGCTGTATTCCCAGACACGGGAAGATCACATGCGAGACCTTCACCTTGCTTTGGAAATGCTGAGAGAGCACAAGCTGTACGCCAAACTTAGCAAGTGTGAGTTTTGGTTGGAAGAGGTGGCATTCCTAGGCCACGTTGTATCCACGGAAGGCATTTCAGTAGATCTGAAGAAGATAGAGGCAGTCATGAGTTGGGCGAGGCCCAAGAGTGTTACAGAAATATGTAGTTTCCTTGGGTTGGCAGGCTACTACAGGAGATTCGTAGAGGGTTTCTCCAGCCTTGCGGCACCGCTCACTTACCTGACAAGGAAGAATGCGAAGTTTGTATAGAGCGACAAGTGTGAGATCAGTTTCACGGAATTGAAGAAGAGGATTACTACAGCCCCTGTCCTTACTGTGCCATACGGACCTTATGGGTATGAGGTGTATAGTGATGCCTCACACGTTGGACTTGGGTGTGTGCTCATGCAACACAAGAAACTCATTGCCTATGCATCAAGGCAATTGAAAGAGCATGAAAAGAATTATCCCACGCACGACTTGGAGCTTGCGGCAGTTGTGTTTGCACTCAAGATTTAGCGACACTACCTTTACGAGGTAGAATTCTATGTGTATATGGATCACAAGAGCCTCAAGTATCTCTTTTCCTAAAAAGAGTTAAATCTAAGGCAACGACGTTGGATGAAATTTTTGAAAGATTATGATTGTACCATCCAATACCACCCGGGCAAAGCAAACATTGTAGCAGACGCCTTAAGTAGAAGACCTCCGGGGTTATTAGCACACATGTTTGTATAGGAATGGAAGCTACTTGAAGATTTGGCAAATCTGGACATCAGTGTGAATGACTCTATCCGTAGTCCTATCTTGGCAAATGTCACGGTTTGGCCATACATTATAGATTTGATCCAAGAATATCAAGCCACGGATGCTGAATTGTTGGCTTATCGGGACAAGGAAGTTGCCAAGGGTAGTGAAGACTTCTCTCTCACTAGCCGGGGTGCTATTACGTTCAAAGGAAGGTTGTGTGTTCCAGCCAATGCGGATCTTCGACGAGAGATCATGGATAAAGCACATTGTTCGAAGTACACAGTGCATCCAGGGGGCACGAAGATGTACCGGAACCTCAAGAGTCACTTTTGGTGGCGGAATATGAAGAGGGATATTGCTGAGTATGTGGCACGGTGCTTGGTATGCCAACAGGTGGAGGCAGAGCACTTGCGACCCGCTGGTCTATTGCAGTCTCTTCCTATTCCCGAGTGGAAATGGGAGAACATATCCATGGATTTCATAGTTGGCCTGCCAAAGACGGCAAGGGGCTCAGATGCGATATGGGTAGTAGTGGATCGTTTGACTAAGTCCGCTCATTTCTCACCCTACCGAACCACCTTCAACTCTAGTCAGTTGGCCGCACTATACATCAAGGAAGTGGTTCGACTACACGGAGTGCCAGTCAGTATTGTGTCTGATCGGGATCCAAGATTCACATCAAGATTCTGGAAAAGTTTTTAGGAAGCTATGGGTTCCCGACTTGATTTCAGCACTTCTTTTCATCCACAGACGGATGGACAAACCGAGAGGGTGAACCAAGTTATAGAAGACATGCTTCGGGCTTGTATGCTGGATTTCAAAGGCAGTTGGGAAGAGCACTTGCCTTTGGTAGAGTTCGCCTACAACAATAGCTATCAGGCGAGTATCCAAATGGCTCCATTTGAGGCCTTATATGGGCGAAGTTGCAGGTCTCCTCTCTACTGGGATGAGGTAGGAGAAAGGAAAATACTTGGTCCGGAGTTGATCGAGCAAACTGCAAGCATAGTCAAGATCATCCGGGATCGGTTGAAAACCGCTCAAGATCTTCAAAAGAGCTATGTGGACACGCGCCGTAGAGAGTTGGAATTTCAGGTTGGAGATCAGGTCTTTGTTAAAGTATCTCCTAGCAAAGGGATTATGAGATTTGGCAGGCGAGGCAAGCTTAGTCCTCGATATGTTGGCCCGTTTGAGATCATCACGCGATTGGGTGAGGTTACTTACAGGGTTGCTCTTCCACCTCACATGGCCGCGGTTCACAACATTTTTCATGTGTCTATGCTTCGGAAGTACATTGGGGATCCTTCACATGTCATAGACCTGGAACCGTTGGAAATTCGAGAGGATCTCACTTTAGTTGAGAGGCCAGTTCATATATTGGATCGGAGAGATCAAGTCATTCGCAACAAAATGATTCCGTTGGTTCTCGTGCAGTGGCAACATCATGCTCGAGAAGAGGCTACATGGGAGCGAGAGGCCGAAGTCCAAGAGAAGTACCCGGAATTGTTTGAATGACTTTTGTATAGGTTTTGTATATGACTTGTAATTTTTTTTTGGTTTGTAATGTAAGTATCGTCTAAATTTCGAGGACGAAATTTTTGTAAGGGGGGGAGGATGTAGAGCCCCGGACTTTTTCATGTTTTATGCATGGCACTTCCGTAGCCAATTTGCCTTTAAAGTAGTACAATTAATAAATAAGGAAGAAATTAGAAATTTCAAAACGTCAAAAATGTTCCTTTTCGAAGTACGAACCCAACGCAAGTTGAATCGTCAAAATCCGACGAACGTGTCAAAAGATATGGCCAAAACAATTTGGACCTATAGAGCACCGATCGCTCGGTCCATGGAGCGATCGATCGGTTTTGGACCGCTCGATCGGAGGCTATCGACTGGTCGAAAAATTTGTATGGGAAAATTTTCCTGAGAGTTAATTTTTGGTCGAGAGCTCGGTTAATTGACCGATCGCTCGGTAGGCAACTGATCGATCGGTCATAAACACTGATTGCTCGGTCTTCGTGTTTTTGCAGAAATTTCAGTAAGGGTGTTTCCGTCTTTTGGCGTTTCACTCTTTATTCTTAAGGGATGCCCGAGCCTTTAGGGCTCATTCTCAACACTTAGAGACATTTGAGAGTTAGAGAAAGAGGAGAGGGTTTTCCTAACCTAGGGTTTGCTTTTGGGGAGAAATCAAAGGGGTTTCAAGACCCACAATCACCTCAAGCTTGGATTGCTTCAAGATTCCGATTGAAGCACGCGAGGAGGAGTTTCTCCAAGCTAGGGCAGCACCTCACGACGTTTTTGGAGGAGTTTTCTTCCTCATTGATCAAGGTCGGTACCTTGTGCTACCCTCTTAGTCATAGTTTCCTCTTTTTCTTTTCTATTCTTTGTTTTCTCCCAATTATGACTATAAAATGAGTTGTAATGTGTGAATGGGATGAATGGATGGTTGAGAATGTGAATGGGCGATTGGATGCCGTGTGAATGATGTAATGAATGAGAAAGGGGAAGGGCATTGTATCCATAATGAACAAACATGTATGATGGAATTATAACCCACCTAGAAAAGCATGTTGTAGGGTTAACAAATAATGAACATACCATGTTTGATGAAATGCCAAGGTGAAAGAAATGAATTGTAAATTTCGGAAATGCATGTTTAATTAATTGTGGAAAATGGCTAGGACCTATGATAGTGTGCCTTCTTGTTTTCCCTAAATTACATGAATATTGAATTGCTCAAATGATTGATGTTCTATGTATTGTTAACTCTCCAAATGTCATATTTAGATTTAAATGCAAGTATGTACACGCTTCCACGAGCACTACATGCATGACATGATTTATCATATTTTCAAGAACGAAATTGAGAGGTGGGACATATCCTACGATATGTTTTACCTCGCTTTTCACAAGAAAACAAGAACAAACATCCCACGAGGGGTCTCCCCTCACTCACAAGTGCATAGCATAAAGAAGGGCCTCCCTTCCCTCACAAGTACATACATACATATCATGAAGAAGGATCTCCCTTTCCTCTCAAGTGCATTGCATAAAGAAGGGTCTCTCTTCCCTCTCAAGGCATCTCACAAGCGCATCTCACAAGTACATCTTACAAGTGTATCTCACAAGTTACATGATCACAAGCAAGCACGCATGACATGACACGATCTACAAGAATCAAGCAAGATAGACAAGACGAGTTTTCAAGCACGAAAATGGTACTTTAGGTCAAGTCAAGTGCACGGTGTTTTCAAGGGTTTTATCGGCTTTCTACAAAATACAAGCATGATTATAAATTGCTTTACTTCCTAGTATAATATGACTTGTTCCCGTTTTACATATATTAATTACTCCTGCTTTATGTATTGCAATTTTTATGCTATGACTGTTGGTTAGTATTTGGTACACGCTGAGTATTCCATGCTCAGCCGTACTTCTTATGTCGGCAGGTGATAGCGGAGCAGCTGCTCCTTTTGATGTCTGTGCTCCGAGCCCTTGGGTGGAGGAGGAGTACGTTGAGGAGCCAGTGGAGGAACCTCAGGGTGAGGGTTCCTATTAGGTTGTGGTAGATTCTGAGTGATATAGCTGTGGGTTAGTTGAGAGAGATATCCATGTATTTTGGCGGGCATGTCCGCACTTTCTTTTGGTTGCCTTTTTGTATAAACTTGGATTTTCGTATGTATATACATAGAGGTTTGGTAGACTTCTGTTGTACCATGTTAGAGTATGTTTCCGTTGTTTTTATCCTCTATTGTATATGCTTTGTGAGTTTTGCAGGTTGATTTGTCAAGCAAGTCATGTGAGTCATGATTCGTCGTCCAAAGTTCATTCTAACTCCTAGGGTGGGTTTTGGGGCGCGACAGTTAAGAGTAGCTTTGAATGCGAAGTAGCCGTTTAAAAAATAGTCGTGATAGGTTTTTCCCACAAGCACTCGTTGACGAGTTCACTGAAATTTTTTAGTAAACTCATCATAATGAGACCAAAAAGATGGGAATCATGCTAGGTCCCTTAGGCAATTAGATAATCAATATTTTAGTCATTTTTAGGGTCCAAGAATGATGTTCAAGTTATACTAGGTCACCTAGGGTCTATCTAGGTATTCTATGAGCAATTCTTTTCCAATAACTTGAGGACTTTACAAGGTCCTAGACATTTTAACTTAGACACTAGTCTTCATGAAAGATGATCTTCAATCTTGAATTTAGGAAGCTTTACTTTTCATAAATCTTCATACATTGACTTTGAGCTTTTGGTGCTTCTTAGAAGAATTAGTCTTTGACTTTGACCTTGATGACTTATGCTCTTCAATTCTTTATATCCTGAAATTTGATTCGACATGTACTGCTTTTGCTGAAATTTTGCATACTCAAAGAAAATATTAGTATATCAAGAGTCATTTCATTATTGTGTTATCATTGAAATAATCTAGGGTACTTAGTGTTGTAACCTTGAGGCTAACAAGGTCTATAAGTATCAATCAAGGACTTCCCATAATCGTGAATATTGTTAGCTCACATCTATGCCAATTAAGACACAATTATCGTATAATCATACAAGTAACAAATTTCACGTAAAAATTTCAACATGAACTACATGCAACATGTCCAAAAGGGTTATAATAATGTGTTTTATTTAAATACAAACTTTTTATGTTTCAACAAAACACATATAGTGGGGTTTGATCTAATTATCCAAAATTTGCATAAAAACGATAATCACATTATCAACATGAACTACATTCTCCATGCGATCACGATCATCTTCTATCTTCAATTCAATTTCTCCATAGAAAAATCAACAACTCCTAATACTAAAATTACATCATATTCAAAATAAGAAGCCTTGAGAAACCACCTAAAATAAGGTGCTCAAGGGGAGTACAACCCATAAGAAGAAAGATAAGAGAATAGAGAGAGAGAAGAAGGCATAATCATAAAACTCATCCACCATTCAACAATAATATATATTAATCATTCATCAACTATAAATTTAACATGATATGACAAATAACTTAGTAAGTCCATAACCTCAACGAGGGTTTTGGCTAACCTTAGGGAAAATCTTTCCCATATGGTTAAGGTCACTATTAACATTTAATAGAAAAAACCTAAAGCAATTAATAAAGCAATCATGTCTAGAATGAGATCTTAGGGCTTTAGATTATCATTAAAAGAAAATAATTTTCCTTTAATGCTTGAAAAATCATTGAGAGAAACAATTTCTCTAAGATTTTAATCTAACCCTAAAAATCATCCGCATATTCCTTAATTGATAAACAAATATAAAACACAATATTAAATTTGGCTAGTTTAGGGATCTCATCCCTTCCATATTATTTTGATCTAATAACTATTAAAAGACCAAAATAAAAATTAGTAAATTGTTAATTTATAATATCACCATATATTTATTCTAAAATAAAATTCAAAATCTATAATAGATGAATTCAAAAATTTATATAAGGGTTGACTACTTTAGGGTTTTTTCATTTAATAATTAAATAAAATAATACCCTAAACTATAGTATTAAATGTCCATAAAATAATTGATCTCTATCAATTAATATTCACTTGGGATAAAAGCGTTTATCTCAACCAATGGCATTTACGTAATTACTTTATTAACAATTAGTCAAATAAAAACTTACAAATACTATGTAACCGGTATTTCTGAGCACATGTAATTGATCTAAATCAACTACAATAATTATGGCATAATTCCCATAAACCTTTTAGGGGACCATAAGTGATATCATAATTAACATTTATTTAAATGATAGCCCGTGGACTCGAAACAGATAATTAAACAATTTAATTAAATGTCAGCCTGTGCTCTCAAATCAAATAACTAAACGATTTAATTAAATGTTAGCCCGTTAAATGATTTAATAGCATCTCATGCTCTCAAATTAAATATGGAATTAAGGAAAAATATGAAAGCCTCTTGGAAAATTAATTTAGAAAACTCTTTTTCCCACTTTAGATTTTCGATTGGGGTTTTGACCTTCAAAACAATTGATTCTAGAAAAACTTTCTTCACGAAAGTTGTAGATCTTTTCTACGGCTTCGAAACGATGTACTGACCGAACAAAATCGGACTTACGGTAATTGATTTTTGGCCCAAATACCGAAACTATTTTGATTCTCATAATCAAATACAAATCCAAAAATCCATGAATCAAATCAAATCGAAATAAACTTTAATCTCTAAGAACGCTTAAATAGATCATAAGGTAGGCTCCCATTCCACTGAAAGACATGAATATAAAAATTTTTGAAGCCTAATTTTTAATTGGAAAGATTTTGATCTAATCAAAATCTTTCCAAGGGTCATCTTATGATCATATTAAATCATGGTGTGAGAAACTATACTTACAAAGCTCCTCAAGTGTAAAGCCTCTTGTCCATTCACACGAACCTTCTTTGAATCTCTAAAAATTTTCTCCAATGGAAGCTAATGACCCTTCCGATCATTGCTTTTTAATCTTTTCTTCTTTTTCTTTGATCCAAGAACGCTTTTTGATCATTAAAGATGAAGGGGCATCCGGATAAAAATTTATGCGGAAATTGGATCCCCTAGATCTTAACACCATAAAAAGCATCAAAATTATCTAAGAGTTTTAGTCATATCACCTCGGTGAATGTTTTTCACCGGTGGAGCTTAATCCACTCGAACCGTCACAACTCTATGTAGAGATTTCTTCGAAAAAATACTAGAAGGTCGATCCTTGTTCTTCGCTATCCCCACGAAGCTTTAGAATCTCCTTTGGAATTATAGAAGCAAGAGGAAGAAGATGGATCAATGGTGTAGACCTTGTATCACCAATAATACTAAGGTTCAAAACCCTAGATTTCCAAAACCCAACTAGGACCACCAATATAGCTCACGAAAATCCCTAGGGGTCTCCCCTAGGGCTCACGGTTTGGAGAGAGAGAGGAGAGGAGAGAAAAAATTCTGGAGAATTCTTCTTAATGGTCTAGGGTGTTGCGGTATTTATAGACTAGGATCTTATCCTAATCTTACTCCAACTTGATCTTATTTAGTAGGATTTATTAATTAACAATAACTCTTATTATTAATTAAATAAACTCCTACTTAATCTATAACTACTTTAGTTATAATAATCCTATTAATTAAAGAGTCCCTATTATAAAAGGATTCCTTAATTAAAAGGGATAAGTCAACATCCTACTGTCACGACCCGAAAACCACCCTAGGAGTTAGGGCGAACTTTGGACGACTAATCATGACTTACATGACTTGCTTGACCAAAATAACCTACAAACCCACAGAGCATACACAATAGAGGACAATAATAGCGGAAACATAAACTATAAAGCACAGCGGAAGTCTAAACAAACCTCTATGTATATACAAATCTAAGTTTACACAAAAGAAATCCAAAAGAAAGTGCGGACATGCCCGCCAAAATGCATGGATATGACTCTCTCATCTCACCCACAGCTCTATCACTCAGAATCTACCACCTTTAATAATAACTCTCGACCGGAGGGTCCTCCACAGGCTCCTCAACGTACTCCTCCTCCACCCATGGGCCAGGAGCACATACATCAAAAGGAGCAGCCGCTTCGCTATCACCTGCTGACATAAGAAGTACGGCTGAGCATGGAATACTCAGCGGGTACCAAGCACTAACCAACAGTCATAGCATACGGATAACATACATAAAGCAGGAAACAATTCACACATATAAAGTAGGAATGATTCATATCATGACAATAAGGTAAAGCAATATAATTCATCATGTTTGCATTCATAAAAGCCGGTAAAACCCTTAAAATCTTGTGCACTTGACTTGACTGAAATTACCCTTTTTATGCTTGAAAACTTGTCTACCGTGTCATGCGTATCATGCTTGTATCATTCGTGTCATGTCATGCCATGCGTGTATCATGCTTGCTTGTTCTGAAAAGTAATCTACTTGTGAGGGAAGGGAGACCCTTCTTCCTAGAATGCTCATGCTTGTCATGCTATGTCATGTCATGCTTACTCGGAAAAGTAAACTACTTGTGAGGGAAGGGAGACCCTTCTTCCTAAAATGCTCATGCTTGTCCTTCCACTTGTGAGATTCACTTGTGAGATGTCCTTGTGAGATGCACTTGCGAGGGAAGGGAGACCCTTCTTATGAAAATGCATGATTGTCTTGTCCTTGCCAAAAGCGAGGTAAAACATATCGTAGGATATGCCCCACCTCTAAATCCCATTCTTGAAAACCTCGGTTAATCATGTCATGTATGCGTGCTCGTGAGGTCGTGTGCATACTTGCATTTGGAATTAAATATGGCATTTGTGTAATTCATAACACATAACATCAATGATTTGGGCAATTTAATATTCATATCATTTAGGGAAAGCGAACAATCACACTATCATGACCCTAGCAATTTCCATAAACTTTAAACATGCATTTTCTTAATTTATTATTCATTTTATTCACCTTGGCATTTCATCAAACATGGTGCATTCATTATTTATTAACCCTACAACATGCTTTTCTAGTTGGGTTTTACTCACATCACATATGTATGTTCATTATGGGTACAATGCCCTCCCCGTTCATCCATCACATCAATACACACGGCATCCAATCGCCCACATTCATCTCCATTCACCATTCACCATTCACCACTCACAACCCATCTCATAATACATGGATATATAAAGGAACACAAAGAAAATAAAGGAAAAGAAGAACTATAACTAGGAGGGTAGCAAGAAGTACCGACCTTGAAGAAATGAGGAAGAAACCCCTTCCAAAAACAACCGTGTAGTTGCTGCCCTAGCTTGGATCACGAGCTCCTCGAATGCTTGAGCCTTGATCTTGAAGAAAACGGGCTTGGGGTTGATCTAGGGTCTTAACCCCTTTGATTTCTCCCCAAATGAAAACCTAGGTTTTAGAAACCCTTCTCCTTTCTCTCTATCTCTCAAAAGACTCTAAGGGTTATGTATGAACCCTCAAATGATCGGGCAAAGCCTTTGAGGCATGAGTGAAACGCCCAAAAGATGAAAACACCCTTAATGAAATTTCTGCAAAAACACGAGGACCGAGCGATCGGTTGCCTACCGAGCGATC
Source organism: Tetracentron sinense (assembly GCA_015143295.1). Taxonomy (NCBI): domain Eukaryota; kingdom Viridiplantae; phylum Streptophyta; class Magnoliopsida; order Trochodendrales; family Trochodendraceae; genus Tetracentron; species Tetracentron sinense. The sequence goes on from CM026573.1 coordinate 24,230,679, forward strand.
GGTGTATTGACCGAGCTCTCGACCAAAAATCAACTCTCTGGAAAATTTCCCCATACAAAAATCTTGACCAGTTGATAGCTACCGATCGATCGGTTTTGGACTGATCGATCGCTCTATGGACCGAGCGATCGGTTGCCTGCAGGTCCAGACTATTTTGGCCATATCTTTTGACTCGCTCGTCGGATTTTGACGATTCAACTTGCGTTGGGTTTGTACTTCGAAATGGAACATTTCTGACGTTTTGGAATTTCCAATTATTCCTTATTTATTAATTGCACTACTTTAAAGGCAAATTGGCAACGAAAGTGCTATGTATTAAGCATGAAAAAGTCCGGGGCTCTACATCCTCCCCCCCTTACAAAAATTTCGTCCTTGAAATTTAGACGATACTTGCATTACAAACCAAAACAAAATTACAAGTCATATACAAAACCTATACAAAACTCATTCAAACAATTCCGGGTACTTCGCTTTGACTTCGGCTTCACGCTCCCATGTAGACTCTTCTCGAGCATGATGTTGCCACTGCACGAGAACCAATTGAATCATTTTGTTGCGAAGGACTTGATCTCTCCGATCCAATATATGAACCGGCCTCTCAACTAACGTGAGATCCTCTCGAATTTCAAACGGATCCAAGTCTATGACATGCGAAGGATCCGCAATGTACTTCCGAAGCATAGACACATGGAAAACGTTGTGAACCGCTGCCATGTGAGGTGGAAGAGCTACTCGATAAGCAACTTCACCAACCCGCGTGATAATCTCAAACGGTCCAACATAGCGAGGACTAAGCTTGCCTCTTTTGCCGAATCTCATAATCCCTTTGCTAGGAGATACTTTCACAAAGACTCGATCCCCAACCTGGAATTCCAAGTCCCTGCGGCGCGTGTCTGCATAGCTCTTTTGGCGATCTTGAGCGGCTTTCAACCGATCCCGGATGATCTTGACTATACTAGCAGTTTGCTCAATCAACTCCGGACCAAGTACTTTTCTTTCTCCTACCTCATCCCAGTAGAGAGGAGACCTGCAGCTTCGCCCATACAAAGCCTCGAATGGAGCCATTTGGATGCTCACCTGATAGCTATTGTTGTAGGCAAACTCTACCAAAGGCAAGTGCTCTTCCCAACTGCCTTTGAAATCCAGCATACAAGCCCGAAGCATGTCTTCTATAACTTGGTTCACCCTCTCGGTTTGTCCATCCGTCTGTGGATGAAAAGCAGTGCTGAAATCAAGTCGGGAACCCATAGCTTCCTGAAAAATTTTCCAGAATCTTGATGTGAATCTTGGATCCCGATCAATACTGACTGGCACCCCATGTAGTCTAACTACTTCCTTGATGTATAGTGCAGCCAACTGACTAGAGTTGAAGGTAGTACGGTAGGGTAAGAAATGAGCGGACTTTGTCAAACGATCCACTACTACCCATATCGCATCTGAGCCCCTTGCCATCTTTGGTAAGCCAACTATGAAATCCATGGATATGTTCTCCCATTTCCACTCGGGAATAGTAAGAGACTGCAATAGACCGGCGGGTCACATGTGTTCTGCTTTCACTTGTTGGCACACTAAGCACCGTGCCACATATTCAGCAACATCCCTCTTCATATTCCGCCACCAAAAGTGACTCTTGAGGTTCCGGTACATCTTCGTACCCCCTGGATGCACAGTGTACTTTGCCCGGTGGGCTTCATCCAAAATCTCCGTCCGAAGATCTGCATTGGTTGGGACACACAGTCTTCCCTTGAATGTGATAGCACCTCGGCTAGTGAGAGAGAAGTCCTCACTACCCTTAGCAACTTCCTTGTCCCGATAAGCCAACAATTCAGCATCCGTGGCTTGGTATTCTTGGATCAAATCTATAATGTATGGCCGAACCGTGACATTTGTCAAGATAAGGCTACGGACGGAGTCATTCACACTGATGTCCAGATTTTCCAAATCTTCAAGTAGCTTCTATTCCTGCACCAACATGCATGCTAATAACCCTGCAGGTCTTCTACTCAGAGCATCAGCCACTACATTTGATTTACCCGGGTGGTATTGGATGGTACAATCATAGTCCTTCAAAAATTCCATCCAACGCCGTTGCCTTAGATTAAGCTCCTTTTGGGAAAAGAGATACTTGAGACTCTCATGATCCATGAACACATAGAACTCCACCCCATAAAGGTAATGACGCCAAATCTTAAGTGCAAACACGACTGCGGCAAGCTCCAAGTCGTGCGTGGGGTAATTCTTCTCATGCTCCTTCAATTTCCTTGATGCATAGGCAATGACTTTCTTGTGTTGCATGAGTACACACCCAAGTCCAACGTGTGAGGCATCACTATACACCTCATACCCATAAGGTCCGGATGGCACAGTAAGGATAGGGGCTGTAGTAAGCCTCTTCTTCAGTTCCGTGAAATTGATCTCACACTTGTCACTCCATACAAACTTCGCATTCTTCCTCGTCAGGTAAGTGAGTGGTGCTGCAAGGCTTGAGAAACCCTCTACGAATCTCCTGTAGTAGCCTGCCAAACCAAGAAAACTGCGTATCTCCATGACACTCTTGGGCCTCGCCCAGTTCATAATAGCCTCTATTTTCTTCGGATCAACGGAGATGCCTTCCGCAGAAACAACGTGGCCAAGGAATGCCACCTCTTCCAACCAAAACTCACACTTGCTATGTTTGGCGTATAGCTTGTGCTCTCTCAGCATTCCCAAAGCAAGACAAAGGTCTCGCATGTGGTCTTCCCGTGTCTGGGAATATATCAAGATGTCATCGATAAACACGATCACACATCGATCAAGACATGGCTGGAACACCCGGTTCATCAAATCCATAAAGGCTGCTGGCGCGTTTGTGAGGCCAAAAGGCATCACCAAGAACTCATAGTGCCCATACCGAGTCCGGAAAGCAGTTTTGGGAACATCTTCCGCCTTAATCTTCAACTGGTGATAACCTGACCGAAGATCTATCTTTGAGAAAAATCTTGCTCCTTTCAACTGATCGAACAAGTCATCAATTCTAGGCAATGGATACCTATTCTTTATAGTGACTTTGTTCAATTGCTGATAATCGACGCACATCTGCATCGAGCCATCCTTCTTCTCAACGAACAGTACCGGGGCACCCCATGGTGAGACACTTGGTCGTATGAAACCAAAGCCTTGTAATTCCTCCAACTGAGTCTTCAACTCCTTGAGTTCAATAGGGGTCATTCTATACGGAGCCCTGAAAATAGGAGTTGTGCTTGGTGCAAGCTCGATCACAAACTCAATCTCCCTGTCTGGAGGCAACCCTGGTAACTCCTCTGGAAATACATCCAGGAATTCACTCACAACTGGAATAGTCGATGAGTCCTTTGCCTCGGGGTTAGCTAAGCTCAACGCCGCAAAACGAACAATATCTCTACTTTTCAACCTGCGAAAGTGGAATGGTTTTTCTTCTACTGGCTTGAAGAGTACCATTTTCTCAAAGCAAGCTACATGCCTGTGATGTGTCGCTAACCAATCCATTCCCAATATCACGTCAAAGTCTTGGAATCCAAGAACTATTAGATCAACCCCCAACTCAAGGCTTCCCACTTGAACCACACTATTTTGATACACTTTGTTTGTCAACACTGTTTTGCCGAGAGGAGTCGAAATGGCTAACTCCGGTTCTAGCTGACTAGGCTCCATAGAAAAACCTTCTGAAAAGCTCAGCGAGACAAACAAATGAGTAGACCTGGTATCAATCAACACTCTAGCCAAACATTCGTTGACTAATAGGGTTCCTGAAATTTCAACTAGCTACGTCAATCCATGCATCAACAGAGTATACATATAGATACATAGATATATAACATGCCATATACGTACACAAGGAATAAGGCACAACATGATAGTTTATGGAAATTTAAAGAGCTCTAAATGCGTACCTTGCACTACATCGTCAGATGCAAGTGCATCACCCTCTATCAAGGCAAAAACTCGCCCCTGGTTCGCCTGGCGAGGCGGAGGTATAGACCGGGTAGTCTGGGATGACGCCTGGTATGATCCTGCTGAGCGTGCTGCAGGCCTAATCCCCTGAGACTGGCCTGGTAAATGCCAAGTGGGGCAATCCCTGATCACATGGCCCTGGCAACCACAATGAAAACATCCACCCGATGCTCTTCGGCAATCTCCTGCCGGGTGCCTTCGGCCGCACGAAGTGCAGACCTCGTGTGTATAGGTCGGAGGGGCCGGAGAAGGAGCATACCTCACCGTCTGAGGTGCAACTGGCCGTGGAGCTGGAAGAGCCTGAGGTTGCGGTGCCTGAGGCATGTACGGCCGTGGAACTGGAGGCGCATAAGATGGCCTCATCGGTGGTGCTGGCCACATGTACTGATAAGGGCCGGTACGAGCCCGCCTCTCTGGAGGTGCTGAACTACTAGGTTGGCCTCTCGCCAACTCCCTCTTCTTGGACACGGCCTCGGAATTTGCCTCGACCAATAAGGCCTTGTCTACTACCTCAGGGTAGGTAGCATGTCTGAAAACTGAGACCTTCTCCATGATAACATCTCTGAGCCCTTGCTCAAATCTTCTCGCCTTCCTTGCCTCAGTAGCAACCATGTGAGGCGCAAATCTAGAGAGTTCCGAGAACTTAGCCTCATAAGCGGCCACGGTCATCGAACCTTGCTCTAGGTTAATGAATTCTCTTTCTTTCTTTTCCTGTGCCCCAACAGGAAAGTACTTCTTATAAAACGTGTCCTTGAACTCCTCCCAAGTCCAGGGTTGACCCTGCATGGTCGAATCCCGTGTCCTCAATGCGGACAGTCACTAATGGTGTGCCTCGCCCTCTAGCATGAAAACTGTCCATGCTACTCTATCCTCCTCTGTAGGCGAGAGGACCGCAAAGATCTTCTCCATCTGGAGGATCCAAGTCTCCGCAGTAAGAGGGTCCACACTCCCATGGAATGATGGAGGCCTCAATCTCCTGAATGCCTCAACCCCAGTTGTACGATGTACTGGAGCCGTAGGCGGTGGAGTAGGTGCCGCCGAAGAAGGTATAGTCTACCGAGCCGCCAGAATGGCGAGAGTCTTAACAATTGATCCTAAGACTTGAGAGAGGTCCGGCTGCTCATCCTCATCTCTAGAAGAAGATGAAGCTCTGGTGTGTGGTCCATGACCCCGTGTGCCCCGCCTCATGACTAAAGTCCTGAGAACAATAACACCACATGAGTCTCACTTGAAACCACAATTTATCGCATTTCCATTTCATAATAATTCAAGTGGCAATATTTGTATAATATAATAATAATATACATCGCATCAGTCATCAGAGTATTTATGATATTATACTTTGGTGTTCTAGCGTTCTTAAGACTCGTACTTGGTTGAAGCAACCATTTTGACCAAGACTAAAGTTTAGTCTTCCACTTGGATCAAGACTCGCTTCCGACTTACTTCCTTCCTAACTTGTTTCCTGACATATGCTCTTGTCAAGCTGTGGTATTAGATTCTAAGTGACCCTAGAGACCTAAAGCCTAAGCTCAGATACCACTTCTGTCGCGACCCGAAACTCACCCTAGGAGTTAGAGTGAACTTTGGACGACTAATCGTGACTTACATGACTTGCTTGACAAAAATAACTTGCAAACCCACAGAGCATACACAATAGAGGACAATAATAGCGGAAACATAAACTATAAAGCACAGCGGAAGTCTAAACAAACCTCTATGTATATACAAATCCAAGTTTACACAAAAGAAATCTAAAAGAAAGTGCGGACATGCCCGCCAAAATGCATGGATATGACTCTCTCATCTCACCCACAACTCTACCACTCAGAATCTACCACCTCTAATAATAACCCTCGACCGGAGGGTCCTCTACAGGCTCCTCAACGTACTCCTCCTCCACCCATGGGCCAGGAGCACATATATCAAAAGGAGCAGCCGCTCCGCTATTACCTGCCGACATAAGAAGTATGGCTGAGCATGGAATACTCAGCGGGTACCAAGCACCAACCAACAGTCATAGCATACGGATAACATACATAAAGCAGGAAACAATTCACACATATAAAGCAGGAATGATTCATATCATGACAATAAGGTAAAGCAATATAATTCATCATGTTTGCATTCATAAAAGCCGGTAAAACCCTTGAAATCTTGTGCACTTGACTTGACTGAAATTACCCTTTTTATGCTTGAAAACTTGTCTACCGTGTCATGCGTGTCATGCTTGTATCATTTGTGTCATGTCATGCCATGCGTGTATCATGCTTGCTTGTTCTGAAAAGTAATCTACTTGTGAGGGAAGGGAGACCCTTCTTCCTAGAATGCTCATGCTTGTCATGCTATGTCATGTCATGCTTACTCGGAAAAGTAAACTACTTGTGAGGGAAGGGAGACCCTTCTTCCTAGAATGCTCATGCTTGTCCTTCCACTTGTGAGATTCACTTGTGAGATGTCCTTGTGAGATGCACTTGCGAGGGAAGGGAGACCCTTCTTATGAAAATGCATGATTGTCTTGTCCTTGCCAAAAGCGAGATAAAACATATCGTAGGATATGCCCCACCTCTAAATCCCATTCTTGAAAACCTCGGTAAATCATGTCATGTATGCGTGCTCGTGAGGTCGTGTGCATACTTGCATTTGGAATTAAATATGGCATTTGAGTAATTCATAACACATAACATCAATGATTTGGGCAATTTAATATTCATATCATTTAGGGAAAGCGAACAATCACACTATCATAACCCTAGCAATTTCCATAAACTTTAAACATGCATTTTCTTAATTTATTATTCATTTTATTCACCTTGGCATTTCATCAAACATGGTGCATTCATTATTTATTAACCCTACAACATGCTTTTCTAGTTGGGTTTTACTCACATCACATATGTATGTTCATTATGGGTACAATGCCCTCCCCGTTCATCCATCACATCAATACACACGGCATCCAATCGCCCACATTCATCTCCATTCACCATTCACCATTCACCACTCACAACCCATCTCATAATACATGGATATATAAAGGAACACAAAGAAAATAAAGGAAAAGAAGAACTATAACTAGGAGGGTAGCAAGAAGTACCGACCTTGAAGAAATGAGGAAGAAACCCCTTCCAAAAACAACCGTGTAGTTGCTGCCCTAGCTTGGATCACGAGCTCCTCGAATGCTTGAGCCTTGATCTTGAAGAAAACGGGCTTGGGGTTGATCTAGGGTCTTAACCCCTTTGATTTCTCCCCAAATGAAAACCTAGGTTTTGGAAACCCTTCTCCTTTCTCTTTATCTCTCAAAAGACTCTAAGGATTGTGTATGAACCTTCAAATGATCGGGCAAAGCCTTTGAGGTATGAGTGAAACGCCCAAAAGACGAAAACACCCTTAATGAAATTTCTGCAAAAACACGAGGACCGAGCGATCGGTGTTTATGACCGATCGATCGGTTGCCTACCGAGCGATCGGTGTGTTGACCGAGCTCTCGACCAAAAATCAACTCTCTGGAAAATTTCCCCATACAAAAATCTTGACCAGTTGATAGCTACCGATCGATCGGTTTTGGACCGATCGATCGCTCTATGGACCGAGCGATCGGTTGCCTGCAGGTCCTGACTGTTTTGGCCATATCTTTTGACTCGCTCGTCGAATTTTGACGATTCAACTTGCGTTGGGTTCGTACTTCGAAAAGAAACATTTCTGACATTTCGGAATTTTCAATTTCTTCCTTATTTATTAATTGCACTACTTTAAAGGCAAATTGGCAACGAAAGTGCTATGTATTAAGTATGAAAAAGTCCGGGGCTCTGCACCTACCCCAAAGTAGGAAACCTGGTCAAACTTGGAATCCACAAGGGGGGGTGTGAGCTTCTATGGAGCATGGAATTTGAGGAGTTAAAACTCCTTATCGTAATCTAATTACAGTAACATCTTAATCCTAATTGCAATCCAACACTTGGATTTTAATTCCATAATGAAAGGAATTATATTTCAATAATTATTCAATTAAATAAATCCTAATCCAATTAGGATTCCTCAAGTGGGCGCCCCACCCTAGGGTTTAAACCCATGGGCTTTGGCCCATATTAAAGGTCTATTTTAATGAGTTTATGGATATGGGTCAAACCCATTTTCCATTTAATTATGTTAATCAAATAATTACTAAAATAATCCCTTAGTTTAAATTAACAATTAATTTAAACAATAAATTAACTATTAAATTAAATGATTAACTTTTAATCACTTAAAATAATTGATTAACTTGTAATCAATTATTGAGCTTTTATTTCTTATATGAGCATCTCCATAGATTGCTCTGGGACATTCTCACCCTAGCTTATCCAATGTTATCCTATTGACCCTAAATGAGAATTACATCAGAATTGCAAGTGACGTGAGATATCCATGTTGCAATTGAATCCCAGTGTATGAACATTAACCATTACGGATCCCACCACATGAACTTTTAAATTCGATTTATCCTTCCAAATACATTATCCCTAATGGGCCTTCGAGATTGACATACTATCTAACCCATAGCCCATTGCAAATCATCCGGGTTTCCAAGACTTATGATTGAGCCATGAGAAACAATTTCTCATTAAAAACATTTTGAAAAAATCCTTTTATAAGTATAATAGTTTTTAATAAAAGTATATTTCAAAACTTATTTTGTTTTCAAAACCACCTACGCAGGATTCGAACTTAATCAACTGTCTTACCCGGAACTTGGATAATCTCTCAAATTAATGAGCATGAATTTCTTGTTTGAAATTCATCATGACTCGAACAACTTTCTGACTATTCAACTGTCACTGTGTTGTATTCCCTAAGTTAGAAAATACGTTGGTGAAATCAAAACAGTCAGATCATTGCCCAGTCATAGATGAACTCATCAGATCTAAGGATCATCGAAACCGTTCAATGTGAATGACAGACCAACTATCTGATAGTATGTTTATACAAGAGGTCTCTCATTGAATGCAATCAGTCAGTGTACATTTAAGCGCTCATATGCTGATGTGTAGTCTCCACTACAATAGTTCGAGATAGAACTACATCTCAACTATTGAGAACATCTTAGCATTCTGGCAACCATATAAGTGAAGTGCCCAGCTTCACCCACAGCTGTGACTATATAAGGTATAAGGAACCGGAAAGTTATATCTACCTGTGATAATTTAATCACATAACTTTCCTACAATATATTCTATGGACCTTTATCGATATCTCATATCGTATAGATCATCTCATTATCATGGTCAATTACCCATAATGAATACACAATAGATTAAGAAGAAACATTTATTAATCAAATTAATAAGGTTCTAACAATCTAAATGACTTTTTTGGGCATCATGTCCAACAAAAGATCCAATATTGATGTAGAAAGAATCAACCTCGATTATCAAAGAACTTTTTTTGATCTCCATGGAATTGTTCTTTGGGTGAGGTGGCTGCACACCCTTAAAAGGGATCCAAAATGGGGGGGGGGGGGAGAGAGAGAGAGAGAGAGAGAGAGAAACTTCAATAATCATCTGTGGATGTTCCACTGTAGGGGTCATTATATAGACACCCCATATTGCTAACTTGTAGCTCAAGTCAAACTCCTATTTCTAAATTTTAATCCAATTAGAGCTCTCTTTAATTCTTTAATGATAATTCCTAATCCAATTAGGATTTAATCAAAATAGAAACTAACATTATCTATTCCCTATTTAATAGGAAACAATTAGTAATAAACTAATCCATGAAAGACATGAATATAAAATTTTTTGAAGCACTATTTTTAATTTAAACTTGATTTTGATCTAATCAAAATCTTCCCAAGGGTGATCTTATGATCATATTAAATCATGGTGTGAGAAATCATACTTACAAAACTTGTCAAGCATAAAGTCTTCTGTCGATTCACACGAACCTTCTTTGAACCAAAGTTTTTATCCAATGGAAGCTAATGGCCCTTCTGATCAATGCTCTTTAATATTTTCTTCTTTTCTTTGATTCAAGAACCTTTCTTGATCAAGCCCTTCCAATTCAAACTCTATGATCTTTTATTCTTTTCTTGAATGCAAGATCCTTTCTCAAAGATTGGTTCTAAAATTATTCAAGATTGGTTCTGATATTATCCAAGATCATAACAAAAACCAAGAGAATGAGGAAGGGAGGCTGGCCGTACAATCCAAGAGGGAGAGGGATGGCATCCAAATAGGGGGGGGGGGAGAGAGAGAGAGGGGAAGACTTTCTTTTGTATTGGAATTCCACTATAGGGGTTCTTTATATAGAATCCCCTTTAAGCTATCTTATAGCTTAAGTCAAACTCCTTTTAAATTCTAATCCTGTTGCGACCCAAAATACCCCCTACGAGTTAGGGATACTTTAGTTCGTGACCATCGTGTCAAACCATTCGGTATGACACATAAGGCATACTTAACATCCTGTCAGAGCACACAAGTTATACATATAACTAAAACTGTCGCGACCCAAAATACCCCCTAGGAGTTAAGGATACTTTGACTCGTGACCGCCGTATCATACCTCCGGTATAATACATAAGGCACACGTGGAAACTTGTCAGAGTACCTGAATATACATAGCGGAAACGAAATACAATGCACAGCGGAAAATAAAATACTAAACATAGCGGAAGCAAAATGAATACTCCTATAACTTGGCTCAAGTAAGAACCAACAAGTGTACATGTGAGGAACCCAAAAGTGGAGTGGACAAACCCCACACTCACATAACAAAAGACACAAGTTCTAAGTCGGTCGATCAACAGAAATCGAAGTCACGACTCCTATCTAAAGCACCATCGTTATGATAGTGATCCATGGAAGGCTCCGGGTCACGGTACTCTTCATCGACCCAAGGTTCTTCGCCACACAAATCGAATGGAACCCGAGCACCTGCCGATCATAACAATATCGACTGAGCATGGAATACTCAGTGTATACAAACTAATAACAATAAAGCGGTTAGGCATAGAGCATACAAACATGGAGAATGAAATCCGTAATTTCTTTAAAGCATAGAAACCGTGAAAACATATGTGAGATAATATTCGAAACCAAAACTGTAACCGTGTGAGTCAATCGATAATCATAGCCTTATGAGTTCTTGTGAGTTCATGGAGTTACTTAGAGTCATTATGATCCGTAGAGACATAGAGCATAGAGCAATAACCTTAGAGCATTTCCATAGAGCATAACCTTAGAGATCTTAGAGCATTTCATTGTGATCCGTGGAGCTTGTGAGACGATCTTAGAGCATTATCATAGAGTTTCCTTGTGAGCATGGTATGATCCTTAGAGCTTGTGAAACGATCTTAGAGAAATCATAGAGTTACTTAGAATCATTCATTATTCGTCTTTTCGTGAAAAACCTTTATTTGTACTTTGAGAAATCCATGGAAACCATCGGTTCATGCGAGACATGCGAGCATATGCACTTAATAAGAGAAATCATCGTATTTAAGCATAGAATCCCTTAGAGGTATTTTATCAAACACTTAGAGTGCATCATAATAGTAACCTTCATCCAAGTATATAATCACACCTTTTCATACATAAAATCAATACATATAGATAGGGCATAGGTAAGAAGAATCATATTTAGTAACTAGTAGGATTGCAAGATTGTAGTAGAGTGTATCTACCTTAGAGAAATCAATGAGTTTGACTCCCAATGGATGGAACAAGCAAGAACAGTGAGTTCTTGGTTGGAAAACACCAAATGGAAAGGAAGAACTTGATCTTCCACAAGCTTGAACGATCACCAAGGTCCTCTCCTCCTTCTCCTCTTCAAATCCCTCAAAAACAATGCACAAAGGGTTTGTGAAACCCTAAGGCACGAACCCAGCCCTTTTATAGGCAAAGGGTGATGGTTAAAGTCTTAAACACTCTTAATGAAGAAAAACTGCGTATGACCGATCGATCGGTGGTATGGACCGAGCGATCGGTGGCTTACCGGTCGATCGGTGTTATGACCGAGAGATCGGTCAAAAACACGCTCTCTGGAATTTTTCCCCATACAAAAAAGTTAACCGTGCGACAGCCATCGAGCGATCGGTAGTGGACCGATCGATCGCAGGTAATGACCGAGCGATCGGTGCTCTGTTATGTCTGGACTGTTTTGACCATATCTTTTGACTCGCTCGTCGGATTTCGACGATTCAACTTGCGTTGGATCCGTCTTTCGAAAACTAACATTTCTGACGTTTCGAAATTTCTGATTTCTCCCTTATTTATTAATTAGACTACGAAAACTACGAAAACGGCCAATTAGCTACGAAGGTGCTATTTATTAAGGATGAAAAAGTCCGGGGTGCTACATTCTCCCCCCCTTACAAAAAATTTCGTCCCCGAAATTTGGACGATACATACATGCGTAAAACTATAACAAAATACAAGGGAATGCCAAGGCCTTAAACAAATAAATGGGGGTACTTTTCTCGTACTTCGGCTTCTCGCTCCCATGTAGCCTCTTCCTTGGAATGATGCTGCCACTTCACTAGGACTAAAGGGATAGTCTTGGTTCGCAACACTTGATCTCGACGATCCAGAATCTGAACTGGTTGCTCAACCAACGTAAGATCCTCTCGAATCTCAACAGGATCAAGAGCGATGACGTGAGACGGATCCGAAATGTATTTTCTAAGCATAGAGACGTGAAATACATTATGGACCGCTGCCATGTGAGGCGGTAGTGCTACTCTGTAAGCAATCTCACCAACCCTTGTGATGATCTCAAATGGTCCCACGTACCTAGGACTGAGATTTCCCTTCTTCCCGAATCGCATGATTCCCCGACTCGGCGAAATCTTCACAAAGACCCGATCTCCAACTCGGAACTCTAAATCTCTGCGGCGCATATCCGCATAGCTCTTCTGCCTATCCTGAGCACTTTTCAATCGCTCCCGGATAATTTTGACCATTTCTGCGGTCCGCTCTATCAACTCAGGACCAAGAATCTTCCTCTCACCAACTTCATCCCAGTATAGCGGTGATCGACAACTCCGACCATACAGAGCTTCAAAAGGTGCCATCTGGATGCTTGCCTGATAGCTATTGTTGTAGGCAAACTCAACCAACGGCAACTGTTCTTCCCAACTACCCTGAAAATCCAGCATACAAGCTCGGAGCATATCCTCCACTACTTGATTCACCCTCTCCGTTTGTCCATCGGTCTGAGGATGGAAGGCGGTACTGAATTCTAAACGAGAACCCATAGCATCCTGGAAAGTTTTCCAAAACCTGGAAGTAAACCGAGGATCTCGATCAGACACGATAGAAACTGGCACACCGTGCAGTCGAACCACCTCCTTAACATATAGGGCTACCAACTAATTTGCATTGAAAGTAGTTCGGTACGGAATAAAATGTGCAGACTTAGTCAACCTGTCCACAATCACCCAAATAGCATCGGAGCCCTTCACCGTTCGCGGCAAACCCACAATGAAATCCATCGAGATGTTCTCCCATTTCCACTCCGGAATAGGAAGGGACTGCAAAAGACCTGCCGGCCTTTGATGTTCGGCTTTTACCTGCTGGCAAATCAAGCATCTGGCGACGTACTCAGCGACTTCCCTCTTCATGTTTCGCCACCAGTAGTGCTTCTTGAGATTCTGGTACATCTTAGTACCTCCCGGATGCACCGTGTACTTTGATCGGTGAGCTTCATTCAAAATTTCATCCCTCAAAACTGTGTCGGCGGGGACACACAACCTGCCTTTAAATGTGATAGCACCATCATCATTTAAAGCGAACTCCTGATTGCCGTTACTCACCGACTTGTCTCGGTAAGCAAGCAACTCAACATCTGAATTCTGTAACTCCTTGATCTGGCTCAGGATCTGTGGCCTAACCACCACGTTGGACATTATCGGCCCATAGGTGACATGCTTGAGAGTAGTGTCCAAATGACACATATCATGTAATAACTTCCACTCTTGCACTCTCAATTGAGCCATAACTCCGTAAGGTTTTCTGCTAAGAGCATCGGCTACCACGTTAGCCTTACCCGGGTGGTACTGGATGGAACAGTCGTAGTCCTTCATGAACTCCATCCAACGATGCTGCCTCATATTCAACTCCTTCTGGAGGAAAAGATACTTCAAGCTCTTGTGGTCTGTGAACACCACGAACTCTTCTCCGTAGAGGTAGTGACGCCAAAGTTTCAGTGCAAAGATGACTGCAGCGAGCTCTAAGTCATGTGTGGGGTAGTTCTGCTCATGCTCCTTCAGCTGACGGGAAGCATAGGCGACCACCTTTTTATGCTGCATCAAAACACATCCAAGTCCCACTAGTGAAGCATCACTATAGACTTCGAAACCACCGCTCCCAGATGGAACTGTAAGAACAGGAGCCGAAGTAAGCTTCTTTTTCAACTCCAAGAAACTAGCCTCGCACTTATCACTCCAAGTGAACCTCGTGTTCTTCCGTGTGAGATAGGTAAGCGGAGCTGCTAAACTTGAAAATCCTTCCACAAACCTTCTGTAATATCCTGCCAACCCGAGGAAACTACGAATCTCGGTGACACTCTTCGGCCTTTCCCAATTCATCACCGCTTCAATCTTTGCAGGATCAACTGAAATACCTTCAGCAGATACCACGTGTCCAAGAAAAGACACCTTGTTCAGCCAGAATTCACACTTGCTCAACTTAGCATACAGGCTATGCTCTTGAAGTGTCTGCAATACCAGACGGAGATCTCTCGTGTGATCCTCCTATGACTGTGAATACACAAGGATATCATCCACGAACACGATCACACATTGATCGAGAGACGATCTGAACACCCGATTCATCAAATCCATGAATGCTGCCGGTGCGTTAGTCAGTCCAAAAGACATGACCAAAAACTCGTAATGACCGTATCGAGTTCGGAATGCTGTCTTCGGAATGTCCTCTTTCTTGATCTTCAACTGATGAAAACCAGATCGAAGGTCAATCTTGGAGAAAAACTGCGCACCCTTCAATTGGTCAAACAAGTCGTCTATCCAAGGCAATGGATAACGATTCTTGATCGTGACCTTGTTCAATTGCCTGTAATCAATACACATACGCATTGATCCATCTTTCTTCTTCACGAAGAGAACCGGAACTCCCCAAGGTGAAACACTTGGCCGGATAAAACCAAGGCCTTGCAATTCTTCTAACTACCCTTTTAACTCCTTAAGCTCAATAGGGGCCATCCTATACGGAGCTCTTGAAATCGGAACTGTGCCTGGAGCTAGCTCAATCGCAAACTCGATTGCACGATCGGGAGGCAATCCCGGCAAGGTTTCCGGAAAAACATCCATATACTCACATACCACCGGAATGGGTGTGGAGTCTCGCACTTCTACACCCTCGAGACTAAGAGCTGCAAAGCGGGCAATGTCTCTTCTCTGAAGTCCCCTGAAATGAAACGGCTTTAACCCCACGGGTTTAAAATGCACCACCTTCTCGAAACACGCCACGTGTCCATGGTGAGTTGAGAGCTAATCCATACCTAGGATGACATCGAAATCCCAATCCTGAAATCCCAGAAGGATCAAGTCGACTGGCAACTCGTGCTGCATGACTTGTACAACACTATCCGGATACACTTTATCTGTCTTAATAGATTTTCCCAATGGAGTCGAAATGAACAACTCCCTAAGTAGCTTGCTTGGCTCGGACGTAAAGCCTTTAGCAAAGCTTGGTGAAACGAACGAGTGAGTGGATCCAGTGTCTATCAACACTCTTGCCAAACATTCATTTACGAGCAACGAACCTGAGAATTTGAATCATCCCAGTTATAACACAACTATACATATAGATACAAACATCGCAAAACACCACATAGGATATACATAGATACGAACATATCATGGCAATATTAGAACTTCGACAAAGACTAGTTCGCGCGTACCTTGCACAACATCATTAGATGCCTGTGCGTCTCTATCAGTCATGGCAAAGACTCTGCCCTGGTTTGCCTGACGAGGCTGCTGGGTAGGCTGCAAGGATCTAGAGGCCTGAGATGAAGACCCCTGAAGTGAATTCTGCCTGCCTGGAGGCCGAACTCCCTGTGATCCAGACTGTGACTGCTTGCGCGGGCAATCTCGAATCATATGGCCCATCTCGCCACAGTGGAAGCATCCACCTGACATTCTTCGGCAATCTCCAGTCTTATGCCGACGACCACATGCAGCGCACTCCTCAAATGTCTACGATGCGGAGGAAGCTGGAGGCATAACCCTCGTAGCTTGCGATGCCGTAGGACGCGGTGCCTGAGGCGCAAAAGAAGGTCTCTGAGCCGACATCGGCTGGGAGAACTGGTACGGTGCAGTCCTAGTCCTTTTCTCTGAAGAACTACTCGACTGACCCCGAGACATGCTCTTCCCGAAGCCACTGTCTCTTCTTCTCACGAAGTCTTCCGCATTCTTTTCGGCGATCTTCGCCTTCCCTACTATCTCTCTCCAAGACTCTACCTGGAGAATGGACACCCGATCTCGGATGAAAGCCTTCAAGCCCATCTCAAACTTCCTGACCTGTAGGTCTTCAGTAGCCACCAAGTGCGGAGCAAACCTAGACAACTCGGTGAACTTAGCCTCATACTCGGCTACGCTCATCGACCCTTGCTCCAAAAGCATAAACTCTCTCGCCTTTTGTTCCCTAATAAACCTGGGAAAGTACTGTTCCCTGAAAGTCTCTAAGAACTCCGCCCAAGTCCAGGGCACACCTGCCTTAGCAACATCTCTCTGCCTTTGGGCAGCTCTCCACCAGTGTTCGGCTTCACCCTCCATCACGAAGGAAGCCCATTCTACCCTTTGCTCATCGGTACAACGGAGAGCCCTGAAGGTCTTCTCCAGCTGCATGATCCAAGACTCGGCCACCATGGGGTCCAGAGTGCCATAGAATGTAGGAGGCCGCAGTCTCCTAAAAGCTTCGAGCCCTGCGGTGTGATGCACCGGTGTAGGCACAGGCGTGGACGGTGGGGTAGGCATAGGCCTTGCTGCCAACAATGCCAAAGTCTCGGCTATGGAGTCCATAGCATTTGTGAAATACAACGGTTCCTCTTCTCTCGGAACTTCACTCTCAGCCCTCCGAGTATGGTAACCTCGACCCTGATTGACACGTCTCATGATATCAAATCCTGAGATCAATTTGGCAAAACATGAGTCTAACTTGGATACCAAACCTCACATATCATATAGCAATTCAATAATCATGAAATGCTAACACCGCATTTAGTATACATCAGGGTATACACGTAAGAATACCATCACAACTTAGAGTACCCTAGCGTAGCTAAGACACTTGCATTGGGCATCTATCTTTTCTAGGATCCTACACTAACCTAAGGATTCACTTGATACCGGTTATGTCGTGGTAACAAGCCTAAGACAACTGAGTCCTTCTCAGTTCTAAGTTCAACTCATAGGAATTACTTCCGCTTAGGCCAAGCCTGAGTGACCTAAATAAGTCTGTCGTTAGACATAACTAGCTCTGATACCAAGTCTGTCGCGACCCAAAATACCCCCTAGGAGTTAAGGATACTTTGACTCGTGACCGCCGTATCATACCTCTGGTATAATACATAAGGCACACGTGGAAACTTGTCAGAGTACCTGAATATACATAGCGGAAACGAAATACAATGCACAGCGGAAAATAAAATACTAAACATAGCGGAAGCAAAATGAATACTCCTATAACTTGGCTCAAGTAAGAACCAACAAGTGTACATGTGAAGAACCCAAAAGTGGAGTGGAAAAACCCCACACTCACATAACAAAAGACACAAGTTCTAAGTCGGTCAATCAACAGAAATCGAAGTCACGACTCCTATCTAAAGCACCATCGTCATGATAGTGATCCATGGAAGGCTCCGAGTCACGGTACTCTTCCTCGACCCAAGGTTCTTCGCCACACAAATCGAATAGAGCCCGAGCACCTGCCGATCATAACAATATCGACTGAGCATGGAATACTCAGTGTATACAAACTAATAACAATAAAGCGGTTAGGCATAGAGCATACAAACATGGAGAATGAAATCCGTAATTTCCTTAAAGCATAGAAACCGTGAAAACATATGTGAGATAATATTCGAAACCAAAACTGTAACCGTGTGAGTCAATCGATAATCATAGCCTTATGAGTTCTTGTGAGTTCATGGAGTTACTTAGAGTCATTATGATCCGTAGAGACATAGAGCATAGAGCAATAACCTTAGAGCATTTCCATAGAGCATAACCTTAGAGATCTTAGAGCATTTCATTGTGATCCGTGGAGCTTGTGAGACGATCTTAGAGCATTATCATAGAGTTTCCTTGTGAGCATGGTATGATCCTTAGAGCTTGTGAAACGATCTTAGAGAAATCATAGAGTTACTTAGAATCATTCATTATTCGTCTTTTCGTGAAAAACCTTTATTTGTACTTTGAGAAATCCATGGAAACCATCGGTTCATACGAGACATGCGAGCATATGCACTTAATAAGAGAAATCATCGTATTTAAGCATAGAATCCCTTAGAGGTATTTTATCAAACACTTAGAGTGCATCATAATAGTAACCTTCATCCAAGTATATAATCACACCTTTTCATACATAAAATCAATACATATAGATAGGGCATAGGTAAGAAGAATCATATTTAGTAACTAGTAGGATTGCAAGATTGTAGTAGAGTGTATCTACCTTAGAGAAATCAATGAGTTTGACTCCCAATGGATGGAACAAGCAAGAACAGTGAGTTCTTGGTTGGAAAACACCAAATGGAAAGGAAGAACTTGATCTTCCACAAGCTTGAACGATCACCAAGGTCCTCTCCTCCTTCTCCTCTTCAAATCCCTCAAAAACAATGCACAAAGGGTTTGTGAAACCCTAAGGCACGAACCCAGCCCTTTTATAGGCAAAGGGTGATGGTTAAAGTCTTAAACACCCTTAATGAAGAAAAACTGCGTATGACCGATCGATCGGTGGTATGGACCGAGCGATCGGTGGCTTACCGGTCGATCGGTGTTATGACCGAGAGATCGGTCAAAAACACGCTCTCTGGAATTTTTCCCCATACAAAAAAGTTAACCGTGCGACAGCCATCGAGCGATCGGTAGTGGACCGATCGATCGCAGGTAATGACCGAGCGATCGGTGCTCTGTTATGTCTGGACTGTTTTGACCATATCTTTTGACTCGCTCGTCGGATTTCGACGATTCAACTTGCGTTGGATCCGTCTTTCGAAAACGAACATTTCTGTCTGACGTTTCGGAATTTCCGATTTCTCCCTTATTTATTAATTAGACTACGAAAACTACGAAAACGGCCAATTAGCTACGAAGGTGCTATTTATTAAGGATGAAAAAGTCCGGGGTGCTACAAAAACAAAGCAGAAGCATTTCAAAATAATGTACTCCTATCATTAGGTTCAAGTTTGAACCACAGAACATAGTAAACTTTAAGTATGAAGTGGACAAGTCCCACCCTCAATACTCTCAAAATATATAATCCAAAGTGGACATTTCCCACTTTCAAAATACATGACCTTCTCCCTCACTTCACTCAACAATAGTCTAGATAGGCCCCCCTATCTAGAGCTCCATCATCTTGGTAGTGATCCATCGCAGGCTCAGGCTCGTAGTACTCCTCCTCTATCCAAGGCTCAGGAGTAGGTGTATCCAAAAAAATTACTGAAGTCAACAATTCGGCTGAGCATGGAATACTCAATGGGTACAAAATACTAGCTAACAGTGTTATAAAGCAACAATATCTTGCGAGCACATAGAGGTTAACAATTCATATTTCATGCTTTAAACCAAACTTGGAAATCATACTTTTACAAGTGCATAGCTTTTTAAACCTTATCTTTTGAGCTTTTGTAAAAACAAAACGTATCTTATGAGGTTGTTCATAAATCAATCGCTTATGAGTGCTTATGAGTACTTATGAAACCTTACGAGTCGTGTGAGCCACATATGATGCCTTGCGAGATATGAATGATGCCTTTTGAGATATGAATGATGCCCTATGAGATATGAATGATGCCTTGTGAGCTATGAATAATGCCTTGTGAGATGTGAATGAGCTTTTGAGATACTTCTGAGCATCTATGATCCGCAAAATCACTTGTGGGTTCATATGAGGTTTCCTTAAACATTTCTTATGAAATTTGAAACATCCAACTGATGAGAAATCCGATTCATGTGAGACTAGTCTACATACAAGACTTGTGAACATCTTAATAGACTTAGAAAACCTTTTGACATAATAGTGTAATCCTTTGAAAACTTGGAATATAACATGTGAGAACTTTGAGTATCATCTCAGACTTAAAATCTCTTAAACATAGCACATAGCTCTTGTGAGTATCATGAAAATCATAAAATACCTTAATAGCTTTGAGGCATATGCATAAAGTATCATACATCATAGAAATCTAAACTTTCTTAAACATAGAGGATTTCTTTTATAGGAAACATCATAGAGTAATAACAAAGGGAATTCATAACAAAGCTAGATAGTAGATTATATCTACCTTTTAAAAACCGGATCCCTACGGTTTCTCACTTTGGAATACTACTCGGAGGCAAGAGAAAGCTTTGAGGAAGCTTTGTGAATCAATTCCAAGCTTGAGAAATCTTGAGGAAAATAAGATCCAAGCTTTAGGAAAGCTTGAGAATGACTTGAGAAAGTCCTTGAGTCAAAATCCGGACTCCACTTGATCACTACCACAAACCCTAGAAGAAACCCCTCCTCTCTCTCTTTCTTTATCAAAATTTCTCCCAAAAAATTCCCTTAGGGCTTATTAACCCTTCACTCACGAAATTGGGTGAATTTATAGGCAAAGTGGCTGACCAAGGACCCCTATACCCTCCGAAATATCCCCCAAAGGTAGGTTTAGGCATAAAAGGCAAGGAGGGGTCGACCGGTCAACCGGTGGTGTTTGGGGCCTTCTGGAATAATCCCCCATATAAAAAAGTGTGAGAGTGGTCGACCGCTGGTCTGACCGGTTCACCGGTAGTGGAGGGGTCGACCGCTGGTCTCCCGCTCAAGCTGCCCGGTTAGTCTACCTTGGCGTTTCGGCCATAACTTTTGACTTGGTAATCTAATTTTGATTATTAAACTTGCTTTGGATTCTACATTCAAAGGGGAATAACTTTCATGTTTTGTACAAATCTCAATTCTAAGATTTAAAGGGTCAAAATGAGCCCACAAGTGGACTGGTCCAAACTGTTCCAGGAATTCACAGCAGACCAGTTCTCAGAAATTCCATGTTTGACCTAACTTTGACTCAAAATATGAAAAAGTGGTAAACATGAGCCTCGAAGAGATTTTCAACATCTTTCTAATGGATTAAGAATTACTCGATTCCAATGAGCGAGGACGAAACTAGAGATTCCCAAAGTTGATGCTATGTTAAGACATCCACCTTCTTTGTTACGTAGAGTATTTCATACTCGTGTTTTGGGTCCCAAACACACATACCTCATTCCTTATGTTTCACTCCAAATCAATACCATAACACTCCTTTTAAACTGAGATGCCTCATTCCCATTTAAACCAACACCAAGTTCACATGGAAGACTTTAGACTTTACATACACTGTTCATACACACTATTCACAGCACTATTCACAGGCGATGAAAGCGAGATCCGGGGTTCTACAAATCCAATTAGAACTCTCTTTAATTCTTTAACGATAATCCTAATCCAATTAGGATTTAATCAAAATAGAAACCAACATTATCCATTCCCTATTTAATAGGAAAACAATTAGTAACAAGCTAATCTCTTTCCTATTTAATAGGGAAAACAATTAGTAACAAACTAATTCATTCCCTATTTAATAGGAAATCATTAATTAGTAACCAAGTAATCTATTTATTACTTTGTAGGGAATAATTAATTAAAAACTAATTAAATAGATAATGAAGCAATTAAGTGGGCGCCCCACCCTAGGTGGGCCCCACATCTCACGCCCCCTTTGAGGTCTAACATCTTATGTTCTCACCTTTTGATCTTTATCAAAATCCCATATGGGTCCTACCCATTTGGTTAATCACATCTTATGTGATTTCACGTATAAGAGCTTCACTATACCATATAGTGAATTACATGGAGAAATTAATTAATTTAATTCTAAATTAAATTAAAAGCCTTGGAAAGGTCTTAGTGTGTGGGATCTAAAGGGATCTCCTATTTCCGGTTGTGGGACCAAGTGCTTCATCCCCTTTAAGGTGTAGCCTTATTGCTAGGAAACACTTTCCTATAATTAGTTTAGGATCATAGAATGCTATCTAAGTCCCTGGACTTCCACTAATCACAATAATGTCCATGAACATATTGTGATCAACCTCCAGAAATTAGAGAATTGCTTGTAAGTACTATCTCACAATATATTTACCAATAAATTCTTCCACAATCCGATATCACATATAAGTTTTCGGGATTGGAACAAGTCCACGGTCTAGTCCCTAGCTTATGAATAGAACTCTTTCTCATGAATACTTTTTCATTGAACTGAACTACCAAAACATTTTCGAAGAAACAATAGAAAATAACTGACATATACATATAATTTTCTAAATTGAAAATATCAACTTCGATAAAGACCATGTTATCGAAAAGCACCAATATTGGATTTTGAGTTCATTTCAACAAATATCATCTTGATATCATTATCTCCAATTAAGGAGTAGGGGATTCCTTATTGAATGTTTACACACATCTCCAAATATTGTGTACATGACCCAACGTACCCAGAGTTGGTCCTGTGTATTGGACATTGTTGATTGATACATCAAAGCCATATAGATAGATGTTTGAGAAGATGTTAATCTCTCAGGTCTAAGGACAATTTATCGAATGGATTTAACCCTAATATAATCTGACAATGTATTCCATAGGTTATCCACTAATGACCCCGTTCAGTATTATGTACTTATTACATATACTTACATGTTAGTCAAGAGTCAACACACTCTGTGAATGAGATTCATCATAGTATCTTATAAAACTACACATGTGCAAGCCATGATGAAGTATGACACCCAATCAGTACTCTAGAGGCTTTGAACAATATTAGGTTTACAAGGAACTGGAAAATAATATCTTCTCACAGCCTGTGCATGATTTTCCTACAATGTTACCTATGAAACTTTATGTCATCATCAAATGAAACAGTAATTATTATAAATACCCTTTATAGTTGGTTGTGTGAATACGATGCTTCTCTAATCAACATAGAAAAGTCTTTTATTGGCTTTCGAGGGTATATATGACCAATAATCCATTCCCTACTTTGTAGGGGATAATTAATTAGATAATGAAACAATGAAGTGGGCGTCCCACCCTAGGTGGGCCCCACAAAACTCACACCCCTTTTTGCGTATAACATCTCATGTTGTCACATTTTGATCTTTATCAAAATCCCATATGGGTTCTACCCATTTGGTTAATCACATCTTATCTGATTTCACCTATAAAAGCTTCACTATATGTAGCACCCCAGACTTTTCCATCTTTAAATGAATAAGTATTTCGTAGTTGAATGGCCTTCCGTGTAGTCTAATTAATAAATAGGAGAGAAATTGGAAATTCCGAAATATCAGAAATGTGCGTTTTCGAGAGACGAATCCAACGCAAGTTGAATCGTCGAAATCGGACGAACGAGTCAAAAGATATGGCCAAAACAGTCGGGACCAGCAGAGCACCGATCGCTCGGTCCACGGAGCGATCGATCGGTCCAAAACCGATCGATCGGAGGCTATCGACTGGTCGAAAAATTTGTATGGGGAAATTTTCCAAAGAGTGAGTTTTTGACCGGTCGATCGGTCAATAACACCGATCGCTCAGTAGGCAACCGATCGATCGGTCATAACCACCGATCGCTCGGTCTTCGCGTTTTTTTGCAGAAATTTCATTAAGGGCTTTTTCGTCTTTTGGGGGTTAAACCCTTTCTTCTTAAGGCTTGCACGAGCCTTAGGGATTCATTTACCATACTTATGAGATTTTGAGAGTTTGAGAGAGGAGAAGAGACTCTAACCTAGGGTTTTGTTTTTGAGGAGAAATCAAAGGGGGTTTAAGAACCCTAGACCATCCTCAACTTGGATTGCTTCAAGTTCAAGGCTCAAGCTCGGGTGGGGTGCATTCTCCAAGCTAGGGCAGCACTCACTCACGTTTTTGAAAGGGGTTTCTTCCCCAACTCAAGTCCCCTTCAAGCAAAGGGTTCCTCCTTCCAAATAGAGCTTCTATTTCAAGGTTTCTTCAAGATCAAGCCTTGATCTAAGGTTAGTACACCCTACTAACTTTCCCTAGCAATAATCTAGGTTTTTCCTTATGAAATGTGATTTATGCTATTATGGTTGCTTTCTTGTGAAATGTATCATCTCTAATAAATATAAACAAGATAAAGAAATGGTATGGATGATTGGATGGATATTGGATGTGGCGATTGGATGCCGAATGGGTGATGTATGGTATGTGTGGGTTGTGGATTGGATAATGGAGGATGGGCATTGCACAAATAATAAACTTACCTTTGTGTGATTGAATGGAAAATATGCACTAAAAGGATGGAAATGAACCATGAAGGAAAATAGCATACTATGTGTTTGACAAAATACCTAAACTATGAATAAATGGTTTAAATGAAGAATATGGAAATGGGTTTTATGCATGCGTTCTTATAAATGATAAATTGATCAAATGTTATGAAAATTACTTAAGTTACCTATGTTCACATCATGGAATGAAATGTAATGCCATATCTCTCTTGTCACCCGCATTCCCACGTTTGTCACTATTGGCAAGCACATGAGCACGCATGCACACATGACCGAGTTTTCGAGAGCATATGTATCTAATAATAACAACAATAAAATATTGCATGTCAAGGAGGTTGGTAGCCCAGGGAGAATTCGGGTACTAGCCTCTGGCTCACAAGAAAACCCCTAAAACACCTATTGTCAAGGAGGTTGGTAGCCCAGGGAAAATTCGGGTACTAGCCTCTGGCTCACAAGAAAACTAAACAAGTAATAAAAATCACCTATTGTCAAGGAGGTTGGTAGCCCAGGGAGATTCGGGTACTAGCCTCTGGCTCACAAGAAAACCAAACATTGCATATCAAGGAGGTTGGTAGCCCAGGGACATTCGGGTACTAACCTCTGGCTCACAAGTGCATTGCATATCAAGGAGGTTGGCAGCCCAGGGAGATTCGGGTGCTAGCCTCTGGCTCACAAGTTACAAGATGAAAGTTTACAAGATGATGATCATGCATTCATGCATGCACGCATACATGATTTCTACGAGGCATATCGAGACAGGACATGGGTTTTCAAGCTTGGGTTTTATCGGTGTTTTTGCATTCATGCACATACTTTTAAATGATTGTATTGTACCATGTCAAATACTATTTAGTTCGTGATGCTTCTATTACTGCTTTGCATGGTATGACTATTACGTGTGTTATTATTGTTATGGCTAGCTAGTAGCTTCTACTCGCTGAGTATTCCATGCTCAGCCGTACTTTCATGTCGGCAGGTGCGCGAGCCCCTCTTGACATATGTGATCAGGGTCCTTGGATAGAGGAGGACTACGGGGAGGAAGAACTGTATGAGGATCTAGTAGTCGAGCCTCAGGCGGAGGCGAGAGACTTAGACCATTGGCCCCACGGGGGTGACTATTGATCGAGAAAGTGTTGGGTCTTATCCATTTTGATACGTGGGCCTGTCCACCTTAGACTTAGGCGTGTTTTGTATTTATGTTAACTTGGAATACTACATTTTGGATCATTATAAAGAAAAGAAAATTTTAGTTTTCGCTTCCGTAAATTATGTTTAGCTTCCGCGATCTGATTATCATTGTTTAGTACTGTGTTTATCTTGTGCATTACAGGATGGTTTGGCAGGTACGAAGTGTCACATTTAAAATATCCCTAAACTCCTAGGGGGTATTTTGGGGCGTGACACTATACCATATAGTGAATTACATGGAGAAATTAATTAATTTAATTCTTAATTAAATTAAAACTTTGAGAAGGTCCTAGTGTGTGAGATCTAAAAAGATCTCCTATTTCCAGTTGTGGGACCGAGTGCTTCATCACCTTTAAAGTATAGCTATGTTGCTGGGAAAAACTTTATAATAATTCCTTTAGGATCATAGAATGCTATTTAAGTCCTTGGACTTCCACTAATCACAATAATGTCCATTAACACAATGTGATCAATCTCTAGAAATTAGAGAACTGTTTGCAAGTAATATCTCACAATTTACTTACAAATAAATCCTTCCACTATGCGATATCACATATAAGCTTCCGGGATTGGAACAAGTCCACTGTCTAGTCCCTAGCTTATGAATAGAATTCTTTCTCATGAATACTTTTTCATTGAACTGAACTTTTAAAACACTTTTGAAGAAAACATTAAAAATGAACTGACATATACATGAAAATATCAACTTCGACAAAGACCATTTTACCGAAAAGCACCAGTACTGGATTTTGAGTTAAGTTCAACAAGTATCATCTTAATAGCATTATCTCCAATTAAGGAGTAGTGGATTTCTTTTTGAGTGTTTACACACTTCTCCAAACATTGTGTACTTGACCCAATGTACCCGGAGTCATTCATGAGTATTGGACATTGCCGATTGACACATCAAAGCCATGTAGATAGATGCTTGAGAAGATGTTAACCTCTCAGGTCTAAGGACAATTTGTTGAATGGATTTAACCCTTATATAATATGACAGTATATTCCATAAGGTATTCATTTGTGATCCCGTTCAGTATTATGTATTTACTACATATACTCACATGTTAGTCAAGAGTCAACACCTGTGAATGAGATTCATCACACTATCTTACAGAACTACACATGTGTAAGCCATGATAAAGCACAGCACCCAACCAGTACTCTAGAGGCTTAGAACATTATTAGGTTTATAAGGAACTGAAAAATCATATCTCCTCACAATCTTTGCATGATTTTCCTACAATGTTACCTATGGAACAATATGTCATCATCAAATGAGACATTAACATTTATAAATATCCTTTATATCAAGTTGTGTGAATGTGATGTTTCTCTAATCAACATAGAAATGTCTTCTATTGGCTTTCCAGGGCATATATGTCCAACATCAAGAAGGTTTATTAGTTTATTTTTATTTTGAGAGTGCTTAGGACTTGTGTAAAAAGTCTTCAAAGTTGGAAAATTTGAAAGCTCAATGACTTAGATTGACCATACGAACCTTAAGAACATCATTGCACATCTTTATAAGGTTCTTAGACATCATATGGAATGATCTTAATCATGATAAAATCAAGTTAGTTAACCAATTAAATCATTCACATCATTAAAATTGGTTAAAGAGATGTTTTCTATGAAAAACAGAAAACCAG
The DNA here is from genome assembly GCA_015143295.1 of Tetracentron sinense. Classification (NCBI taxonomy): domain Eukaryota; kingdom Viridiplantae; phylum Streptophyta; class Magnoliopsida; order Trochodendrales; family Trochodendraceae; genus Tetracentron; species Tetracentron sinense. Next base: position 24,258,027 of record CM026573.1, read on the forward strand.
TCGATTGATTGTTGAAGAGAATCAAAATCAATCACCTGATTCTTGCTCCTTATCTTATTTTGGCACTAATTTGCAAACCAGTTGACCATTTTTTACTGGTGATCAAAATCAGTCGACTGATTATGCTCTGAACTTTCTGGAATTTGGTTAAAACAAACCAGCCGACTGATTTTCCAAAACCAGTCGACTGATTTGCTCGAGATGCACATTAAATGCATAGTAACAACTAGTTTTCAACGGTCATTTTTACATTGAATGCACCTCCAATGGCCATAAAATTTTATGGGCAATAAATTGAGATCATTTATGAATGAAAAACAACTCTTGATCTGTGCATTAACTCCAATCATTCACTCACAAGCCTATATTGATTCATTCATTAAGAAAACCCTAGAAATCCCAAAAGCTATATCTTGAGCTATTTAACTCAAATCTTTGGGAGATTTGTAAAGAGCATGCGGTGGGTTCTTATGTTGAAGCGGGAAACTTTGGGAAAAAGTCAAGAGAGGGTGGTCTCTTGCAAAGTGTAAAGGTTTGATCTTCACCTGGAAGAAGATCATGAGATTAGTGAATCATGGTGAATCTTCAAAGGGTTGCTTGAGGCGGGGATGTAGACGGGAAGGTCAAACCTCGAAAATATATCATATGTTTGCTCTTTATCTCTCCTTTATCTTTTATTGGTGTATTAATAGTAAAATTGCTAGATTTTATTCTCTTTTAATTAGATTAATTTAAATTCCACAAAAAAGGATTAGGAAGAAATTTAAAATTTTCAAGATCCTATTCACCCCTCCTCTAGGGTCCAATACTTGGGCAACAATGGTTGATGACTTCTCCAGGATAACATGGGTTGCATTCATAAGGGAGAAGTCTGATGCTTTTGAAAACCTTAAGAGCATATTTAAGAGAGTTCAAAATGAAAAAGGTTACCAAATCACTCGAATTCGAATTGATTGATCGTCAGTCAATCTTAAATTATTCCTTCTTAGTAATAATTCCGTAGAATAGTACTAGTAAGGGTATCGTTCCTCTGAGGACTGCGCTGGTTTCGTTGCTTTTTATTCAGATTAATTTTAAACTAATAATTGAGGCAATTGAATTTTGATTTGATTAAACTAAAACAATGAATTAAACTAATTTAAATGAAACTAAATTAAACTAAAAACAATTGGGTTTTTAAATCCTTTTGGAGAGAAAATCTAGGGTTTTCAAATCCACCACTAACCTAATAACTAATCCCTATTTTAAATTTATTATAACCTCTTAAATTGTAAACATTCCAGTTAGAGTGACAGCACGTCCCCTCTCAACTGCTCAAGAAAAGTTCAAGGGATTATATCCTTAGAATATCGTATCTTCGGTTAGCACGAATGATACACACTAATCTACGGTTGTGTAATCACTCGTCTTCCCTTAGCATAAAATATCTTCAGATTTAATCTCTCGATATTTTAAAACCATTGCATAAAACCTATGTTTAAATTCTAACGAAAATTAACACAAGTGATTTTAATCCCAATTTCATTATACCTAAGACAAGGTTGAGAATTCCATTGAAATTAAATATAATTCAAATAAATCCGGTTGTTTGAAAACAACCCTCTCATTATGCAATCAATGTCTTACAATGCAGAGAATTAAAATAAAAATAAAATAAAGGACACAGTTACTTGGCTAGGGTTTCATCGAAACCCTAGAGTGGAAATTAGTTCATCGCGAGGGAGGTATACAACATCTTCATAGACAAAGCTACAGCACTTCTCTTCATGACTTCCTTGATCTCCAGAGCTTCTCTTCTTCAGATCCAAAATCTCTACAAATTTCTCTCTCTCTCTCTCTCTTAGGGTTGAATGAGGATTAAACCATCATTTAGGAAAACAATAATAGAGTTGGAAAGTGTTTAGAAGTACTAAAACACTATTCACGAAACACTATTCACGGAATATTATTTCACCCTATTTACAGTGTTGCCACTGAACTTCAAATAATTCTAGAGAGCTCAATTTTAATCGGATTGACCCGAAATTTTAAACATAGCTCCTTTAGGTCATCTAGAATCTACCTAAAAAGTTTCATAAATTTTGGATAAAGAAAAATTACCAAAATACCCCTCTATTGATAGAAGTGCGATTTTGGCCAATCGATTTATCAGGGTAGATTTCTGCGATTTCGCTCTCTTTTCTTCTTCTTTCTTTTACTCTTCTTTTTTTCTGAGATTTTTGGAGTCTTTGAAGCTTGTAAATCTTCCATTTTATCTTCTTTTCCTCGTATGAACCTGAAATAAGAATAAACAACCAAGTAGCATAAAATAATATAAATAATTACTCTAAATGATTAGCAAGTTAAGTTTGAGGTGCTTTTATGTATAACATTTAGCACCGATCACAACCCCAAACTTAGACATTGCTAGTCCTCGAGCAATGAAAAATAAAATAAAACTGAACTAAACTAAACCTACATCCCCTTTCGTGGGATCCCCGGTTGCATTTTGCATATGCAACAAGCCTTTTAAACCCCTAGGTGGCCCTAGAGGACGAGTGAAGTCTCGTGAAGGTTTACAGTGATGACACCTACAAACATCTATACTACCCTGTAATTGTGCAATAGACTCAAGTAAAACATGCAAGATTCAAAACATTGATTGAACATATTCTAAAAAATTTTAAAATCACAATACATACAAGATAATCCAAAAATTATTCAAAAGGTTGAATTTTCAATTCTCCACATTCTCAATTTCACACTATTCTTACCCAGTTTGAAAAATTAGCTCATAAAATATTTGTCAGAATTTCTTTGATGTGTAATGTGACTAACAATTGAATGTGTGACATCAACCTTACTTTTCAACAGTTTTTCTGTCTTCTCATTTATTATTGAATTTCCTTTTAATTTAAACTACCAACCCCAAGGCTTTCATTCAATACTTTTTCTTTTATAAGTGTGACTGTGCAGAATCTAAGTCCATTAAGCATTCTATATAACCCATGTAGCGAGTGTTAGGCCGGTAACTCCCAAACCAGATGGTTTTAGGGTACCAGGTGTTAAGACACCTCTAAGGGCTTATTAATTCAAGTTAAATAGGCTACGAACTTAAACTAGTCACACTAGGTTATTTTATCCATTCCAAAAATCACACGGTTTGACGCGAACTCTCTATGCTTAGTGAGGCAAGAAGCCCGGTTACTAAGTGTAAAACTTTGTTCAAGTAACCCATTCTTCTATCAATTTTTTTTTTTTTTGCCAAGGTTAGTGTTCAATTTCTAGGTTATTCAATTTTCTATGAGTTAACAAAATCACTAATCAATTAGTTTGGTTTCAAACCCCACTAGACAATGTATTAGAGTGCTTGTGCAAATTTCAAAGTGTATTCATTACATAAAAATAATTTCAGCTCTTATAATTCAATCAATGGTTAAAAACAGTGTCTATTTGGGATTATGTGATCTCAAATTCAGCCCTATCAATAAGATTTGGATTACCCTAAATGCATCACAATTTTTCAAATTTAAGAATAGAACAATCAATAAAAATTTCAGTGTATTTGCATGTTCTACCCTATTCATGGTTGCACAATCACCCAAGATTAGTAAATAAAATAATAGCCTGACCTATTATTTCCCAACCTCAAACTTAAAGTTTACATTATCCCCAATGTAAAAATAGAAATAGAGAACAAAAGAGATTAGAACAATAACACCTGACTCATGAAAAAAAAATCATGGGGAAAGGGGTGAAAATAATTCAAGAATGTATACAAACCACCCCAAACTTCGTCCAAACAATACCTATAGGATTAGTACAAAAGAAGAAATATCCACACAAAAATAGATGCAATGAGATAATATGTCATAATGAAATCAAGTAGCATCACAAGTCATAATAGTGGATAACAGTAGGACAGACTGACTCAAAAAAAATTGGGGATCTCGAACTGACTCTCTAAAAAGAGTAGGAGTGATTAAAAAGACTCAAAAAAATAGGGGAACCCCAAACTGACTCTCTAAAAATAGTAGGGTGATTAAAAAGACTCAAAAAAAATAGGGGAACCCCAAACTGACTCTCTAAAAATAGTAGGGGTGATTAAAAATACTCAAAAAAAGTAAGGGAACCCCAAACTTAGAATCTAACTCTAAAAATAAAATAAAAGACACTACAAAATCAATGAGTTGCCTCCCACAAGCGCTAAGTTTTACATCTTCAGCCAGACAATCTCAAAAATCATTCAACCGTCTAAGTAGACGGAATATTGGGCCTTAGCCTTGAGCACACGCCCATCCGAGTAAGAAAATAGAGATTTCCTACGCCTTTGCAAGTTTGCAATTTTATGCTTGACTCTCATTTTATGTTTTTCCAAGGGAAAACCTTTTAGATGAGTGAAATTAAGCAAAGAATAACCATACCCTATGGATTTTTCTATGATGGGATCCGGGAGTTTAAGATGAGTGAATGATGCCTCTAAAGGATTATCAATTAAAACATAAGGAGGGACATCCTCAAATATCTTATCAAGTTTATCAACTAGGAAGCAATCTTCCCATTTCGATTGTTGTTCGGGAGTAGTGAAGACATTCAACCGAACTTTTATGTTACCAAATGACACTTTCATCACCCCAGTCCTACAGTTTATACATGCATTGGCAGTAGCCAGGAAGGGACGACCAAGGATGATTGGAATTTGGTTTTTTGAATTGCACACAGGTTCCATGTCAAGGACAAGAAAGTCGACAGGAAAGAAAAATTTATCAACTTTAATCAAAACATCTTCAACTATCCCACGAGGTTTTTTTATGGATCTATCCGCTAATTGTAATACAACGGATGTGGGGCAAAGCTCTCCTAAGCCAAGTTTCTCATACACCGAGAAAGATAAAATATTAACACTAGCTCCTAAATCAAGGAGTGCCCGGTCAATGGAGTGATCTCCAATGATACACGAAATAGTAGGAGCACCGGGGTCCTTAAATTTTGGAGGAGTTTTGTGTTGGATAATGGAGCTCACTTGCTCGGTCAGAAGGATTTTCTTAGATACATGAGTTCTTGATTTTCGTTTTTGAGTGCACATGTCCTTTAGAAATTTGGCATACGCTGGGATTTGCTTTATGGCATCTATGAGCGGAAGGTTGATTTTAACTTGTTTAAAAACCTCCATCATCTCATCAATTTTAGTTTCCTTTTTCCCAAAAGGAGAAGAATCTTTTAAGCACTGAGGATAAGGAGCTTTGGGCATATAGGAATCCGGGGGAAATAGATTAGATAAAGATGGGGAAGAACCCTTGTCCTTTTCAGAGATACTCACCCTTTCTCCTTGGAGATTTGTTGGGCCTACATTGGACTCTTTTTTCTCACTTTTCTTCTCCCTAACCTCATTTTCAACTACCTTCCCACTCCTTAGGGTGGTAATGGCAAGAACATGCTCACGATTAATTTCATTGTTTTGAGCATTATCAACCATATTTGCACCTTTAGGGTTGCTCACCGGTTGGCTTGAGAGTTTCCCTTCTTCTCTCTTGTAAACAACACTAGCTAATTGACCCAATTGAAACTCAATCCTTTGAATAGATTGAGAATGAGAATTTAGAAATTGAGTATTAGCTTCTAAGCCTTTGAGAGCTTGCAACACTTTCTCCTCGAAAGATGGATTCCTTTGAGTAGGAGGAGGGTGTTGGAATTCCTGTTGTTGGGGAGGATGGTAGTTGGGCTGATTTTGAAAGGGCCTACTGAATGGCCTTTGAGGTGGGGGAAAATTATTCCCTTGAGTTTGTGGCTGCCATGAAAAATTAGGATGGTTCCTCTATCCCGGGTTATAAGTATTTGAATATGGATCATTACCCGGATGGATCTAGGCAGCATTGGCATGCTCTTGGACAAAGTCCAGAAATTGAGCAGCAGATGGACACTCATGCACATAATGTGCAGGGCTAGAACAGATAAGACACACCTCCCTCTGATTAAGATTTGGTTGAGGGGGTGTGTAGGAAGATGACCCTGTAGCCATGAGTTGGTCTAATTTTCGAGACAATTCATCTACTTTAGATGAAACATCTATTGAATTTCCAACTTCATAGATGCCTCTCTTAGGATTTGATGAAGATGAATGTCTCTCAGAACGACTATTTGAAGCATGGTGGAGAGAGTTTTCACTAAGATTTTCAAAAAGCTCCCATGCCTGATTCTCATTTTTCATCATAAATGTTCCTTCACAAGAAACATCAACCAATTGACGGTTAAGTGCAGGCAATCCATCATAGAAAGATTGGACTAACTGCCACTTTGGAATTTGGTGGTGGGGACACTTACGGAGAAGATCTTTGAATCTCTCCCAAGTTTCATGTAATAGCTCACCATCAACAGGAGCAAAGCTTGTGATGGTTCGCCTCATTAAATTTTTTTTTCCTATGGGAAAGAATTTCATAAGAAATTCTTGCTGCATTTGTGCCCAAGTGGTAATAGAATTTGGCTCTAAAGAATTAAGCCAATATTTGGCTTTGTCTTTCAAAGAAAATGGGAAGAGCCGCAATCTAAGGACATCATCAGAAAATCCTTGCAACTTGAAAGTTGTGCAAATCTCGTGAAATTCATCAAGATGTTTGTAGGGATCTTCATTATTAAGTCCGTGAAAAGATGGTATCATCTGAATAATACTGGACTTAATTTCATAATGGGCTGCCGTAGTGTCCGGCAACCGGATGCATGAAGGGAATGAATATGTAGAAGGAGTAAAATACTCCTTCAAGGATTTCATTGGGTCATGTTCTTCCTCCATGATAGGGAAATGAATAACTTCTAGGTTTGCTTTAGGGATGGTAGAAGCTTTCGCTTCAGAATTAGATTCGAATAAGGCAGAAGCCTTGAGAAACCTAGCAGTACGCTCTAACTCAGAATCAAAAGGGAATAAATCTGGATTACAAGACCTCCTACCGTGCATACACCCTAAAAGAAAAACTCTATGTTTGACAGACACCAAATTAAAATAAAATATCTACTTAAAAAGTAAATACTCACAGAACTCTCCTGCTTTCCACGATGTTGAATAAGCTTTTTCAATCCCTGCAGTTTGAGCGATTTGGTACCTGAAAACACAAATATTTTCAATTAAATAAAAAGAAAAATATTTTTAGAATTTTTTTTATGATTAATTTAAATTTAATCTTTCAAATTAACAACTAGACCGCTCCAGCAATCTCCGGCAACGGCGCCAAAAATTGATCGTCAGTCAATCTTAAATTATTCCTTCTTAGTAATAATTCCGTAGAATAGTACTAGTAAGGGTATCGTTCATCTGAGGACTGCGCTGGTTTCGTTGCTTTTTATTCAGATTAATTTTAAACTAATAATTGAGGCAATTGAATTTTGATTTGATTAAACTAAAACAATGAATTAAACTAATTTAAATGAAACTAAATTAAACTAAAAACAATTGGGTTTTTAAATCCTTTTGGAGAGAAAATCTAGGGTTTTCAAATCCATCACTAACCTAATAACTAATCCCTATTTTAAATTTATTATAACCTCTTAAATTGTAAACATTCCAGTTAGAGTGACAGCACGTCCCCTCTTAACTGCTCAAGAAAAGTTCAAGGGATTATATCCTTAGAATATCGTATCTTCGGTTAGCACGAATGATACACACTAATCTACGGTTGTGTAATCACTCGTCTTCCCTTAGCATAAAATATCTTCAGATTTAATCTCTCGATATTTTAAAACCATTGCATAAAACCTATGTTTAAATTCTAACGAAAATTAACACAAGTGATTTTAATCCCAATTTCATTATACCTAAGACAAGGTTGAGAATTCCATTGAAATTAAATATAATTCAAATAAATCCGGTTGTTTGAAAACAACCCTCTCATTATGCAATCAATGTCTTACAATGCAGAGAATTAAAATAAAAATAAAATAAAGGACACAGTTACTTGGCTAGGGTTTCATCGAAACCCTAGAGTGGAAATTAGTTCATCGCGAGGGAGGTATGCAACATCTTCATAGACAAAGCTGCAGCACTTCTCTTCATGACTTCCTTGATCTCCAGAGCTTCTCTTCTTCAGATCCAAAATCTCTACAAATTTCTCTCTCTCTCTCTCTTAGGGTTGAATGAGGATTAAACCATCATTTAGGAAGACAATAATAGAGTTGGAAAGTGTTTAGAAGTACTAAAACACTATTCACGAAACACTATTCACGGAATATTATTTCACCCTATTTACAGTTTTGCCACTGAACTTCAAATAATTCTAGAGAGCTCAATTTTAATCGGATTGACCCGAAATTTTAAACATATCTCCTTTAGGTCATCTAGAATCTACCCAAAAAGTTTCATAAATTTTGGATAAAGAAAAATTACCAAACTACCCCTCTATTGATAGAAGTGCGATTTTGGCCAATCGATTTATCAGGGTAGATTTCTGCGATTTCGCTCTCTTTTCTTCTTCTTTCTTTTACTCTTCTTTTTTTTTGAGATTTTTGGAGTCTTTGAAGCTTGTAAATCTTCCATTTTATCTTCTTTTCCTCGTATGAACCTGAAATAAGAATAAACAACCAAGTAGCATAAAATAATATAAATAATTACTCTAAATGATTAGCAAGTTAAGTTTGAGGTGCTTTTATGTATAACATTTAGCACCGATCAGTGATCATGGAAAAGAGGTTGAAAACTCTAAGTACAATGAATTTTGTGATGAATCTAGCATAAAACATGAATTCTTTGCTCCTATAACTCCTCAACGGAATTGAGTTGTGGAGAGGAAGAACATGGTTCCCCAAGAGATGGATAGAGTTATCTTCACAACAACAACCTAGCTGCTCACTTATGGGTTGGAGCAGTTAGCATCGCATGCTACACTATTAGCAGAGTCTACACTAGGCTCAGAATCAGAAAAACCCCATATAAGTTGTGGAATGATAAGAAACCCAATGTCACACTACAAAAATAATGGCCTGTGGCGGCGGACTTTTGGAGGCGGTTCCAAGAATCCGCCACCATATATCACATACCATGGCGGGTATGTAATACCGTCGTCACAAACTGTTTTCGGGACAATACTAACGGCGGTTAATTAATAACAGCCGTTATATATCATATAAAACGGCGGGTTCATAGATACCCGCCGCGGAAATCTTTCCCTCTAACCCTTTTGGTTTCCCGCCTCCTTATTCGCGGCGAAAATATAGCGGCGGGTTTATTAATAACCGTCGTCCATTGTTTTGTTATGGTAGTGGATATAATATAACCGTCGTGGATTTTTTATATATGATGGCGGTTATAATATAACCGCCGTGATATGCCTTTATTAGTACCCCGATGGTTTTTTCTTTCTTCCTCCCCTACTATCTTGCTCTCTACTCTCTGCTCTCCTGCTCTCTGGCTCACCTGTTCTCTCTGCTATCGTGCTCTCCGACCACTCCGCCACCGCCGATGACTTGTTCTCCGGCCACTTCACCATCTCCGACGACCTCCAACCAGCGCCGGCAACCTGTAACTTTCTACATCACCTGGTCTCCCTAGGCGGCCACCTCCGGCGACATCCGAAACCTCTGGCCACCTCATTTCCCCTCTCTACGCTCAGGTAATCCCTCAAAACGTCCATGCAACCCTTTTTTTGTTTTAGCTTTCTCTCTTAACTCTCTCTCTCCCACCTTTGGCAGCTCCACGATCATCCACGGCACGGTAGCCCTCCGGCATCTCCACACTCATCCACGGTAGCCCTTCGGCAGCTCCACGATCATCCACCCCTCCACGGCCAACAGCAACCCTCCACAGTAGCTCCACCCCTCCACGGCCAGTAGCACCCCTCCACAGGTAATTTCTTAAATTTAAGTGGTAATTTATTAAATTTATAATTTGTTTAAATTTAATGAAAATGACTTAATTTAATTAGTGGTAATTTTGCATATGTTGATATACTTAGAATGACATAATAAGATTCTTGTTGCCTCTTTTTATATATATATATATAAATTTGTGATAGTAATTGGTTAAATTACTAGTAGTGGGGGCACTAAATGATTAAATGAAAATGATTGTACTTATTGATAAATTTGTGAAGAATTATTAGGTGGGTACGAAATATTATGGGTCTAAGGGTTCGGGGGCTATGCCCACCCTTTTTTTTTATGAATATAAGTTATTAGGTCATTTCATCTTTATTATGAGACAATTGTCCCTTGCTCTATAGTCACGCCTTGTTAATTAATTAAATAACATGATATAAAAGTTTTCTTTTTCAAAAGTTTAGGTTGTCCTCTTACCTCATGTCTATGTCTTATTAAATAATTCAATATTGTATTTTTTTGGTGAGCAATAGTTCGCTCCACAGGCCAGAAGCAAATTATTGCTCCTCGCTCTCACAAAACCGCCCCTTCCACCTGACATGAACTTGGGTTAAGTTTTTTTGACCCATTGATTAAATTTTTTTATTTTATTTTTCTACAACCAAGGGTAGAGGGGTGAACCCTAGGGGTTGGTGAATTTTAACCATAGTTAAAGACAGTTAAAAGAGGGACACGTGGCAAGGAAAAGGGAGCCAAGACTCCCCTCCTCGTGTCACCGACCGAGGAGGTGATTATTTTCTATTTTTTAAGGGGCAATTGTTCATTATCCATGATAATGCCTAGTTAAATAATTAATCAACTTAGTATAAAAGATTTTATTTTAAAGTTGATGAGTTGGAATCAATTCAATTGCGATTAAACTCGGGAGAGTTCAATCGCACCCACCGGTCAACACATGTCACTTTTGAATCCTAATTAACTATAGTTAAGATCTACAAATATTTAGGGTCCAACAATCCAACCATGATTTTATAAAAATATTAACCCTCCCACTTTAATTCCCACCCCTTTGTGAGTGAGTGCAATCTCAAGTTCTCGCAATTGGACATATTCGTACTCAAAGCTCGAGGGCATAGGCCTCCATTCCCAAATATCGAATCCCAACCAATTGCAATTGAACTTGAGACCTTTTGTTCCATTGCACTCACAGGCTAACACGTGTTCCTTTAACCCTTATTCATTATGGTTAAGATTTACTAACTCTTAGGTTTGAACAAGATAATCTCATTTTATAAAACACATTAACAATAAGGGTAAAAAATTCTTAACCATAGTTAAGTATTTAAGTGTAGTGCAAGCCTAGTTGATGAGTAGATAGAAAACAAGTTCAGTTTTGGCTTTCTCTCTCCAGGCTCAGGTAATCCCTCGAAACGTGCATGCAATCCTTTTTTTTTGCTTTTGGCTTTCTCTCTTTCTTAACTCTCTCTCTCCCACCTCCGGCAGCTCCACGGTTGCTCCACCCCTCCACGGAAGGTCCACGGCCCCCTCACCTCTGGTCACCTTTCAGCTCGTAGCACCCTCCACACTCAGGTAATTTCATTCTTTCTTTTTCTCCACTGTTTTCTGTTGATGTTTATCTCTTTTGGCGCTTGAATGTTCTAATCTCTTGGATTTAGGTGCACAAGTTCTATTAATTCAATTAATTAGTATCATTTTATAATTTTACATATTTTTTCTATATTTTTTTTTTGAAAAAATTGGGTTTTGCTCATTTGAGCTTGTGTGGTTCCGGGTTCCATCCCGTCAGGGTGCGAGTCTTCCACCCGTCCCACTAACTTGAGCAGATACTAACCCTCTAACTGGGGTTGGGCCTAATCGTATTACCATTACCAAAAAAAAAAAAGTTGTATTTTTTTCCTTGCTTTGTTGCTTTGTCATGGTTGGAAGGAAAACAAAGAGATTAAATAATTTTTTAATCTTTTTTTTAAAGATTATTCTTTGAATTTAGGGATTAAAAAAATATAAATCTGTTATAGAGGTTTGTTAATGGGTATTTTGCTTCTGTTGATTCTACATAATTCTAAAAAGAAAATATTGAATTATATATATTTTAGCTTCCTTGATTTTTGTAATTAGATTGTGCTTCAATATGTACTATAATTGTTCTATTAATTTTAACTAGCGGGTGGCATGTGCGATGCACGTGAGAGTGAGGGGAAGACACTCGATTGAACTCGCTAGTGGTATGTGCAATGCATGTGAGAGCAAGGGGAAGAAGTTAATCACAGTTAATAGGAATTAAAAGGGGCACGTGTTAAAATATAGGTGTGATTGAACTCTCCCCGAGGTCAATCGCGATTGGCTGTGATTCTAAATAGATAGATGGCAAGGGGTAGTTTAGGAATTAAAGTAATAGGAATTAAAAGGGGCACGTGTTAACCCACGGGTGTGATTGAACTCTCCCCGAGGTCAATCGTGATTGGCTGTGATTCTAAATAGATAGATGGCATGAGGTAGTTTAGAAATTAAAGTAAAACATTAAATCAAAGGCAAGGAGTAGTCTAGAAATTAAAGTAAAACATTAAATCAAAGGCAAGGGTAGTTTGGAAATTAAAGTAACACATTAAATCAATGTTTTGTTTTTATATAAGGGTATTTTGGAATAAAAATTTAGGAATATTTTAAGTATAGAAACTTGAGGGACATTTTAGATATAAAAAATTGTGAAAGACACGTTGGTTATAGAAATATGACATAGGGACATTTTGAGAACCAACAAACTTTAGGGGCATTTTGGATATAACAAAGAAAGGGCATGTCAGGGCCTTGGCGAAACATTAAAATTACTAATTTTAATTTAACTTAACCATAGTTAAACATGGGTTAAAAGGGACACGGGACACTTCGGTCCACTTAGAAGTGGAGGACTCATAAGATAATAGAAGGAGTAGTATTGGAATTTAGTAAAATATCAATCAATGTTTTATCTTATCATTAGTAATAAAAGGGGTGAGTAAATCTTAACCATAGTTAGTGGGTATTAAAAGGGACATATGGCGATTTATAGAGATCCTTTAATTGTGGTTAAGCATAACTGACCAAATGTGGATATGTTTAATTTTTCCTTGAAAGCAAGATTAGATGGATTAAACCTAGGGGTGAGTGAATCTTAAGTGTAAAGTCTAAGTTGTGTTGGCAAAATTCTGAGCCCAAAAAGTTGTATATACGTCATAGAAGGTCTTCATCTGGTTTGAAGGTGAAGTGAAGAAGAAGTTGTGAAGAACCTTGAAGTTTCATCACTCACAGTGGCTCAAAAGTTGGGATTAAGATAGAGACCTAGATGACCCTATGATGGCTCATGAAAATGCTCATTCATCATTAAAAATAAGTCAAATAGGAGAAGGGTTGATAGGGGAATGCATTCAATGTTTAAAAAGATGAAAAACCAAAAAAAATGCACCCTAGGGTCGACCCTAACCGTTTTGGGTCGACCCTGAAGAACCCATGTTTTGTACCAAGTTTTTTGGCAAAGAGTGAGTTTTGTGAGGGTCGACCCTCGAGGACCATCTGGTCGACCGAAAGGCACCATCCGGTCGACCGAATGCTCCCCATGGGTCGACCTTGATACGAGATTTCGGCTGAAAGTTGGTTTTGCTATAATGGGTCGACCCAGGGGCCCCCAAGGTCGACCCTGATATGAAAAAAACATTCCAAAATCAGCTTTTAGCAACTTCTAAAGCCCTTGGACCTTTCCTATATATAGGGGACTTCTCCCAATCCGTGTGTGAGATTGATTGGAGAATTTTTAGAGCACTTAGTGCTTGCTTTGAGTTTATGAAAACTCTTTGTTGCATTGATCTTCATCTCCAATAGTTGGCCTCTAGGTTTTGCATGATTCTAAAGCTTATTTTCTCAAATTTGCCTTAGATGATCCTAATCATTAAGAGATCACCCTAGGGCCTCCATAAACCCTAAAACCCACTGTATGCTCTACTGTGAGTGTTGGTTAGCCTGAGCTAAAGCCGTCAAGGACGAAGATCGGTCTTCGGAGATCGTGGTTGATCACTTTGAGTAAGATTGGCTGGTAAGGAATCGGAGCTGCTGTTGCGGCGATCGAACGTGCTGTGTTCGTAGTTTGCAAGCTAAGGAATTGATACTAAGGAACGGTGTGTTGTGTCCGGTTGGGTAAGATTCGAGTCTTGTATTATTCAAATCTTCTCATTGTGAATTTTGTGCTGGACTAGGTCCCGTGGTTTTTCCCGGAAGGGTTTTCCACAAAAAAATCTTATGTGTTAAAGTGAGATTGATTGTGTGTGATTGATTAAAATTAAAATTGGTAGAGAAAATTGAAGTAGACCTATTCACCCCCCTCTAGGTCTAAGAGTGCATTAAAATAAGGAATTTCACTTGGTATCAGAGCAGGTTCACTCATAAGGTTAAATCCCTTAAGTGTGATCTTGTGTCTATCCTTAAGTCAATGACTACTTTAAGAGAGGGTGGATCCACCTCTCATCCCCCACTGTTTGATGGGAACAATTATGCATATTGGAAAACTCGAATGAGGGTATTTCTCAAATCCATAGACGAGAGAATCTGGATGTCCATTCAGGATGGATTGACTCCACCGGTGAATGTTCTAGGTGATGTAATTCACACTAAAAGCATCAAGGATTGGAGCAAAGAAGAGCTTGAGACAAGTGGTTGGAACACGAAAGGTCTCAATGCCATCTTTACTGCAGTCACTGTTGAAGAATTCAGACAAATCTCTTCATGTGAAACAGCAAAGGAGGCATAGGATATTCTGGAAATGACTCATGAAGGTACAACCACTGTCAAGATCTCTAAGCTTCAAATTCTCATCACAAAATTTGAAAATCTGAAAATGGAGGACAATGATACATTTGATGAATTCTATGCTAAACTAAGTGACATTGTCAACTCCAGTTTCAACCTGGGTGAGAAAATCAGTGAATCCAAGATTGTTAGAAAAATCCTTAGATCTCTACCCGAAAGGTTTCAATCTAAGGTCACTGCCATTGAGGAGTGCAAGAACGTTGATGCTCTCAAGATTGAGGAATTAGTCGGATCACTCCAAACCTACGAACTCAATTTTCGACGATCCAAGAAAAAAAAATCTGTAGGCTTGAAAACTGTCAAGGGGACCTTGGATGAGGATGAGAGTGATGTTGAGTTAGGAGAGAAGGAATTGGCTCTATTTGTTAAAAAATTTCAAAAATATCTGAAAACAAATAGAAGGTTCAAACCCAAACCAGGAGGAAAACCTCTTGAAAAGCCAAAGTCAAAACCTTGGGATAACAAGAAAGTCCCCAAATGAACTGACTCTCACGGCATTCAATGCTATGAATGCAAAGGCTACAGCCATATTTCACCTGATTGTCCGAACAAAAAGAAGACTAAGGGAAAGGTGATGAATGCCACATGGGAAGACAGTGATTCTGATGAAGAATAATCTGAAAGCTCTACCTCAAGCGAGGAATCTGAAAATCACATGGCTTTCACTGTCACCCTATCAGAGATAGACCATCCTCCCACTACTCATGAAGAGAAGAGTGATGAAGATCGAGTAAGTGAGTCTAGTAAAGATCATGATCAGAGTCACACTGTCTTTGAGTCTGATGAAGATATGGACAAAGCCTATGAAAGGTTGTTTTTTGAAAGCCTTAAGCTGAAGAAAGCTAAGATCTCTTTGAACAAGCAAATTAAATTTATCCAACAAGAAAGAGACTTTTGCAAACTAGAAGCAGAAGGGAAGAATGCTCTGGTATCTCAGCTTGAAAGTGAAAAGGCGGAACTGGTGTCCAAACTAGAATACCTTGAGGAAGAAAATGCCTCGTTATCCAAATGGATCAAGGTTCTAGAAACTGAGGAAGATAATTCCATGAGTGCATCTGAAGAGTCAAAGACTCGAATTTTAGAATTGGAATCTGAAAGAAATAACCTTATTGAAAAGGTTAGATCTCTAGAAGGAATTTATTGATATTCTGAAAGTTAAGGATGGGCTAGTTAGAAAGTTACTGAACTCGAAAAAGAAGCTAGACTCCTTAGCAACACTCAAATCTTGGATAAACTGGCTAGCATGCAGCGCTCAACAGTAAACATGTCCGATATAGGACATCTAGACAGACCATCCAGTCCTTTGAATGTCGGAATAATGTCTACTACAACATTTGAGCTAATACATGAAAATCCAAGATTTGTGAGTTCTAACTCCTCAGGATCAACATCCAGGATGCCAAACTCTCAGTTGTACCAAACTTTTGTCACTTCTAGACAAGGTAAAAATTCAACTGAAACTGAGAGAACAAAAGTTCAGTCCAAGGCTAATAGATCTCCTCCTTCCAGGTTCATTCCCACTTGTCACCATTGTGGAGTAAAAGGTCACATCTGACCTAACTGCAATGCCTTTAGAAGAATCTCCAAAGGCAACATCAAGGGAATCGCCAAAGGAAAATTCAAGCCTTAGCAGAAAAGTCTAGGAGTTTGAGTGAAGAAGTGATGAAAATTGCTCAACTCTCTAGTACACAATATGGTCGTGACACTTCTTATGCTCATCATGAAGAAGGTAACAGGATGGACCAAAATGCAAGGTTCACCCAGAAAAGAAGGAAGAACAGGAGATCTAACAAAAAGAAGGTCATGCCTACAAAGACAATAGGGTTCCCCAAAAGTCTAAGTTCATTTATGTGAGAAAGGATGATTTAAAATGCCTTGTTATCCACACCGCTTTGAAAGCCCAAAATTCTGATATGTGGTATTTCGATAGTGGATGCTCCAGGCACATGATTGGTAACAAGTCCCTCTTTACTCATCTTGAGGAATGCTCAGATGGGACTATTACTTTTGGTGATGGAAGCAAATCCTTTGTGAAAGGAAAATGTGTCATCCAAGCACCAGGCATTCCTAAACTGAAGGATGTCCTGTTTGTTGAAGGACTGAAAGCTAATCTAATTAGCATAAGTCAATTGTGCAATGATCACCATGCTGTCCACTTTACCAACAACAAGTGCTCTGTTATGGATGACAAAGGTGTATGTGTTTTGGAAGGGTCAAGAACCAATGACAATTGTTATGGTTTAATTCCTAGTATTGGTTCTTTTCAAATGTGCAACAGGGCTAAAGTTAAAGAAGTTGAATTGTGGCACAGGAGGCTAGGTCATATGAATTTCAAAGACCTAAGCAAACTCTCAAAACACAAGCGTGTGAGAGGTGTGCCAAAGCTAAGGAAGCCCTCTACTGCTGTGTGTGGGCCATGCCAAATTGGCAAACAAATTAAAAGCCCACACAAGAAGGCTTCAATTATCGCTACCTCACACCCACTAGAACTAATACACATGGATCTTATGGGTCCAATTCAAACGAAAAGTCTAGGACGAAAGCGATATATCCTAGTGATGGTTGATGATTTCTCAAGGATGTCATGGGTGGCATTCATAAGAGAGAAGTCGAATGAATTTGAGAACTTCAAAAACATCTGCTTAAGAGTTCAAAATGAAAAAGGATGCCTCATCACTCGTATTCGAAGTGATCATGGAAAGGAGTTTGAAAACTCCAAGTACAATGAATTTTGTGATGAAGCGGGCATCAAGCATGAATTTTCAGCACCAATAACACCTCAGCAAAATGGTGTGGTGGAAAGAAAGAATAGGGTGCTTCAAGAGATGGCTAGGGTGATGCTTCACAGCAACAACCTGGCTGTTCATTTCTGGGCTGAAGCAATTAGCACTGCAAGCTATACTGTTAATAGAGTGTACACTAGGCCCGGAACTAGGAAGACACCCTATGAGCTGTGGTACAACAAGAAACCCAATGTCAAGTACTTTCGAGTATTTAGAAGCAAGTGCTATATCCTTAGAGATAGAGAACAATTGGGTAAATTTGATTCCCGGAGTGATGAAGAGATTTTTCTTGGATATTCCACAAATAATAGGGCTTATCGAGTGTACAACTTGAGAACCTCTACTGTTATGGAGTCCATAAATGTGGTGGTTGATGACTCAGGATCTGAGTCTTTGCAACTAGAGGATGACAATGCTGATGAAGGTGTGAAAATTCCATTATCTAAATCAGAAGATGAATCACCTTCAAAGTCACCTCCTAAAAAACCTACACATCCTAGGGTTATGAGGCCTCACTCCTCAATTGAAATTATTGGAAACCTTGAAAATGAAGTTAGTCACTTTTGCTATACTTCTACATTTGAACCCAAAAATATAACTGAAGCTCTCACTGATGAAAATTGGATAAATGTCATGCAAGAAGAGTTCAATCAGTTTACAAGGAATGATGTATGGTTTTTAGTTCCTAGTCCTAAAAATACAAATGTTATTGGTACTAAATGGATTTTCAAGAACAAATCCGATAAACATGGTACCATTGTAAGAAACAAGGCTAGGTTAGTTGCACAGGGATATACTCAGATTGAGGGCGTTGATTTTGATGAAACATTTGCTCCTATTACCCGACTAGAGTCCATCAGGATCTTGCTTGCTGTTGCATGCCATCTCAAAATCAAACTTTTTCAGATGGATGTCAGGAGTGCCTTTCTGAATGGTATTCTTCAGGAGGAAGTCTATGTGGAACAGCCAAAAGGGTTTGAGGACCCTAATCATCCTGATCAGGTTTATCGATTAAAAATGGCTCTCTATGATTTAAAATAAGCTCCCAGAGCTTGGTATGAGAGACTGACAACATACCTCTTAGAAAAGGGATTTTCGAGAGGGAGAGTAGACAGAACCCTATTCATTAAAAACATCAAGGATGATATGGTTATTGCTCAGATATATATTGATGATATTGTCTTTGGTTCCACATCAAACTCACATGCACACTCCTTCGCTGAACAAATAAAGAATAAATTTGAGATGAGCATGGTTAGTGAGCTGAATTTGTTTCTTGGTCTGCAGGTAAAACAATGAGCAATGAGATTTCTGTGTCCCAAACTAAATATGCCAAAGACCTTGTAAAGAAATTTGGCATGAGCTCAGCTAAACATGCTCGCACTCCTATGAGCACCACCACCAAACTCATCAAAGATACTTCGGGCAAAAATGTCGATCAAACCACATATCGAAGTATGATTAGTAGTCTGCTTTACCTCACTGCCAATCGTCCTAACATTGCCTATAGTGTCGGAGCATGTGCTTGCTATCAAGCAAGCCCCAAAGAGTCCCACTTTCTGTTAAAACGAATTATTCGATATGTAAGTGGAACTCTCTCTTTTGGCCTCTGGTATCCCTTTGATACTAATGCCATGGTTGTTGGATATTCCGATGCCGACTGGGCCAGAAATGCTAATGATAGGAAAAGCACCTCCGGAAATTGCTTTTATGTTGGAAACTATTTGGTTGCTTGGCTTAGCAAGAAACAGAATTCCATCCCTTTGTCTACTGCTGAGGCTGAGTACATTGCAGCCGGCAGTTGTTGCACTCAACTTCTGTGGATGAAACAGATGTTGCAGGACTACGGGATAGAACAGGGCACCATGACTATGTATTGTGATAACACAAGTGCCATCAACATCTCCAAAAATCCCGTGCAACACTCTCGCACCAAACACATAGACATTAGACACCACTTCATTCGAGAGCTTGTTGAGCAAAGTGTCATTACATTGGAATATGTGCAAACTGATACTCAACTTGCAAATCTCCTAACCAAACCTCTAGACTCTCTTAAATTTGAGTTTCTTAGGAAATCCATCGGTGTGTGCGGTATTGAGTGATTGAGTGCTTCTTGATAGACTAGGTAACCTCATATTCATATCTCTTCCTAGATCTATTCCTCCGGTGTATATTATTTGTTTTTGCATACTATTGTTTTGGTTTGTTTATCTTATTTCAAAAATCCAAAAACATTAAAAAATTCAGAAAAACTCCAAAAAGATTTTTGTTTTTTTTTGCTAGGCATTACCAAAAAGATTTTTGTTGGCATTGGTTGTGACTTTTTGTGGTGTGCATTGCTGAATTTTTCTTGTGCACATAATGCTTGTTCAAGATACATATGTGATTGTATTGAGTTCATGAGGATATCATATCTACCAAAATGTCTTAGGGAAGTGCACATAGAATATTTTGATAAATACAGCTAGAAATATGGCAAATACTGTTGCACTATCATCTACACTAGCACTTTGTCTATCTCCTAAAAATGGTACATATCCCTATGAATAGGCAATGATATTAGTCATGATGGTTCTTCGAAGTGATAAAATCTGAATTGATCATGAAGGTACATCCCCCAAAAATGTGCCCCAGTTTAAAAAATTTATGCAAGGGAAAGGGCTACCTCTGGGATAGTGTGAAAGCCACTATTGGATGCAAACAGTATGAAATGACTACCTAGGAGGACAGTAGGTATCTATCTAGGTCCCTAGAGTGAAAGCCCCTGCTGCCAATAGCTAGGGCTACCTACCCAGTAAGTGTGAAAGCCACCATTGCATCTCAAAATTCAAAAGAAAAAGACTGATCACAAATAGCTTCACCAAACAAAAATTCCATAACCACTGTGAGAGCAACATTTGAAAAGGGTAACAATAGCACATAAAATTGTTTCATTTTTTGGATTACCCTCTATGCATCTCTCAATAATTTTTGAAGCTTGGTGTTCCTGATCTGCACTAATGTCCTTATCTATCTAAGGGTGCCTACCTCTAAAGGTTTATAGTCAGAATTTCACCTCCACACTTCGCATTGATGGTATAGCCTATTACTAACTATACATTACATTATGTGCCTGTGTCTTGCCATCCCGTGTGCATAGTGTCGATGGAAATATCCTCGTATACTCATCACTTTCTACTACACAATCTTGGACATGGTATTATTTGCTACTTGCAAAAATTTGCACATGATGAATTTTCTTATTGGCAATATCATGATGAAATTTGTTTTGCAAAATGGAGGATTTTTGAAATATTTTTACTAGCACATTGCATGTTTTTGAATGATTTTGAAGGTTTTCAAGGAAAGATTTTACCTTGCCATTCTACAAAACCTCAAGTCCTTAGCATGATCTAATTTTTCTTGAAAGGTTTTGCCATTCTTTTTCAGATTGTCCAGAGATTCTTCTCCAAAAAGCTACCCCCTCACATGCCTCACATCATTCCAAATGGGTCTCAAGCAACTCTTACAGGTTCAGCAAATTCTGCCACAATGGGTCGACCGTGAATGGTCATTCAGTCGACCGAACTCATCCAAAGGGTCAGTCGTTGAGTC
This sequence comes from Tetracentron sinense, assembly GCA_015143295.1. Classification (NCBI taxonomy): domain Eukaryota; kingdom Viridiplantae; phylum Streptophyta; class Magnoliopsida; order Trochodendrales; family Trochodendraceae; genus Tetracentron; species Tetracentron sinense. Next base: position 24,279,038 of record CM026573.1, read on the forward strand.
TTCTCATTTTGGAGTTTTCCTCTGCAAGAATCTTGCTGGGGTTACCGTATTTTCAGCCCTCACATGCGTGCTCTTGGGAGTTTCTCTTGGATTCAAGATTCACGGATTATTTGACCTTGGGTTTAAATGGTTACAGACCTTCCCATTCTCACCACCGAACTTCAAGCTTTTCTTGTCCATCGAGTGGCTGGGCTCTCGTGCGATTTCCAATCCTCCTCAGGCGTGCCAGCTGCTCTCGGAGGTTCTAGCTTCCTCCAGTTGCCTCCTCCTACGATCTAGCTGCAGTTTAGGGGTTCCACATCCCCTTCTCAAGTGCCCCATTTCCTCTGCTGCTCCCAAGGACTCGGTTTCAACCCTCACAGCTCTTCTCTCCTCTCCTCCACGTCCTCATCAAGGTAACATCTTACCTTTACTTCCTTTTTGCACATTTGGGTCTATGGCTCTTGAGTTTCTTCTCCTCATTGCCTCAATTCTCATGGCGGGTCGCCCTAAGCGCCGCCTCGTCATCTCTCGGGATGACGATGATGTACCTGAGTCTGCCAATGAATCATATGATACTGGCCATGGCATCCATGTGGGCCGTGCGGTCCATTCTAGGGTTCCTCCACCCTCAACTTCTCATAAGAAAGCCATGGGTGCTTCCAGTTCACAGCCTTCGGCCAAATCAAAGGGTAAATCTCAAGTCCCCGCTCCTGAGCCTGAAATTGTACGATTTCGCACCGCAGGGAATGAAAAGCTTTATCACAGCCTTCGGCCAAATCAAAGGGTAAATCTCAAGTCCCCGCTCCTGAGCCTGAAATTGTACGATTTCGCACCGCAGGGAATGAAAAGCTTTATAATTCTTGGCTTAAAAATCGGGCTGTTACAATTGAACGAGGTACTGTCATTTCGGATTTCACCCATCCTGGCTTCGAGGAAATCATTGCCTCTCACCAATGGTTTGGTCTTTTAAAATTGACAGGTTATGCCAGTCTCGACCTTGTTCGGGAATTTTATACGAACATTTATTCTATCAATCCTCGAAATTTTACCTTCAAAACTCAGGTTAGGGGTAAGAAATTTCTCATTAATCCGGATGTCATTGCCTTTTTCATTAGTGCCCCTAGGATTCCAGGCGCCTATTACCCTTACCAATATCCTACCGATGAGGATAAACATGATTTGAACATGGTGGCCAGTAATCTTTGTGATGATCCCTCACAAAAATGGACTCATCCTCATTTACCTCACTCCAGTCTTTCATATTTGGTTCGTCTGTTTCATCTTATTATGTGTTCCAACATTCATCTCAAGGTGCATTCTACTAATCTGAGTGTTGATAGGGCTCGGTTCATGTATAGTATCATGACTGGAGATACTATTGATACTGGTGCTCACATTATTGACTTAATCCTTCAGGCTATCGCTGTGTATCAAAAGTGAGCTGCTCTTCCTTTTGGTGTCTTCATCACCAATCTCATGTTTGATGAGGGTATTCGGGCTCGTTCCTCTAAGGCTATCAAGCCCTCCTTAGGACCCATCTGTGCTCGCACCTTGGTTAATAGTATGTCCCATGCTGTGATGCCGGAGCATGAGGAGGACATTGATGATGATATAGCTCTTTCAGCCCCGGGTGCCTGTCCCTCTCCCAACCATGCTAGAGCTTATTCGGGTCCCCTGTCCTTCAAGACCATGGGTGCCATGCTTGCCGATATGTCAGCTGCTCAGTCATACTTTGCTACTAAACTTTATGCCCACCTGGATTCTCATGCCGCTGTTACTCAGGACAGTTTTCGGTGACTAATCGCCGGATTGATGCACTTTCTAACATGGCGTAGGCATCTCACTAGGAGCTTCGCGATTTCTGTTCTCGATATCAGGATGATGTTGCTCGTCACTTTCCTTCGCACCAGGATGATTAGCTCTTCTTGTGATGATGGTTTTCGCCTTGTTTTGCTCATAGTTTATGCTGGGTGTAGCTAGTTCGGTTTGTTTGTTATGCGTCTGTGTTGGACTTTGTGTTGTGCACCCCTTGTTTCATGTATATGGGCTACTTCTTGGTTGTTTCTGCAGCTTAGTTCATGCTTCTACTTGCTTGTTTCTTTGTGTTGTTGCTCCTTGATGCTACTTTTTCTTCCTGCTAGAGCTGCTTTTTCTGTAGGATTGCTTTTCCCTTGGCAATTCAAGCCAAAAAGGGGGAGAAATTGGATGGGTCATCATATGTGCAATTGTGTGTCTGTGACACATTATCTCATGTTGCATATTATATTCATATTGACATGTTGCATATCTTACTCACATTACTCTCATGTTCATGATTTTGAAACCATTGTCAGATGGGATCTTAGATTGAGGGGGAGATCTCATACTCTTTGCATGTTGTTCATTGTTCCAATGCTTATTTTATTTTATGAAATTCCCCCATGCTTCACAAAGGTATTGGTTGTTTTAGTGTTTCAGGTTTGATTGATGACTCAATGATCTTGTAACGCATACTACTCCATGGAAGAAGTCCAAATGTCCAGTGTCATGTATTTTTCATTCTCTTTATTTCTTGTGGGTTTAAGAGATTATGTAAAGTCATGTCCAACAGTTATATTGTGTGTTTTGTCTCGGAATTGCCAAAGCGGGAGATTGTAAAGTCAAAGTTGTGTTGGCAAAATTCCAAGCCCAAAAGGCTGTATATACATCATAGAAGGTCTTCATCCAGTTTGAAGGTGAAGTGAAGAAGAAGTTGTGAAGAACCTTGAAGCTTCATCACTCATAGTTGCTCAAAAGTTGGGATTAAGAGAGAGACCTAGATGACCCTATGATGCCTCATGAAAATACTCATTCATCATTAAAAATAAGTCAAATAGGAGAAGGGTTGATAGGGGAATGCATTCAATGTTTAAAAAGATGAAAAACCAAAAAAAAAATGCACCCCATGGTCGACCCTGAAGAGCCCATGTTTTGTACCAGGTTTTTTGGTAGAGAGTGAGTTTTGTGAGGGTCGACCCTGGAGGACCATCCGGTCAACCGAAAGGCACCATCCGGTCGACCGAATGCTCCCCATGGGTCGACCCTGATATGAAATTTCAGCTGAAAGTTGGTTTTGCTATAATGGGTCGACCCAGGGACCCCCAGGGTCGACCCTGATATGAAAAAAACATTCCAAAATCAGTTTTTAGCAACTTCTAAAACCCTTGGACCTTTCCTATATATAGGGGACCTCTCCCAATCCGTGTGTGAGATTGATTGGAGACCTTTTAGAGCACTTAGTGCTTGCTTTGAGTTTATGAAAACTCTTTGTTGCATTGATCTTCATCTACAATAGTTGGCCTCTAGGTTTTGCATGGTTCTAAAGCTTATTTTCTCAAATTTGCATTAGATGATCCTTAATCATTAAGAGATCACCCTAGGGCCTCCATAAACCCTAAAACTCACTGTATGCTCTACTATGAGTGTTGGTTAGCTTAAGCTAAAGCCTTCAATGACGAAGATCGGTCTTCGGAGACCGTGGTTGATTACTTTGAGTAAGATTGGCCGGTGAGGAACCGGAGCTGCTGTTGCGGTGATCGAACGTGCTGTGTTCGTGGTTTGCAAGCTGAGGAATTGATACTGAGGAACGGTGTGCCATGTCCGGTTGGGTAAGATTCGAGTCTTGTATTATTCAAATCTTCTCATAGTGAATTTTGTGCTGGACTAGGTCCCGTGGTTTTTCCCAGAAGGGTTTTCCACGTAAAAATCTTGTGTGTTCAAGTGAGATTGATTGTGTGTAATTGATTAAAATTAAAATTGGTAGAGAAAATTGAAGTAGACCTATTCACCCCCCTCTAGGTCTAAGAGTGCATTGAAATAAGGAATTTCATCAAGCACAATTAATTGGGTGTTAAAGGGGACACGTGGTGGATTGTAGAGCCCCCTTTAATTGTGGTTAAGCATAATCAACCTAAGGTTTTGTTTTTCTTCTAAAAATCAAGGATAAATGGATGAATCCTAGGGGTGAGTGAATTTTAACCACAGTTAGTGGGCGTTAAAGGGGACACGTGGTGGCTGATAGAGCTCCCTTTAATTGTGGTTAAGCATAAGCAACCTAAGGTTTTTTTTTCTAAAAACCAAGGTTTGATGGATGAACCCTAGGGGTGAGTGAGTTTTAACCATAGTTAGTGAGTGTTAAAAGGGACACATGGTTGCTTATAGAGATCCTTTAACAGGTGTTAAACATAATTAACCTTATTTTCTCATTTATCATTATATTTTCTTATAACCAATGTTAGATTATTTAATCTTGGGGATAAGTGAATCTTAACCACAATTAGTGGGTGTTAAAAGGGATACATGATGGCTTGTAAAGCCCTCTTTAATTCCCCTTTAAGGATTGAGCTCTTTTTTCAAAGCAACCACATATCCCCTTTAATTTTTAGATTTTTAAAAGAAATAAATCGTAGGGTTAAGAGTGACTCAACACTAGGATTTATCCATCTAACCTTGCCCGAGCAATGAGATTTCTTAATCTGATGTTTTATCTATGGTATATATGCCCAGTAAGATTTGTAGTTCAATTGTATGTATCTTGTGCTTATTTAATTGTTAGGATCCTTGTTCCCATTCTGGTATACTTTCTATAGTGCATGAATGATTGAACCTCATGATCCATGTTAACTGTTTGGGTGTTATATGATATTTCCTTCTGATCTCTATGTTATATGTCAATGTTGGAGCAGATAATGTACATATTACCCTATGTTGGACATTATCAGTGACTAAATGGAAATTTAAGTTCATAGGTTCATACTCATCCATGCATTGAAGCTTAGATTTCCCGTTCAGCAATCATTGCGTGACAAGTGCATTTCTTGTATCACCTATTTGGACGGATTAGTTGTAAACTATGTCAGAAGTAAGTGCCATGTCCTTAGGGATAGAGAGTAATTGAGAAAGTTTGAATTCCGAAATGATGAAGAGATCTTTCTTATATATTCTACCAACAGTAGAGCTTATCGAGTGTATAACTTGAGAACCCTATAGTTATGGAGTTATCAATGTAGTTGTGGATGACTCTAGTATTGATACTATAGATCTGGAGGATGACAATGCTAAAGAGATTGAGAATGTCTCATCTCCTCAAGATGAAAAGCAATCATCTCCCAAGAAACCTACTCATCCTAGGGTTATGAATCCTTATTCCTCCATAGAAATTATAGGAAGTCTTGAGAGGGGAGTGAGAACTCATCATTAAATTGAAAATGAGGTTAGCTATTTTTGCTACACTTCTACCTTTGAACCCAAAAAAGTGACTGAAGCTCTGACTCATGAAAATTGGATAAATGCTATGCAAGAAGAGCTAATTCAGTTCACCAGGAATAATGTGTGGTTTCTTGTACCTAGACCTAAAAATACCAATATAATAAGTACCAATGGATTTTCAAGAACAAATCAGATGAAAAAGTACTATTGCTAGAAATAAGGCCAGGTTAGTTGCACAGAGATACACTCAGATAGAAGGAATTTATTTTGATGTAACCTTTGCTCCTATTGCTTGGTTAAAATCAATTAGAATCTTGCTAGCTGTTGTATGTCATCTTAAATTTAAACTTTTTCAGATGGATGTCAAGAGTGCATTTTTCAATGGCATTCTACAGGAGGAAGTCTATGTGGAACAATCGAAAGGGTTTGAAGATCCAAACCACCTTGATCAGGTCTATCGCTTAAAGAGGACTCTCTATGGTTTGAAGCAAGCTCCTCGAGTTTGGTATGAGAGGCTGACTACTTACCTCTTAGAAAAGAGATTTTCGAGAAGAGGAGTAGACAGATTCCTATTCATTAAGTATGTCAAGGATGATATTGTGATTGCCCAGATCTATGTTGATGGTATTGTTTTCGGTTCCACATCAGACTTGTAAGCTAACTTATTTGCTGAACAAATGACTAATCAATTTGAAATGAGCATGGTAGGTGAGCTGAATTTCTTTCTTGGCCTTTAGGTTAAACAAACTGCAATAGAGATTTTTGTATCTCAAGCAAAATATGCCAAAGACCTTGTAAAGAAATTTTGTATAAGTGCTGCAAAGCACGCACGCACTCCCATGAGCACAACCACTAAGTTTAGCAAAGATGTTTTATGAAAAAGTGTTGATCAAACTACATATAGAAGCATGATTGGCAGCTTATTGTATCTGACTGCCAATTGGCTTGACATTTCCTTCAGTGTCGGACCTTGTGCCCGCTATCAAGCAAGCCCCAAAAATTCACACTTACTAGCAGTTAAACGTATCATTTGTTATGTAAGTGGAACTCTATCTTTTGGTCTCTGGTATTCATTTGATACTAATGTCATGGTTGTCAGGTATTCTGATGCCGACTGTGCCAAAAATGCCGATGACAAGAAAAGTACCTCCAACATGCGTTTCTACATTGGAAATTGTTTAGTTGCTTGGCTTAGCAAGAAACAGAAGTCCATATCCTTTTCGATTGCCGAGGCTGAGTACATTGCAGCTGGTAGTTGTTGCACCCAACTTTTGTGGATGAAACAAATATTGCTTAGTTACGAGATAAATCAGGACACTATGACTGTGTATTGTGATAACACTAGTGCCATTAATATTTCCAAAATTCTCGTTCAACACTCTCATACAAAACACATAGACATTAGACATCATTTCATTTGTGAACTTGTTGAGCGAAATATAGTGTCTTTGGAATATGTCCAAACAAAGAATCAATTTGCGGACATCCTTACAAAACCTCTAGATTCCCTTAGGTTTGAGTTCCTTAGGAAATCCATTGGTGTGTGCGAGGTTGACTAATCGTGTGCTTGAATAGCCTAAATGCTTATAATGCTCTATCTTTTCCTAGTGCTATCTATTGGTGTATATTAGCTGATTTTTCATCTTTTTTATTGTTCACCTTTTGATTTTGTTTTTGTTGATTGAAAGAAAAATTCCAAAAAGATTTTGTGTTTCTTTTTAGATAGACTATTTTTCTTTCAGATATTGAAAAATCCAAAAACATTAAAAAGTCAACAATGCAAAAAGATGTTGGTTTGGGCTATCTCTCCAATCATATTATGCTTGTTTCAATTTCGTTGCAATCATAATTCATAATTCATGCCAAGGTAAAAAAAAATTGAATAAGAATGAGTTCATGAGGATATTATACCTACTAGGACTTTTTGGGTGAGTGGAAATAAACAAAACTTGATAATCATAGTTAGAGTTTTGTTAACAATGTTGCTAAGTGTTGTGCACATACACTCTGACTAACCCTTGAAGATGGTCTAAATTCCTAGGTATAGGTGTTGCTATTATTCATGATGGCCCTCTTGGTTAACCAAAATCTGGATTGACCATTAAGTTAATATCCCATTTGCTTATGTCCTTATATAAAAGTATGAGGTAATTGAAAGGGCTACTTATGGGATAGTGTAAAAGTCACTATTGAATGCAAACAGTATGTAATGACTACCTATGCTGATAGTAGTATCTATCTAGGTTGTTAGTGTGAAAGCCTCTGTTGCTAATAGCTAGGGCTACCTACCCAAATATAGTGGAAGCCACCATTGTAAGAAAAATATGAAAAAGAGAAAAGCCAAGAAAAGAATTACAACATTGTGATTATGTTTGTCAGAAAAAGAAAAGAAAAGACAAAATTGCATACAAGATAAACAAGGGTGAAAATTTGCACATGACCAATAAATCCAGGAATTAATAGGTTTGACTTCTAGTGATTGAAACAACTTGAGTCCCTAAAATGTAATAATGTCATAACCTTAACAAAGGGTTGAAACCTCGGAATGAGTCAAGTTAGAAACTCCACTACACACACACTATGCTTCAAAGTGAAACTTTTCAATAAATGTGTATTATATGTTGATTCTGTAATTGATCACCCTATGAGTCTAAAGTAGATGGACATATCCTCATTTAATCAAAACCTAGTGATATTAAATCTTGGGTAAATTACTTTTGACATCTTGAAAATTTCTTTAAACATATTGATTATATACTTGTGATGAGAGCATGGTTTCAAGGAGAGTTTCTTGGTTTATATCTTGATCCCTATGAGTTCCTTCATATAAGTTCATTATCCGGTGTGAGTTTTAGTGGGAGTTTCTTCTTATCTAAATTGAAATTGCAAAATCTGTTTTGATTAAGAAGGATGCTGAGATTTTGAATACTTTGAATCACATGGATCTTGTTTTATCTGTTTCATTCTGATGTGATTTAGGAGATATTTTTTGGATAGTTTGATGTCATGTGTGGATGACTTTTGGTTTAGTCATTATCTTGTGGATAATTTATCTTGATGCTATCTTTGTTTTGGTCATATTGATATACTCTTGATAACTTCACTTGATATGGATGTTCTCTAGAGTCATAATGCTGAAATTTTGTCATAATTTGAGCTTATGGTTATTTCCCCTCGAATATCAATGATTGCTGCTATGCTTTGACATTCGTGCCAAAAAGGGGGAGTGTAGAGCCTTGGAACTTTTTTTCATGTATTGGGACTCGTGCCAAGGAATTTTGCCCTTGTAATCCTCCTACTTCTATGAAATGAGAAACTTTGAACAACTCTAAGTGTTAAGAAGTAGTATTCCCAGGTCGGATGTGTCGAAAAACCCGAGTTACTGAAACCATTGGCGGATCAGTCGACTTTAGGGGCAATTTAGTCAATAAATAAAGTATAAATTGGAAATTCTGAAACTTCAAGAATGTTCTTTTTCGAAAGACGAATCCAACGCAAGTTGAATCGTCAAAATTGGACAAACGAGTTGAAAGTTATGGCCGAATTACCAAAATGTGGAAAACAACAAAATTTGAAGGGTGCGATCGATCGCAAGTCAGGTGCTGCTCCATTCGATGTCTGTGCTCCTGGCCCATGGGTGGAGGAGGAGTACATTGAGGAGCCTGTGGAGGAACCTCAAGGTGAGGGTTACTATTAGGTTGTGGTAGATTCTGAGTGGACAGCTGTAGGTGAGTTGAGAGAGATGTATTCATGTATTTTGGCGGGCCTGTCCGCACTTTCTTTGTCTTGATTTCTTTTGTATCAAACTTGGATCACGTATGTATATACATAGAGGTTTGTTAGACTTCCACTGTGCTTTGTGATATGTTTCCACTATTATTATCCTCTATTGTATATGCTCCAGGTCTTTTGCAGGTTATTTTGGTCAAGCAAGTCATGCAAGTCATGATGAGTCGTCCAAGATTCACTCTAACTCCTAGGGTGGGTTTTAGGTCGCGACAGATGTGGTATCAGAGCTTAGGCTTTAGGTCTTTAGGGTCACTTAGAATCTGGTACCACAGCTTGACAAGAGCATATGTTAGGAAGCAAGTTAGGAAGGAAGTAAGTAGGAAGAGAGTCATGATTCCAAGTGTGAGACTAAATTTTAGTCTTAGTCCAAAATAGTTGCTCTAACCAAGTGCGTGTCTAGAAACGCTAGAACACTAAGTTTATTATGTATACACCGATGGGTATGATGCAGTGTATACTAATATTATATCAATAGTACTACCTGAATTATTGTGAAATGAAAGTATGATGAATTTTGGTTCCAAGTTAGACTCATGTGATGCTATTGATCGCAGGACATTAGTCATGAGGCGGGGCACACGGGGTCGCGGACCACACACTAGGGCTTCATCTTCTTCTCGAGATGAGGGTGAGCAGCCAGACCTCTCCTAGGTTCTCGGCTCTATTGCAGAGACTTTAGCCTTACTGGCGGCTAGGCAGGCTACTCCATCGTCTGTATCACCTACTCCACCGCCTGCGGCTCCAGTACATCGTACAGCTGGGGTTGAGGCATCCAGGAGATTGAGGCCTCCACCATTCCATGGGAATGTGGACCCTCTTGCCTTGGAGGCTTGGATCCTCCAGTTGGAGAAGATCTTTGCAGTCCTCTCGCCTTCAGAGGAGGATAGAGTAGCATGGGCAGTTTTCATGCTCGAGGGTGAGGCACACCATTGGTGGTTGTCCGCCTTGAGGACTCGAGAGTTGACTATGCAAGGTCAACCCTGGACTTGGGAGGAGTTCAAGGACACCTTCTACAAGAAGTATTTCCCAGTTGGAGCTCGGGAAAAGAAAGAGAGAGAATTTATCAACCTAGAACAAGGTTCGATGACGGTGGCACAATATGAGGCCAAGTTCTCAGAGCTATCACGCTTCGCGACTCATATGATCGCTACCGAGGTGATGAAGGCGAGAAGGTTTGAGCAAGGGCTCAAGGATGTCATTATGGAGAAAGTATCAGTCTTCAAGCACGCCACTTTTGCTGAAGTGGTGGATAAAGCCTTGTTGGTCGAGACAAATTCTGAGGCGGTGTCTAAGAAAAGGGAATTGGCGAGAGGCCAATCTAGTAGTTCAACACCTCCGGAGAGGCGGGCCTAGACTGGGCCTTATCAGTACACGTGGCCAGTACCACCGATGAGGCCATCTTATGCGCCTCCAGTTCTACGGCTGTACATGCCTCAGGCTCTTCCAGCTCCACGGCGAGTTGCACCTCAGGTAGCGAGGTATGCTCCACCTCCGGCCCCTCTGACTTACACGTACGAGGCTTGCACTTTGTGTGGCAAGAGGCACCCTGCAGGAGATTACCGAAGGGCATCGGGTGGATGTTTCCATTGCGGTCGACAGATCCACGTGATCAGGGATTGCCCTAGCCGGCATTTACCAGGCCAATCTCAGGGTGTTAGGCCCCCAGCATGCCCAGCAGGATCATACCAGGCTTCCTCTCAGCCTGCACGTTCTGCACCTCCGCCTCGCCAAGCGAACCAGGGGCGAGTCTTTGCCTTGACTGAGGGCGATGCACTTGCATCGGATGATGTGGTGCAAGGTACGCGTTTAGAGATATTTAATTTTCCATAAATTATCATGTTATGCCTTATTCCTTGTGTACGTATATGGCATGTTATATATCTATGTATCTATATGTATACGTTGTTGATGCATGGATTAACTTAGCTAGCTAAAATTTCAGGAACCTTACTAGTCAATGAGTGTTTGGCTCGGGTATTGATCGACACTGGGTCTACTCATTCATTCATATCCCCGAGTTTCTCTCAAGGCTTTTCCTCCAAGCCTAGCCAGTTGGAATCGGAGTTATCCATTTCAACTCCTCTCGGCAAGACAGTAGTGGCAGATAAAGTGTGAAGAAGTAGTGTGGTTCAAGTGGGGAGCCACGATTTGGCGGTTGATCTAATCATCCTCGGATTTCAAGACTTTGACGTCATCTTGGGGATGCATTGGTTAGCAGCACATCATGGGCATGTAGCCTGCTTCGAGAAAATGGTCCTCTTCAGGCCGATGGAAGGGAAGCCATTCCATTTTTGGGGGTTGAGAAGTAGAGATATCGCTCGCTTTGCAGCACTAAGCTTAGCGAACCTCGAGGCAAAGGACTCTTCGACTATCCCGATCGTGAGTGAATTCCTTGATGTATTTCCAAAGGAGTTGCCAGGGTTGCCTCCAGACAGGGAGATTGAGTTTGTGATCGAGCTTGCACCAGGCACAGCTCCTATTTTCAGGGCTCCGTATAGAATGGCCCCTATTGAACTCAAGGAGTTGAAGACTCAGTTGGAGGAATTATAAGGCCTTGGTTTCATACGACCAAGTGTCTCACCGTGGGGTGCCCTAGTCTTATTTGTTAAGAAGAAAGATGGCTCGATGCGGATGTGCGTCGATTATAGGCAGTTGAACAAAGTCACTATAAAGAATAGGTATCTATTACCTAGGATTGATGACTTGTTCGATCAGTTGAAGGGAGCGAGATTTTTCTCAAAGATAGATCTTCGGTCGGGTTATCATCAGTTGAAGATTAAGACGGAAGATGTTCCCAAAACTGCTTTTCGGACTCAATACGGACACTACGAGTTCTTGGTGATGCCTTTTGGTCTGACGAACGCCCCGGTAGCCTTTATGGATTTGATGAACCGGGTTTTCCGGTCATATCTTGATCGATGCATGATCTTGTTTATTGATGACATACTGATATATTCTCAGACACAGGAAGATCATGTACGAGACCTTCGCCTAGCTTTGGAAATGCTGAGAGAGCACAAGTTGTATACCAAACTTAGCAAGTGTGAGTTTTGGTTGGGAGAGGTGGCATTCCTAGGCCACGTTGTGTCTGCAGAAGGTATTTCGGTCGATCCAAAGAAGGTAGAGGCAGTCATGTGTGGGGCGAGGCCCAAGAGTGTCACAGAGATACGCAGCTTCCTTGGGTTGGCAGGCTACTACAGGAGATTTGTAGAGGGTTTCTCTAGCCTTGCAGCGCCACTTACATATTTAACAAGGAAGAATGCGAAGTTTGTATCGAGTGACAAGTACGAGATCAGTTTCACGGAACTGAAGAAGAGGCTTACTACAGCCCCTGTCCTTACTGTGCCATCCGGACCTTATGGGTATGAGGTGTATAGTGATGCCTCGCATGTTGGACTTGGGTGTGTGCTCATGCAACACAAGAAAGTCATTGCCTATGCATCCAGGTAATTGAAGGAGCATGAAAAGAATTACCCCACGCACGACTTGGAGCTTGCCGCAGTCGTGTTTGCGCACAAGATTTGGCGACATTACTTGTATGGGGTAGAATTCTACGTGTTCACGGACCACAAGAACCTCAAGTACCTCTTTTCCCAAAAGGAGCTGAATCTAAGGCAACGGCGTTGGATGGAATTTTTGAAAAATTATGACTGTACCATTCAATACTACCCTGGTAAAGCAAATGTAGTGGCTGATGCTTTGAGTAGAAGACCTCCGGGGTTAATAGCACACATGTTGGTGCAAAAATGGAAGCTACTTGAAGATTTGGCAAATCTGGACATTAGTGTGAATGACTCTGTCCGTAGTCCTATCTTGCCAAATGTCACGGTTCGGCCATACATTATAGATTTGATCCAAGAATACCAAGCCACGGATGCTGAATTGTTGGGTTATCGAGACAAGGAAGTTGCCAAAGGTAGTGAAGACTTTTCTCTCACTAGTCGAGGTGCTATTACTTTTAAAGGAAGGCTGTGAGTTCCGGCCAATGCAGATCTTCGACGAGAGATCATGGATGAAGCACATCGTTCGAAGTACACAGTGCATCCTGGGGGTACAAAGATGTACCGGAGCCTTAAGAGTCACTTTTGGTGGCGGAATATGAAGAGGGATGTTGCGGAGTATGTAGCACGGTGTTTGGTGTGCCAGCAGGTGAAAGCAGATCACATGCGACCTGCCGGTCTATTGCAGTCTCTTCCTATTCCCGAGTGGAAATGGGAGAACATATCCATGGATTTCATAGTTGGCTTGCCAAAGACAGCAAGGGGCTCAGATGCGATATGGGTAGTAGTGGATCGTTTGACAAAGTTTGCTCATTTCCTACCCTACCGAACTACTTTCAACTCTAGCCAGTTGGCCGTGCTATACATCAAGGAAGTGGTTAGGTTACACAGGGTGCCAGTCAATATTTTGTCGGATCGGGATCCAAGATTCACGTCAAGATTCTGGAAAAGCTTTCAGGAAGCTATGGGTTCCTGACTTGAGTTCAGCACTCATTTTCATCCACAGATGGATGGACAAACCGAAAGGGTGAACCAAGTCATTAAAGACATGCTTCGGGCGTGTATGCTGGATTTCAAAGGCAGTTGGGAAGAGCACTTGCCTTTGGTAGAATTCGCTTACAATAACAGCTACCAGGCGAGCATCCAAATGGCACCGTTCGAGGCATTGTATGGGCGAAGCTGCAGGTCTCCTCTCTACTGGGATGAGGTAGGAGAAAGAAAAGTACTTGGTCCGGAGTTGATCGAGCAAACTGCAAGTATAGTTAAGATCATCCAGGATCGGTTGAAAGCCGCTCAAGATCGTCAAAAGAGCTATGCGGACACTCGCCGTAGGGACTTGGAATTCCAGGTTGGGGATCAAGTCTTTGTGAAGGTATCCCCTAGCAAAGGGATTATGAGATTTGGCAGGCGAGGCAAGCTTAGTCCTCGGTATGTTGGACCGTTTGAGATTATCACGAGAGTTGGTGAAGTTGCTTACAGAGTAGCTCTTCCACCTCACATGGCCGTGGTCTATAACGTGTTCCACGTGTCTATGCTTCGGAAGTACATTGCGGACCCTTCGCATGTACTAGAATTGGAACCGTTGGAAATTCGAGAAGATCTCACGTTGGTTGAAAAGCCGGTTCAAAATTTGGATCGAAGAGATCAAGTACTTCGCAACAAGGTTATTCCTTTGGTTCTTGTGCAATGCCAGCACCATGCTCGAGAAGAAGCTACATGGGAGCGTGAAGCCGAGGTCAAAGCGAAGTATCCTGAGTTGTTCGAATAGACTTGTGTATATGGCTTGTGATTTTGTTTTAGTTTTGTAATGTATGTCCCGTCCAAATTTCGAGGTTGAAATTTTTGTAAGGGGGGAGGATGTAGAGCCCCGAAACTTTTTACCATGTATTAGGACTCGTGCCAAGGCATTTTACCCTTGTAATCCTCCTACTTCTATGAAATGAGAAACTTTGAACAACTCTAAGTGTTAAGAAGTAATATTCCCAGGTCGGATGTGTCGAAAAACCCGAGTTACTGAAACCATTGGAGGATCAGTCGACTTCAAGGGAAATTTAGTCAATAAATAAAGTAGAAATTGGAAATTCTAAAATATCAAAAATTTTCCTTTTCGAAAGACGAATCCAATGCAAGTTGAATCGTCAAAATCGGACAAACGAGTTGAAAGTTATGGCCGAATTACCAAAGTGTGGAAAAATGGGAGAAAACAACAAAATCTGAAGGGTGCGATCGATCGCAAGTCAGGTGCGATCGATCGCATACAGGCAAACTAGGTCCCAAACTCTCGGGGTCATATGCGATAGATGGATCCCCAGGTGCGATAGATCGCAGGGATCTGCGATCGATCGCATGCGGTAGCAGATTCCGGATTTGAGGGTCTTAAACCCTTTTCTTATTAGGGATCCTCATTTTGGGGTTTTTCTAACTTAGAGGAGAGAAAGAGGGGAGAAAGAGGAAGAGAGGATTTTGAGGAAATCCTCCAAAGGAGCTTGGATTGGAGATCAAGGGAGGCTCATTCTTGAAGATTTTCAAGCAAAGGACCTTCCTCAAGCAACTAGAGTTCCTCAAACTCAAAGAAGGATTCTTCCTCAAGTTGGAACTACACACCAAGGGTGTTCTTCAACCCCAAATCAAGACCGGTACCTTGTACTACCCTTCTAGTTCATCTCTACTCTTTATTTTCCTTCATTTTATGATTTTCCCTAATTTCTAAACAAGATATGGAAATGGGATGAATGGATGGTTGTGTGGATGTTTATGGGCTATTGGATGCCGTGTATGTGTTGTGATGATTAAAATGGGAATGGCATTTCACCTCAATAATGAACATACATGATGTGGATTGAATGAAGAATGATTCATGTAGAATAAAATGAAAGATTTAGGTATTAACCAAAATACACATACCATGTGTTTGATGAAATGCCTCAATGGAGAAAATGATGATTGGTAGTGGAAATTGCATGTTTAAATGTTTATGGAATTGCTAGGGCTTATGATAGTGTGCTTACTTGCTTTCCCTAAGAGTTGAATGAATGATTACTTGCTCAAATTTTGATGTTCTATGTATTGTGAAATCCTCAAAAGTCATATTTAATTTCAAATAAAAGTATGTACACGATTCCACGAGCCCGGCATGCATGACATAGTTTATCGGTATTTTCAAGAACAAGGTTTAGAGGTGGGACATATCCTATGATATGTTTTACCTCGCTTTTCACAAGAGAACAAGAGCGTGACATGACAAGTTGCATTACATGAAGAGGGGCCTCCCCTCCCTCGCAAGAGCATCTCACAAGTGCATTGCATTAAAGAAGGGTCTCCCTTCCCTCTCAAGGCATCTCACAAGCGCATCTCACAAGTACATGAGCATGTTGAACTCCCAAGTAAGCACACATGACAAGCATGATACAAGCATGACACGCATGACATGACATGACACGCATGGTATGATAGACAAGTTTTCAAGTATGAAAATGGTATTTTAAGTCAAGTCAAGTGCACGATATTTTTCAAGGATTTTATCGGCTTTCACGAAATGCAAGCATGATTATCAACTGCTTTACTATCGCGTGATGATATGAATTGTTCCTACTTTATATCTGTGAACTGCTTCCTGCTTTCCATATAGTTATTGTTTGCTATGACCGTTGGTTAGTATTTGGTACACGCTGAGTATTCCATGCTCAGCCATACGTTTATGTCGGCAGGTTCTGAGGGAGCTGCTGCTCCATTTGATGTCTGTGCTCCTGGCCCATGGGTGGAGGAGGAGTACGTTGAGGAGCCTGTAGAGGAACCTCAGGGTGAGGGTTACTATTAGGTTGTGGTAGATTCTGAGTGGACAGCTGTGGGTGAGTTGAGAGAGATGTATTCATGTATTTTGGCGGGCCTGTCCGCTCTTTCTTTGTCTTGATTTCTTTTGCATCAAACTTGGATCACGTATGTATATACATAGAGGTTTGTTAGACTTCCGCTATGCTTTGTGATATGTTTCCGCTATTATTATCCTCTATTGTATATGCTCCAGGTCTTTTGCAGGTTATTTTGGTCAAGCAAGTCATGATGAGTTGTCCTAGATTCACTCTAACTCCTAGGGTGGGTTTTGGGTCGCGACAGGGAGAGAATGTCGAAGTACATTCCCATAATGAGAGAATGTAGATGTACATTCCATGATGATCTTGGTACACCTGATTATTAACCTTTGTATTTCACATGCTTCACTTGGTTTTATGTTTTAGCATGTGTAGGTGTTCAAATCAAGTTGATGAAAAGACTGAAGAGTATGTAAATTTTCAAAATTAAATTTATTTCTAAGTCATATAATTTGTTAAGCTCTCCATATTTTGAATAATTTAGGGGAGTTTGTATCGAGTCATGTACTTCAGTTTGTATTTTGCCATAGAATTGCTAAAGAGGGAGATTGTAAAGTCATATTTTGTATTGGCTTAATTGTGATGTCAATGTAAGTCGAGTGTCGTTGTTCCTCTAGTTGTTCAAGACTAGTGAAGATGAAGCTCCAAAGACTCAAGTGAAGTACATTCCGGCTAAAGCTTCGTTCATATTTTTAAGATGATAAGTGACGTAGATACCTAGTGGTTACCTTAAGTGGAATTGACCTAGATAATTAATTTTATCATATACCCTAGGTGATTAGAAATTGACCAAAATATGTTTAATAGCCTTTCGGATGGCTGATTGGTGGTTGGAATAGGTACTGTGCATCAAAGAAGCAAAATTCAGCATAGGCCATTCAAACGGGCTGCTAGCTGTTCGAATGGCTCAATTGGAATTCAATTCTAGTAATCTTCTGGTGGACCATTTTGTGACAAATTCCTAACCAATCTCTAGGCCGTTCGAACGGACCTCATATATTTGGTTTCTAAACATGTCCGAACTTTGTTTTTAGCAATGGAATTGCTTTGGCTATTTAAAGGATGATCCCTTAATTCGATCTAAGGTTGAAGTGTGAGAGTTTAGAAGCTTCTCTTAATATTCTAGGGTTCTCCAATCCCCTCTTAGTGGATAACATTTGTTCTCCTCTCTCCATCTCTAGAGTATGTAAGATTGAATTGTTTCATCTTGTTCTTGCATCGGTTGATCTCCGATATGTTTAAGATCCCTCTAGAAGACTGTTAAAATCTTCAAAACAGTGTGTATACTTTGTGTGAGTGTTTGGTTGTCATGAGCCAAAGCCGTCAAGGATAGAGATCGATCTTTGGAGATCGTGGTTGGAAACTTTGAGAGGCGTTGGCTAGTGAAGAACCGAAGTTGCTATTATAGAGATCAAACAAGGAGTTCGTAGATTTCAAGACAAAGAATTTGTACCGAGGAAGGTGTCCGGTTGGGTAACGTTCGAGTCTTGTACTTAATAACAATTCTCCTAATTGATTTTGTACTGGAGTAGGTCCCGTGGTTTTTCCTGAAAGTGTTTTCCACTTAAAAAATCTTATGTGTTGTGAATTGTGTGTCTTCTATTATTTTTGCACTTGATTGTTTTGTTTGCCATTATTCTGATTAATACTTTGTTAAAATTAAAATTGGTAGACATTGCTAAGAAGACCTATTCACCCCCCCCCCCCCCCCCCTCTAGGCCAAAGGAATCATTGAACAATGATATTTCACTTCTAAAACAGTAATTCCGGCAGGGTGGTTCGAACCCCCCAAGTTGGTGGTTCGAACCCCCCAAGTTGGTGGTTCGAATGCCCATGTGGGGGTTCGAACCCCCACTCAACTCCAGTTGTTGGAATTTTTCCCCATACATTTTTGGTTGTGTGGTTTGAACGCCCAAACCATAGTTCGAACTATCAACATGGAATTTACCCAATAATTAATTTTTAACTATCTTGGCTTGTTTCTAACCACGTAGGGTATATCGGACATTGTCTAGGTCAATTCCTCGTAGGGTGGATGTTATCTAAGTAACTTACCATTCCTAAGCACGTTTACGACACATGATCAACAACTTTCCTTTGTCTTCACATGACTTTTATCACCCGAAGCTTCTTGGACTGAGGCACCCTATAAAACCATGGTTTGTCTTACGAGATTAGTCAATCCGAAACTGGACTTTACAGTGTGGAATCGTGAGAGAGGAACAAATCATCAGTGATGGTAGTAGCTTTAGCATTTCATAGAATCCATTTGACAACTTCAAGGTGAGATGAACATGGAGCATACATGAATAGGAAGATTTGTTTTGCTGTGAAGGAAATATCTTTCTTTGTGAAAATGAGGTATTGGAGATAATCGATGATATTTTCAACATTACCGCATAGATAATTGTTGACGTTAATACATTTGATCTCTTTCTAAGAGCTCAAGAGCATAATTTTGTTGAGTAAAGCTCATACGAATGAGTGGTATATCAACTTCAATCCCCAAAAACTATTTTGGATTACCAAAATCTTACACGTGAATGAAAACACTGAGATTAAATTTGATTTTGATAATTACATATTTTCAATTTGTTATGATGATTATTATATCATTCACAAAAACTAAGAGAACCACTTAGAATGGTTAGATTTTTTTAATAGAGTAGAAAAAATGAAGATAAGCTTTCATGAAAACATTGAAACCAAGAGTGGGGAGCCTAGTTGAGGCCATAAATGGATTTTTGGAGTTTAAGTACCTTAGATGTAGAGTCACCTTCATGAAACCTAGGTGGTTGTTCCACATAGACATTCTCCTATAAATTCCCATGTAGGAATGCATTTTTAATATCGATTTGCTTCAATGCCCACCCATGAATATGTGTTACTAAGAGTACAAATGTGAGGTGTAACCATCTTGATACTAGACTAATTAATCATAGTTGAGTCTATATAGTTATGGATCCCTTTTCTAGGAGAGCTTTTAACTGTTCAATTGTATCATCATATTTGTACTTGAAAACCATTCGCAGCTATGATTTTTTTGTTGGATGATTGGGAAACAAGAGTCCAGATTTAAATCGAAATGTAAATTAAGTGAAAATCTCTTTGGGTATAGCATCGACCCAACAAGGATCCATTCTAGTGAGATTGTACATCGTGTACGAGAAGTAGTGGCAAGTTAATTTGGTGAAGAAGTTGAAGGGGTGAGAGCTATGAGAGGTGGGTTGAATTTAGTACACAAATAATGGTGTAGTAGTCCTAGAAATCATCATGGACAAAGTTGTTTCCCTCATGTTTCTATGTTTCCATTCAACTATACATATTGAGCTGGTGTGTCAGGTCATGACATTGATGTCCTATAACATGATTATTAAGAATTTGTGACATGTATACTCAAGACCACCATCAGTTTGGAATAAAAAAATTTGTGTTGGAAATGCACTTCAACTAAGGTTTTAAATATGGATAAGAGGTTCGATTTATGGATTATAAAATATATCCAAGTATAAGAGTAAAGTTATCTCCAAATTTAACATAATATTGAGATCCATCAACAAGTTATTGGGTGCCCATAAATAGGAGTGAATATGTCCACAAGAGAAGAAATTCTTTTATTAGATAAAATTATTGTCTAGCTTGCAAACCATATCAAGTGTTCTTGGAGCACTCAAGCTACATCTGCTCCACCTCAAAGAGAGATTTATCACTATATTATTACACAATCTAAGGCCTCAATGGCCACAAAATTTCCAACAATAACCTGGTCACTAATCTAATATCCCGGCCTCTTGTTTTTAAGACATTATATTACTACTTGAATTCTTAGACCCCAATTTCTCAATTGTCTTGGTGACGATTACTCCAAAACAAAGACGGGATCCTTACGTCGAAATGGAAAATGGATCATTTTCATAATAGTGACTCTGCTAGGAGATGAGAATTGAAAATAGCTAGGATTTGTTTTAAAATACCTAAATCTCATCATCCATTAGGAGGAAGAATTGAGGCGCAACCCATAGCTAGTCAACTTCCTTCTACTCATAATCAACCTAGCTATTATCATATCAGCCATTAGGAGGAAGAACTAAGGCACAACCCCTAGGTCGAACCCTTTATACCAAACTTAGCTCTTAGCATGTTGTATAAGATTAATGACTTCAGAAGAGGAGGTGAACCCTACAATTTGCCAGATCGAAGTGACATTTCCTCGTGATCGAAGTGCCTTAGCCTAGCTCAAATACACCAACTGAAAGTACAAAACCTTTACCTCATAAAAAAGGGGACTAAAAATTAGGCTAGGATGAGCACAAGTAGATCATTCACCTAGAGTGTTAGGCTCCAAAGAAAATAAGACTAGAATAAAACACAACACAAGATTATAAAGCCTAATCTACATTTGCTTAGGTGGCGTTTGGATAAACTTCCCAGTTTAGACCGTCAAAAGTGGGCCAATTACATGTTTGGTTTGCCAATTTCATTTTCACTTCCTGAGAAAGTAAAAGGTTAGGGAAAGTTAAAATTTTTGTTTCCCGAGAAAGTAGCCCGAGGTAGCTTCCGCGGGAAGTTGACGGAATGTTCAAAAATTACGTACGTACATAAACAAACTGGAAACCACCATTATAAGGATTTTCTTAAAAGATATGCTGTTTGGGGGGTTTTGGTTTGCCATCATTCATCAACTATAAACTATGAAGTATGAAGTGAAAGTTGCAAGTTGGTTCCCTTTTACCTTCTATTAACTGTGGTTAATATTCACTTACCCTTAAGGTTCAATTATATAATATATATATATATATATATATATATATATATATATATATTTTTAATATTAAAATAATATTTAACTCTAGTTGTCGCGACCCAAAATACCCCCTAGGAGTTAAGGGTAAGTTGACTCGTGACCGCCGTACCATACCTCCAGTATGATACATAAGGCACACGTGGAAACCTGTCAGAGTACCTGAATATACATAGCGAAAATGAAATACAATGCACAGCGGAAAATAAAATACTAAACATAGCGGAAGCAGAAAGAATACTCCTATAACTTGGCTCAAGTAAGAACCAACAAGTATACATGTGTGAGAAACCCAAAAGTGGAGTGGACAAGCCCCACACTCACATAACAAAAGACACAAGTTCTAAGTCGGTCGATCAACAGAAATCGAAGTCACGACTCCTATCTAGAGCACCATCGTCGTGATAGTGATCCATGGAAGGCTCCGGGTCACGGTACTCTTCCTCGACCCAAGGTTCGTCGCCACACAAATCGAATGGAACCCGAGCACCTGCCGATCATAACAATATCGACTGAGCATGGAATACTCAGTGTATACAAACTAAGAACAATAAAGCGGTTAGGCATGGAGCATACAAGACATAGAGAATGAAATCCGAACAATCCTTAAAGCATGGAAACCGTGAAAACATATGTGAGATAATATTCGAAACCAAAACTGTAACCGTGTGAGTCAATCGATAATCATAGCCTTATGAGTTCTTGTGAGTTCATGGAGTTACTTAGAGTCATTATGATCCGTAGAGACATAGAGCATAGAGCAATACCGTAGAGCATTTCCATAGAGCATAACCTTAGAGATCTTAGAGCATTTCATTGTGATCCGTGGAGCTTGTGAGACGATCTTAGAACATTATCATAGAGTTTCCTTGTGAGCACGGTATGATCCTTAGAGCTTGTGAAACGATCTTAGAGAAATCATAGAGTTACTTAGAATCATTCATTATTCGTCTTTTCGTGAAAAACCTTTATTTGTACTTTGAGAAATCCATGGAAACCATCGGTTCATGCGAGACATGCGAGCATATGCACTTAATAAGAGAAATCATCGTATTTAAACATAGAATCCCTTAGAGGTATTTCATCAAACACTTAGAGTGCATCATAATAGTAACCTTCATCCAAGTATATAATCACACCTTTTTCATACATAAAATCAATACACATAGATAGGGCATAGATAAGAAGAATCATACTTAGTAACTAGTAGGATTGCAAGATTGTAGTAGAGTGTATCTACCTTAGAGAAATCAATGGATTTGACTCCCAATGGCTGGAACAAGCAAGAACAGTGAGTTCTTGGTTGGAAATCACCAAGGGAAGTGGAAGAACCTTGATCTTCCACAAGCTTGATCAACAAGTAGTTCCTCTCCTTCTTCTCTCTCTCAAAATCTCCTAAGATAGGGCACAGAGGGTTTCTGAAACCCTATGGCACGAACTCAGCCTATTTATAGGCAAGGGGTTGTGTTTAAAGTCTTAAACACCCTTAATGAAGAAAAATTGCGTATGACCGATCGATCGGTGGTATGGACCGAGCGATCGGTAGCTTACCGGTCGATCGGTGTTATGACCGAGAGATCGGTCAAAAACACACTCTCTGGAATTTTTCCCCATACAAAAAAGTTAACCGTGCGACAGCCATCGAGCGATCGGTAGTGGACCGATCGATCGCAGGTAATGACCGAGCGATCGGTGCTCTGTTATGTCTGGACTGTTTTGACCATATCTTTTTACTCGCTCGTCGGATTTCGACGATTCAACTTGCGTTGGATCCGTCTTTCGAAAACGAACATTTCTGACGTTTCGGAATTTCCGATTTCTCCCTTATTTATTAATTAGACTACGAAAACTATGAAAACGGCCAATTAGCTATGAAGGTGCTATTCATTAAGGATGAAAAAGTCCGGGGTGCTACATTCTCCCCCCCTTACAAAAATTTCGTCCCCGAAATTTGGACGATACATACATGCGTAAAACTATAGCAAAATACAAGGGAATGCCATGGCCTTAAACAATTAAATGGGGGTACTTTTCTCGTACTTCGGCTTCTCGCTCCCATGTAGCCTCTTCCTTGGAATGATGCTGCCACTTCACTAGGACTAAAGGGATAGTCTTGGTTCGCAACACTTGATCTCGACGATCCAGAATCTGAACTGGTTGCTCAACCAACGTAAGATCCTCTCGAATCTCAACAGGATCAAGAGCGATGACGTGAGACGGATCCGAAATGTATTTTCTAAGCATAGAGACGTGAAATACATTATGGACCGCTGCCATGTGAGGCGGTAGTGCTACCCTGTAAGCAACCTCACCAACCCTTGTGACGATCTCAAATGGTCCCACGTACCTAGGACTGAGCTTTCCCTTCTTCCCGAATCGCATGATTCCCCGACTCGGCGAAATCTTCACAAAGACCCGATCCCCAACTCGGAACTCTAAATCTCTGCGGCGTATATCCGCATAGCTCTTCTGCCTATCCTGAGCACTTTTCAATCGCTCCCGGATAATTTTGACCCTTTCTGCGGTCCGCTCTATCAACTCAGGACCAAGAATTTTCCTCTCACCAACTTCATCCCAGTATAGCGGTGATCGACAACTCCGACCATACAGAGCTTCAAAAGGTGCCATCTGGATGCTCGCCTGATAGCTATTGTTGTAGGCAAACTCAACCAACGGCAACTGTTCCTCCCAACTACCCTGAAAATCCAGCATACAAGCTCGGAGCATATCCTCCACTACTTGATTCACCCTCTCCGTTTGTCCATCGGTCTGAGGATGGAAGGCGGTACTGAATTCTAAACGAGAACCCATAGCATCCTGGAAAGTTTTCCAAAACCTGGAAGTAAACCGAGGATCTCGATCAGACACGATAGAAACTGGCACACCGTGCAGTCGAACCACCTCCTTAACATATAGGGCTACCAACTGATTTGCATTGAAAGTAGTTCGGTACGGAATAAAATGTGCAGACTTAGTCAACCTGTCCACAATCACCCAAATAGCATCGGAGCCCTTCGCCGTTCGCGGCAAACCCACAATGAAATCCATCGAGATGTTCTCCCATTTCCACTCCGGAATAGGAAGGGACTGCAAAAGACCTGCCGGCCTTTGATGTTCGGCTTTTACCTGCTGGCAAATCAAACATCTGGCGACGTACTCAGCGACTTCCCTCTTCATGTTTCGCCACCAGTAGTGCTTCTTGAGATTCTGGTACATCTTAGTACCTCCCGGATGTACCGTGCACTTTGATTGGTGAGCTTCATTCAAAATTTCATCCCTCAAAACTGTGTCGGCGGGGACACACAACCTGCCTTTAAATGTGATAGCACCATCATCATTTAAAGCGAACTCCTGATTGCCGTTACTCACCGACTTGTCTCGGTAAGCAAGCAACTCAACATCGGAATTCTGTAACTCCTTGATCTGGCTCAGGATCTGTGGCCTAACCACCACGTTGGACATTATCGGCCCATAGGTGACATGCCTGAGAGTAGTGTCCAAATGACACATATCATGTAATAACTTCCACTCTTGCACTCTCAATTGAGCCATAACTCCGTAAGGTTTTCTGCTAAGAGCATCGGCTACCACGTTAGCCTTACCCGGGTGGTACTGGATGGAACAATCGTAGTCCTTCATGAACTCCATCCAACGACGCTGCCTCATATTCAACTCCTTCTGGAGGAAAAGATACTTCAAGCTCTTGTGGTCTGTGAACACCACGAACTCTTCTCCGTAGAGGTAGTGACGCCAAAGTTTCAGTGCAAAGATGACTGCAGCGAGCTCTAAGTCATGTGTGGGGTAGTTTTGCTCATGCTCCTTCAGCTGACGAGAAGCATAGGCGACCACCTTTTTATGCTGCATCAAAACACATCCAAGTCCCACTAGTGAAGCATCACTATAGACTTCGAAACCACCGCTCCCAGATGGAACTGTAAGAACAGGAGCCGAAGTAAGCTTCTTTCTCAACTCCAAGAAACTAGCCTCGCACTTATCACTCCAAGTGAACCTCGTGTTCTTCCGTGTGAGATAGGTAAGTGGAGCTGCTAAACTTGAAAATCCTTCCACAAACCTTCTGTAATATCCTGCCAACCCCAGGAAACTACGGATCTCGGTGACACTCTTCGGTCTTTCCCAATTCATCACCGCTTCAATCTTTGCAGGATCAACTGAAATACCTTCAGCAGATACCACGTGTCCAAGAAAAGACACCTTGTTCAGCCAGAACTCACACTTGCTCAACTTAGCATACAGACTATGCTCTCGAAGTGTCTGCAACACCAGACAGAGATCTCTCGTGTGATCCTCCTGTGACTGTGAATACACAAGGATATCATCTACGAACACGATCACACATTGATCGAGAGACGATCTGAACACCCGATTCATCAAATCCATGAATGCTGCCGGTGCGTTAGTCAGTCCAAAAGACATGACCAAAAACTCGTAATGACCGTATCGAGTTCGGAATGCTGTCTTCGGAATGTCCTCTTTCTTGATCTTCAACTGATGATAACCAGATCGAAGGTCAATCTTGGAGAAAAATTGCGCACCCTTTAATTGGTCAAACAAGTCGTCTATCCGAGGCAATGGATAACGATTCTTGATCGTGACCTTGTTCAATTGCCTGTAATCAATACACATACGCATTGATCCATCCTTCTTCTTCACGAAGAGAACCGGAGCTCCCCAAGGTGAAACACTTGGCCGGATAAAACCAAGGCCTTGCAATTCTTCTAACTGCTCTTTTAACTCCTTAAGCTCAATAGGGGCCATCCTATACGGAGCTCTCGAAATCGGAACTGTGCCTGGAGCTAGCTCAATCGCAAACTCGATTGCACGATCGGGAGGCAATCCCGGCAAGGTTTCCGGAAAAACATCCATATACTCACATACCACTGGAATGGGTGTGGAGTCTCGCACTTCTACACCCTCGAGACTAAGAGTTGCAAAGCGGGCAATGTCTCTTCTCTGAAGTCCCCTGAAATGAAACGGCTTTAACCCCACGGGTTTAAAATGCACCACCTTCTCGAAACACGCCACGTGTCCATGGTGAGTTGAGAGCCAATCCATACCTAGGATGACATCGAAATCCCAATCCTGAATTCCCAGAAGGATCAAGTCGACTGGCAACTCGTGCTGCATGACTTGTACAACACTATCCGGATACACTTTATCTGTCTCAATAGATTTTCCCAATGGAGTTGAAATGGACAACTCCCTAGGTTGCTTGCTTGGCTCGGACGTAAAGCCTTTGGCAAACCTTGGTGAAACGAACGAGTGAGTGGATCCTGTGTCTATCAACACTCTTGCCAAACATTCATTTACGAGCAACGAACCTGAGAATTTGAATCATCCCAGTTATAACACAACTGTACATATAGATACAAACATCGCAAAACACCACATAGGATATATATAGATACGAACATATCATGGCAACATTAGAACTTCAACAAAGACTAGTTCGCGCGTACCTTGCACAACATCATCAGATGCCTGTGCGTCTCTATCAGTCATGGCAAAGACTCTGCCCTGGTTTGCCTGACGAGGCTGCTGGGTAGGCTGCAAGGATCTAGAGGCCTGAGATGAAGACCCCTGAAGTGAATTCTGCCTGCCTGGAGGCCGAACTCCCTGTGATCCAGACTGTGACTGCTTGCGCGGGCAATCTCGAATCATATGGCCCATCTCGCCACAATGGAAGCATCCACCTGACATTCTTCGGCAATCTCCAGTCTTATGCCGACGACCACATGCGGCGCACTCCTCAAATGTCTGCGATGCGGAGGAAGCCGGAGGCATAACCCTCGTAGCTTGCGATGCTGTAGGACGCGGTGCCTGAGGCGCAAAAGAAGGTCTCTGAGCCGAAATCGGCTGGGAGAACTGGTACGGTGCAGTCCTAGTCCTCTTCTCTGAAGAACTACTCGTCTGACCCCGAGACATGTTCTTCCCGAAGCCACTGTCTCTTCTTCTCACGAAGTCTTCCGCATTCTTTTCGGCGATCTTTGCCTTCCCTACTATCTCTCTCCAAGACTCTACCTGGAGAATGGACACCCGATCTCGGATGAAAGCCTTCAAGCCCATCTCAAACTTCCTGACCTGTAGGTCTTCAGTAGCCACCAAGTGCGGAGCAAACCTAGACAACTCGGTGAACTTAGCCTCATACTCGGCTACGCTCATCGACCCTTGCTCCAAAAGCATAAACTCTCTCGCCTTTTGTTCCCGAATAAACCTGGGAAAGTACTGTTCCCTGAAAGTCTCTAAGAACTCCGCCCAAGTCCAGGGCACACCTGCCTTAGCAACATCTCTCTGCCTTTGGGCAGCTCTCCACCAGTGTTCGGCTTCACCCTCCATCACGAAGGAAGCCCATTCTACCCTTTGCTCATCGGTACAACGGAGAGCCCGGAAGGTCTTCTCCAGCTGCATAATCCAAGACTCGGCCACCATGGGGTCCAGAGTGCCATAGAATGTAGGAGGCCGCAGTCTCCTAAAAGCTTCGAGCCCCGCGGTGTGATGCACCGGTGTAGGCACAGGCGTGGACGGTGGGGTAGGCATAGGCCTTGCTGCCAACAATGCCAAAGTCTCGGCTATGGAGTCCATAGCATTCGTGAAATACAACGGTTCCTCTTCTCTTGGAACTTCACTCTCGGCCCTCCGAGTATGGTAACCTCGACCCCGATTGACACGTCTCATGATATCAATTCCTGAGATCAATTTGGCAAAACATGAGTCTAACTTGGATACCAAACCTCACATATCATATAGCAATTCAAAAATCATGAAATGCTAACACCGCATTTAGTATACATCAAGGTATACACGTAAGAATACCATCACAACTTAGAGTACCCTAGCGTAGCTAAGACACTTGCATTGGGCATCTATCCTTTCTAGGATCCTACACTAACCTAAAGATTCACTTGATACCGGTTATGTCGTGGTAACAAGCCTAAGACAACTGAGTCCTTCTGAGTTCTAAGTTCAACTCATAGGAATTACTTCCGCTTAGTCTAAGCCTGAGTGACCTAACTAAGTCTGTCATTAGACATAACTAGCTCTGATACCAAGTCTGTCGCGACCCAAAATACCCCCTAGGAGTTAAGGGTAAGTTGACTCGTGACCGCCGTACCATACCTCCAGTATGATACATAAGGCACACGTGGAAACCTGTCAGAGTACCTGAATATACATAGCGAAAATGAAATACAATGCACAGCGGAAAATAAAATACTAAACATAGCGGAAGCAGAAAGAATACTCCTATAACTTGGCTCAAGTAAGAACCAACAAGTATACATGTGTGAGAAACCCAAAAGTGGAGTGGACAAGCCCCACACTCACATAACAAAAGACACAAGTTCTAAGTCGGTCGATCAACAGAAATCGAAGTCACGACTCCTATCTAGAGCACCATCGTCGTGATAGTGATCCATGGAAGGCTCCGGGTCACGGTACTCTTCCTCGACCCAAGGTTCGTCGCCACACAAATCGAATGGAACCCGAGCACCTGCCGATCATAACAATATCGACTGAGCATGGAATACTCAGTGTATACAAACTAAGAACAATAAAGCGGTTAGGCATGGAGCATACAAGACATGGAGAATGAAATCCGAACAATCCTTAAAGCATGGAAACCGTGAAAACATATGTGAGATAATATTCGAAACCAAAACTGTAACCGTGTGAGTCAATCGATAATCATAGCCTTATGAGTTCTTGTGAGTTCATGGAGTTACTTAGAGTCATTATGATCCGTAGAGACATAGAGCATAGAGCAATACCGTAGAGCATTTCCATAGAGCATAACCTTAGAGATCTTAGAGCATTTCATTGTGATCCGTGGAGCTTGTGAGACGATCTTAGAACATTATCATAGAGTTTCCTTGTGAGCACGGTATGATCCTTAGAGCTTGTGAAACGATCTTAGAGAAATCATAGAGTTACTTAGAATCATTCATTATTCGTCTTTTCGTGAAAAACCTTTATTTGTACTTTGAGAAATCCATGGAAACCATCGGTTCATGCGAGACATGCGAGCATATGCACTTAATAAGAGAAATCATCGTATTTAAACATAGAATCCCTTAGAGGTATTTCATCAAACACTTAGAGTGCATCATAATAGTTACCTTCATCCAAGTATATAATCACACCTTTTTCATACATAAAATCAATACACATAGATAGGGCATAGATAAGAAGAATCATACTTAGTAACTAGTAGGATTGCAAGATTGTAGTAGAGTGTATCTACCTTAGAGAAATCAATGGATTTGACTCCCAATGGCTGGAACAAGCAAGAACAGTGAGTTCTTGGTTGGAAATCACCAAGGGAAGTGGAAGAACCTTGATCTTCCACAAGCTTGATCAACAAGTAGTTCCTCTCCTTCTTCTCTCTCTCAAAATCTCCTAAGATAGGGCACAGAGGGTTTCTGAAACCCTAAGGCACGAACTCAGCCTATTTATAGGCAAGGGGTTGTGTTTAAAGTCTTAAACACCCTTAATGAAGAAAAATTGCGTATGACCGATCGATCGGTGGTATGGACCGAGCGATCGGTAGCTTACCGGTCGATCGGTGTTATGACCGAGAGATCGGTCAAAAACACACTCTCTGGAATTTTTCCCCATACAAAAAAGTTAACCGTGCGACAGCCATCGAGCGATCGGTAGTGGACCGATCGATCGCAGGTAATGACCGAGCGATCGGTGCTTTGTTATGTCTGGACTGTTTTGACCATATCTTTTTACTCGCTCGTCGGATTTCGACGATTCAACTTGCGTTGGATCCGTCTTTCGAAAACGAACATTTCTGACGTTTCGGAATTTCCGATTTCTCCCTTATTTATTAATTAGACTACGAAAACTATGAAAACGGCCAATTAGCTATGAAGGTGCTATTCATTAAGGATGAAAAAGTCCGGGGTGCTACACTAGTTAAGAATTTTTAACCCTTAGGGTTAATATTTTTTAAATACTTCTTTTGAAAAACTAAAATTATATTATTGAACCTCAAGAGTTTGTGAATCTTAACCACAGTTAGTAAGTATAAAAAGGGACACATGGAAACCTATAGGCAAATATTAACTATGGGTTAGGTTAGTTAACTTAAGGTTCATTTTTTTTTAAAACCAAAGTTAGATGGATGAACCCTAGGGGTGAGTGAATCTTAACCACAGTTAGTGGGTGTTAAAAGGGACGCGGGGCTACCTATAGGCACGCGCATTAACTGTGGTTTAGGTTAGTCAACCCAAGATTATTTTAAAACAAAAAAATTCTAACCAGGGTAGATGCACTACAAAACTAAAGGGTTATAGTGGCGAACAAATAGCGGCGTTTAGAGTAAAACGCCGCTTAATATAACTTATAACGGCGTTTCTTCTAATACACCGCTAAAGGCATGGCGGGAACCATGTATAGTGGCGTCATATTAAAAACACGCCGGTATTAGTCAGTTATTAACGGTGATTTTTAAGATAACGTCGTTATAGAAATGGGCGGAATCCGCGAAAATTTCTCCCGCCAACATAATGGCGACGATATTTGATGGTCTATACCGGCATTTTCAAAAAACGCCAGTAAAGACCTTGTATTTGGGGATTTAGGGCCCTGGTCTTTTGCTCTTTCCCTCCTTCTTCCTCTATTCCTCCTCTTTTCCTCTCCTCTCTGCTCGTGCTCGTGCTCCCTGCTCCAGCTCGGTCCCTGCTCTTGCTCGTGCTCCCTGCTCCTGTTTGGTCTGGTCTCAGGTTCCTCTCTCTCTCTCTCTCTCTCTCTCCCCCCATCTGGTCTCTCTCTTTGCTCTAACTCTATCTCTCTGTCTCCGGTAATCAGGCTCTGGTGACCTGTTCCCGCGCTACTTCGGCCACCTACTCCAGCACACTCTCCGGCGGCCACCTCTACACTCTCCAATCATTGGTAAGAGCATGGGGCATTTAATGGAACGACATTCCTTTATGTAATTCACCACATTAATTTTACTGGATCAGAAAAGCACAAAATTTCTCTATACTGGGGATCCTTGAACTCTTTAATTCTAACTTGTTTTTGGTGAAGTACTTGTAAATGTTTATATTAGATAAATGTTTTTGTTTATCAAATAATGGGTGGAGAATCAATGTGGGGAGAAGGTACATTTGGATGTTAAGTGCTCAAATTTTGGTTATCCTGATGACATCTTGGTAAATATTTTAACTAGCAGTATGCATTTCAATACATAGATTTTTTTTTCACCACAAATCAATTGTGGTTAAGATTTTCTTCACTCCTAGGGTTAAGCAATCTAACCGTGATTTTAAAAAAGGAAATAAACAAAAATGTTTTAATTTTTTTCTAGCTTAACCATAGTTAAAGGAGTGTTAAAAGGGACAGTGTCAATGACATTGGACTGCATTGTCAAATGCGTGGTGAGATAATCACGGCCTTTTTTTAATGCCGCAAATGATTTACCCTATAACGACATTGAGAGCCCTATAAATAGGCATGCCTAAGTGGGATGGTTCCCAAATGAAGGATAGATTTGTTAGCTTTTAGTTTCCTGTAACATTAGTTCTTTTGAATAAGTTCTTGTTCTTCCCTCTGATCCTTAATCCGGTTCATTTTCTGGTCTTCCATCATTTAATCCAAATCATTATTTTCTCATTAAGATTTATATGAAAACGTTCAGATCTGTTGATTTAGGTCGATCTAGATTGTAAATCTCATCCCTAATCTCTGGTCATTTAACTCAATCTGAATTCTACTTAAACATATATCAAATAGTAATTTTAGAATAGATAATATAAAATGATAATTTCGTATAGATTATGCAGTTGTGTTGTCATTGCAATGATTAATGTGCTTGAATTTTGTGTAAGTAAGCGTAGTATGTATTTAAGTTAGGAAATGATCTATGCATGGGGCAACTGCCCTGGGTTGGATGCCCCTGAATTGGGTAATTTTTTTTGCTCAAGCCTATGAGATTTTAATTTATTTTTCTGAGATTTTTTCCCATTTACTGCTTATTTTCTAATAAGTTGCGAATAGAAAAAAAAATTCCTTTAATCGTTTTGAGATTTCTTGAATTTATATGAATACCCTTTTCGATTTTTGAAGTGAATAACAATGAATTAACTAAATTTATGGATTCCATGCA
The DNA here is from genome assembly GCA_015143295.1 of Tetracentron sinense. Lineage (NCBI taxonomy): Eukaryota > Viridiplantae > Streptophyta > Magnoliopsida > Trochodendrales > Trochodendraceae > Tetracentron > Tetracentron sinense. The sequence continues at coordinate 24,311,336 of CM026573.1, forward strand.
TGTTAATCTTTGTGATGTATTCAATGATTTTTGTGGAATTGATCAATAAAATAGAAGTACCCATTTGTTGTTTTGTTATAATTAAAGACGGCAAAGATGATCTACCTTTGATTTATGAGAGACCCAAGTGCTCTAAATTATTGTTCTTGTTTGATTCTTCATTTATTTATTTGAATGTGTATGTACGCACTAGTTTGATTTTGATGGATTGTCTGATATTTTGGAACTCTACTTTAATACTCATTATGGGTACTTAGGGTTTTCCAAGTGTGTTGTCTTTTATATGTAATAATTTACTAAGAGCATATGAACTGGGTAATTTTTTATACTGCCGTCTCGACGTTCCAACGGCTCGTTAATTCCATCGAAGGTCCAAAAGATACGCTGGAGCTTCGAGAGAAGCTGTGAGTGTTTTGTTTGTGTCCGAGCCCATTACCCGAGCTGCCCATTACCTAGGCCTGGTCTTAAGCCCTACACTTCCCAGATCCTGATAGTATTGAGCCTTGGATAAAATGAAGAAATTAAGATTCAACGCAATATATAATAACAATGTACACAGATGTACATAGCTGAAGTTAGCAAAAGTATTACGAATCTATAGACATTTCTCCTATAGCACGATATAATGAAATACAAGTTCATCTGTATGAGAAGACAAATAAAAAACATCAAGGAAGTAATGTAGTAGTCATTTGCTTCATATGTCTCGGATGCAAGGATATTTCGGCCACAGATAAGGAATGCTCATAAACTTTAAGCCCAGATAAAAGACTCGCTTCGCTTTGTTCTCTATCCTTGGAACTCGAGATTCAGACATGTAAGTTCTAGTAGTTGTGTTCATAATAGTGAGCACATCAAAGAGTATCGATATATGTTAACTGTTTAAACTGGTTAGAGGTGTTTAAACTTTGTGTTTATGATGGTTGGATTTCTGTATTGGTTTAAGTTCATACACATGCATGCATTGAACCATAGATCTCCCGTTCAAGAACCATTGTCTGATAAGTGCATTTTTGTTATCACCTATTTGGACGGATCAGTTGTGAATATGTTGTTTAGTTCTCTATCCTTGATATTCCGAGATTCGGGCATGTAAGTTCTGGTAGTTGTGTTCATAATACTGGCCACATCAAAGAGTATCTATGTTAACTGTTTAAATTGGTTAGGGGGTTTAAACTTTGTATTTATGATGGTTGGATTTTTGTATTGGCTTAAGTTCATACACATGCATGCATTGAACCATAGATCTCCCGTTCAAGAATCATTGTGTGACAAATGCATTTTTGTTATCACCTATTTAGACGGATCAGTTGTAAATATGACATTTAGTTCTCTAGTAGGACTGAATGCAGTTTAACAACTTTTCGGTCTTGTTTGTGATAAAGTGTATTTGTCTGTATATGATTCTTGAATTGTCCGGTTGGACAGTTTGAGAATGCATAATCTCCAGTACAGTCAATTGCTCATGATTTTTCTAGATTGAGGAAATTGGAGTCAGCCGTTTCTCTTGTTCTCTGGGCACATATTTAGACGACGTGGCTTGCTTGCCCCTAGTCTAAGTCGTGTACTTGGAGAACCATAGGGAAATGCTGCCGAAATTTCCTTGAAATGGATCAAAGTACTTGAGCTGGTGACTTTTGGGGATTATGCATTCTTGAATGGGATAGGAACACCCCACCCATTAGAAGAGGAGTTGTTGACGATAGGAAGCATGCATGCATACATATTGTGTAGACGGTAAAGTTAGTTGACACATGTGTTATTGTAATTGACTAATGTGGTATATTTTTTCTATTTCCCAGAATAGCTAACGAAGAAGGTTCTATAAAACAGTAATCATATACCTCATGGATAGGAGTTGGATTGGAATGTCAAGGTAGTTTTGATGTCCAAAAGTTTTTATTAAGCATCGATTGATAAAGTGTTAGTACTTAAGCAATTGTGAATGCATTTTTTATACGAAATAGGGTGTCAAAGGAATATATAGAAGGAGTGAAGCATTTTATAGAGTTTGCATTAGCTCGTGGAGCAACTGATAACAATGGTGGTATAAGGTGTCCATGTCCCAAATGCAACAATGTCGTTTATCAAGAGAGAGGTATAGCGTACGACCATATGATCTGTTATGGATTCGACCTGAATTATAAAATCTGGTTTTATCACGGGGAAGACATATTACAACACACATCCGTTGGGCCAGTGACTCAAAGTCCTATTGTGCAAGACAGACATAATGAGATGGAGGATTTGGTGCACGATTTGTTCAGGATACCAAATGAAGATGAGGGTACTAGTAGTCGGGATCCTAATACTGAGTCTGATAGATTTTTCCAATTGGTAAGGGATGCGGGACAACCTTTGTATCCAGGATGTTCGAATCACACGAAGTTGTCTTTCATCGTAAGATTGTACCAGATTAAGTGTCTTAGTGGATGGAGCAACAAATCATTCACTTTATTGCTTGAGTTATTGAGGGAGGTACTCCCCGAGGGGTCTACACTACCTGATACTTACTTTCAGACAAAAAAGGTGATGTCCAACTTGGGGCTTAATTATGACAGAATCGATGCATGTCCCAATGATTGCATGCTGTATTGGAAAAATTCTACAAACAAGCAAGTATGTGACATCTGTGGTGCATCAAGATGGATGACAGTGGATGATCAATCAAGAGATAAAATAAAGAAAATTCCAGCGAAGATTTTGCGTCACTTCCCGTTGAAACCCAGGTTACAAAGATTATTTATGTCATCCAAGACTGCTTCTGAAATGAGATGGCATGATGAGGATCGAACTAAGGATGGTAGGTTAAGGCATCCTGCAGACTCATCGGCTTGGAAAATTTTAGATAAAAAGTCTCCTTTGTTCGCTTCAGAGCCATGCAATGTCAGGCTTGGGTTGGCGAGTGATGGCTTCAACCCATTTAGGACGATGAGTATTGCTCACAGCACATGGCCTGTTGTTCTTATTTCATACAACTTACCACCGTGGTTGTGCATGAAGCAGCCGAACTTCATTCTGTCCTTGCTTATTCCGGGTCCCTCCGGGCCAGGAAATGCCATTGATGTCTACATGAGGCCCCTAGTCGAGGAGTTGAAGGACTTGTGGGAGAATAGGTTGTCAATTTATGATGCGTCGAAAAAGGAGACATTTGTCATGCGTGCGGCATTACTCTGGACAATTAGCGACTTCCCAGGGTATGCCATGTTGTCAGGTTGGAGCACGAAAGGAAAGTTGGCATGCCCTTCATGGCACAAGGACACTTGCCACTTATACTTGTCTAAAAGCAGAAAGCATTGCTACATGGGGCACCGTCGTTTCTTACCAGCGGATCACAGGTTCCGAAAAAATAGATTTTCTTTTGATGGCACCGTAGAGTCCGGTTGTGCGCCAACTACAATGTCTGGGTCCGATGTGTTACGTCAATTGGAGGGTATTACCTTCTCCCTTGGAAAGCAGACTGGGAACAAACGACCAAGGCAGATGGACCAGGTGGATATACCGTATAATTGGAAGAAGATGAGTATATTCTTCGAGTTGCCATATTGGGAGCATAATTTGTTGAGACACAATCTTGATGTAATGCATATCGAGAAAAATGTGTGCGACAATGTGCTCGGGACTTTGTTGGGTTTGGAAGGGAAATCTAAGGATGGCTTAAAAGCTCGGTTAGACTTGGTTGATATGGGTGTGAGACGTGCACTTCATCCTCAGTTGCAACCTGGCACAAGCAAAGTTTATCTGCCCCCTGCATACTTTTCAATGGACAAGAATGAGAAAGAACTATTTTGCAAAGTGTTGAAGAGTGTGAAGGTTCCAGATGGTTACTCGTCAAATATTGGTAGGCATGTCAATATCAAAGAGCGTAAAATTTATGGACTAAAGAGTCACGACTGTCATGTCATAATGCAACAATTCCTACCACTGGCTGTGAGGAAGGCATTGCCGAAGAATGTAACTTCAGTCCTAATCGAATTGAGTAACTTCTTTATGACATTGTGTTCCAAAGTTTGTCAGGTCGAGGATTTGAGACAGTTAGAGGACAAAATTACACTTACGCTTTGTCATTTAGAGAGAATTTTCCCGCCGTCATTTTTTGATGTTATGGTGCACTTGCCTATACATCTAGCGGCAGAGGTAAGGCTAGGTGGACCTGTACAATTTCGGTGGATGTATCCCATCGAAAGGTATGCCATTAAATTATAATTTTTTAGATGTTTAAAATATTTGTTATAGTTTTTTCCTTGTCTTACGAAAATTTAATTCAAATAGGTACCTATATACACTGAAGGCTTATGTGCGCAATCGGGCTCGACCAGAGGGTTGTATTGCAGAAGGGTACTTGGCGGAAGAATGCTTGACATTCTGCTCAAGATACCTAAATAATGTGGAATCGAGATTGAACAGGCCGGTGAGGAATGACGATGAAAGTGTGATAGGTGGTGCAGAGCCATTCGCTCTAAGTGAATTAGAATGGCAACAGACACATCGTTATGTGTTGTTCAACTGCGATGAAGTCAGAAAATATACAGAGTAAGAACACAATTATCATATATTTTGTTATTTTATTGTAGTTTCTTTTGAACTTAAAATTAGTGGGAAATGATTTGTTCTTTGCAGGCAGCACATGAATTTAATTAAAATGACACATCCAAGACTTCGAAAGTCCCCCCACGAAGTCCAGAAAAAGCACAGCGAGCAGTTTGTTGAATGGTTTAGGGGTTACGTAAGTCTTACCTTTTGATTTCCAGGCAACACATTAATTAGTTATGTTTTGATATATAGTTATGTATATATTAATCATATTTTGTCTTGAAATTGGTTCAAAGGTTGCGAGATTCACGTACTTCAATTTCTGATCAGATTACATGGCTTGCATACGGTCCACAAAAAGTCGCAAAACGGTTTAAGGGCTACATCATAAATGGATATAGGTTTTATACTAAGGATAGAGAGCGAGGACGCAGAAGCCAGAATAGTGGTGTTGCGACTGTTGCAAATACTACAAGTTATTCAACTTCTAGGGACAAGACCCCCATTGCAGGCCCTATAACCTATTATGGGTGCTTAACGGACATAGTCGAATTAACGTACTCTGATAGCCTAAAATTTGTATTGTTCAAGTGTGATTGGGTTAATTTGGATAGAGGAATAAAGACTGATCCATATGGGTTTACGCTTGTCAACTTTACACGTATACTCCCGGCAAACGCTGAGTCTCATGAACCATATGTTATGGCATCTCAGGCAGAACAAGTATTTTATGTCGAAGATCCAACAGAAGGAGATTGGAATGTTGTCATCAAAACTAAACCACGAGACTTCTTCGATATGAATGAGGAATATAACGATTATGCATTCAGGGAGAACGAGGCATTTAGCGACCAACAATTAGATGACACTGAACATGATGATGACAGAGGTGTAGGTTGGGTGAGATTTGGAATTACCGGTGCAACTGTTGATGCGCCTCCCGAAGTGTTGCAACAACAAGCTACTTCTACCGAATCTAGTGATGACGACGTTGAATCAGAATATAACGATGAAACATAATGATTCTTTATTGTTGTATTGATTGTTGAATTGTTTGTTAAATGTGAGCATGGACTTGTCCAACACTTCCAAACAATCAACAAATGTATTTGTGTTTTTGTTTTCCATCCTCAAGTTTCGATTATTGTAGCAGTTGACTATTGATTATCTCCTAGTTTTATAATATAATTCTATTTTGGGCTTTTGCTTGGCATATTCAACCATTGGTTGGAATGATGAGTTTTACATGGAGTTAAAAGAGCACTTGAAAAGGCTTCTAATGACTCAAGTTATAACCATAGAGGATTCCAAGTCAGTAGATTTATCGTACTCACGTTATATTGTTCTTCTATGAGCATATGAACTTTTTACTGGAGTTTAACTGACTTGGACTCCTCTATGGTTATGGTTATAACGAGGATAATGCTCGCAACTCTCTCTTTTCCTTTGTTTCTATTATAAGATACTCAAACCTAAAAGGACCTTGATTTGAATGGATTTATATTAAAAGAAGGTGTCTCTCAGCTGATGCTGTTATTTTGGTATTGTTAGCTCACTACTCTTTTACCCTTCTAAAAGCTAAATAAAAAATAAAGAAATTAGGATTTGGAAATGAAATTCTAATGCATGTCGAATTGTATATTTTTTTTCATTAGTTGGTTTTTTTAATTTGCTTTTCCTAGGTAATACTACCAACAACAAGTTAAGGTTGATTCAATGGTTAAGTATATATATCCAACTTTTAATCACTCTTAGAACTAGAAAATCCAATTTCCTGGAAAATCCCCTATTGGCATGTTCTCTTATCACTAACAATAACAATGAGCAGACATATTGCCACATTTTATTCTTCGATGCACTGCGAATAAGTTGTTATTCTTTCCTGCACTTGGGCTCTGTCCCAAAGAGCAAACTGTATGTACTTTTGTAAATAATATCAATCACATATAACATACTCCTGTTTCTACTTTTTATCAAACCTGAATACTATGAATCAATGAATGCTTTAAGATCTCTCAAAATTTAATCCTAAAAATGGCATACTCTTGTTTCTCATTACTAACAATATTGATCAATGTTGACATTTTTTTTGTCTCATTTATATCAGAAGCTAATACAAATATTTTGCAGATGGATCCTACACTTACCCCCCCATCTAGTGCGGGGACTTCCACACCCGCCGTGGTGCCGCCTAGGAAGGTACGAGGTAAGGCCAAATGCAAAGAGGTGCACAAGATGCGCCCTGGAGAGAAAAAGAAGGTCGGAGTAAATGAAGAAGGGCAGCCAGTGGGGAAGGAGGCTGGCTTGATGGCTAGATGGTCGGGCGGTATTGCACGAGATGCCCATTTATTTCGAGTAGATGTGCAAAATTGGAAGGAAATCACCGATGAAAACAAAGAACGAGCTTTGAGTATGATAAGGGTAAGAACAAAAAAAGTTGGTCAATTATTATTAACATTCACTAATGTAGCTTCTTCACAAATATTAATAATTTAATAACGTTTTTCCAGGACAAGTTCGACTACCCACCTTTCCTAGATGACTACCTTTTGATGTCTCTAGATAAGAAATGGCGGGACAATAAGCACGATATGGGGAACAAGCATTTTATTTTCACGGACCCTCCTGCTGAGAACTATGCCCGGTGCCCGTCTGATATTCCTCGGGAACAATGGAATGTACTCGTCGGCTTCTGGTACTCTGAGGAGGGCCAGGTATATCTCTACTATTATAAAGAGAATGGAAGGGTTAAAAGTGTTTGATTTTCTTATTTTCTTTGCTCAACTATGTCTTTATTGATATAAGATATTTAATTGTAGTTATTTAGTCTATTTAATTGCACTTACTAGAACAGGACAGTCACGTGCATTGCACATGCATCCCGCTAGTTTGATAATTGAAATCAATTATGGTTAATACAGTTTTGATTTTACTTTAGCCCGTCTGACTGATTTATGCAACAATATTGTAGAAACGGAGGGCCACAAATAAAAGGAGTCGCGAGTGCCAAACGGTTCCTCATACGGCGGGCACAAAGAGCTTCGCCAGAGTTAGAGAGGAGGAGGTATGTTCGGTTTAATCGTAGTAATTTATTTAACAATTTCATACATATGGATTAAATATTTGTTGTTCTATTATTGTTACTACCATAGCGATTAGCGAGTCCCTCTTTAGTCGCTCCAGGCCGTGCTGCATTTTGGATAAAGACGCACACGAAGAAGAATGGCCTTCCGGTCAACGATCAGGCGGGAGTGCAGATTGTAAGTAATTTAAATATTTCATTTTATCAAATATATATCACTTTAATTGGAATTGAAGATAGTAAATGTTTCAATATGTTTGTAGCACCAAATTAGGGAACTCCTCGACCAGGTACCGGATGGCTCACAAGATAGCACAGGCCGATATGATGTTTTATCTCAGGTCTTGGGGCCTGATCATCCTGGACGGGTCCGTGGATATGGAATGGGCCCGACTCCCACCAGGTTATGGGGGTCATCTTCGAGGAGTTTCGGTGCTAGTGGTAGTGGTGTTGCCGAGACCCATAGGTTGCGTGCTGAACTTGAGGAGACGAAGACCCGGGTGGCGTCCCAACAAGCTCAGATGATGGCCCAACAAGCTCAAATCAATGACATGCAACAGCTTATCCAACAGATGTTGCATGGGCAGGTATATATTCTAATAAGCATTAATAAATTATTTTTAACATTTAGATATGCCCACATTTATTTATTGTAAATCTTAACAACAGATTGTTGTTGGACCTGCTACGAGGCCAGGAACGCCGAATGAGGTAATTTAACATTTAGATATTCCCACATCGTTATTCCATGTTGTCTTTCCTGACAATATTTACTTATATATATGTTAAATCTCATCTTAGCATTTAAGTAAACACCCACTAGCCAAAATAGGGGCATGTGGTTGGAAAAGTCATTTCATGGGCCCCATGATTTTGACTTCTCCACACATTATTTGACACATGTCGATAAAATGGCAAGATAAAGGAGGAGAAATATCGAGTGGAGAGAAGTCAAAATCATTGGGAGAAAATGGAATGACTTCTCTCCTTTTTTTCGCCACATGTCCCCTATTTTGTGGATGCCATAAACCACCTTTCTGGCTTGCCTAGAGACAATACAAGGCCAAAAACATGGGGAGAGAATGAAATAACTTCTCCACCACATGTCGAATGGTGTGAAGATTCCCGAGTCTATTTTCCATTAGTTTTATATTGTAGCACCCCGGACTTTTTCATCTTTAATGAATGGCACTCTCGTAGCTAATTGGCCGTTTCGTAGTGTAATTAATAAATAAGGGAGAAATCAGAAATTCCGAAACGTCAAAAATGTTCGTTTTCGAAAGACGGATCCAACGCAAGTTGAATCGTCAAAATCCGACGAGCGAGTCAAAAGATATGGTCAAAACAGTCCAGACATACAGAGCACCGATCGCTCGGTCCAGTCAGCGATCGATCGGTCCATAACCGATCGATCGGTAGCTATCGCACGGTCAGAAATTTTGTATGGGGAAATTTTTCAGAGAGTGAGTTTTTGACCGGTCGATCGGTCATAAACACCGATCGATCGGTAGGCAACCGATCGATCGGTCATAACCACCGATCGCTCGGTCTTTGTGTTTTTCAGAATTTTCATTAAGGGCTTTTTCGTCTTTTGGGGTTTAAACCCTTACCCATAAGGGCTTGCCCGAGCCTTTAGGGCTTCATTCACAGCACTTAAGGGATTTTGAGAGATAGAGAGAGAGGAGAAGGGGATTTGCAACTAGGGTTTTCCATTGGAGAAGAAATCAAAGGGGTGAAGACCCTAGATCGTCCCCAAGCACGTTTTCTTCAAGATTTCAACTCAAGCTCGTGTGGGGTTCCCTTCTCAAGCTAGGGCAGCACTCTCTACGGTATTTTCAAGAGGGTTTCCTACCCAATCAAGTATAGTTTGAGTAAGGGCTTTCTTCTTCCAAGTTGGAGTTTAAATCAAGGTCTACACCAAGATCAAGCTTCGATTCAAGGTTAGTACACCCTACTAACTTCCCCTAACAATAACCTAGTTTTTCTATGAACTATATGATTTTGCTACTATGTATTTCTCCCTTATGAAATGTATCATATTCACTAAATATAAACAAGGTGAGGAAAAATGTGTGGATGCATGGATGAGAGGTTGATTGAGGCGATGGGATGCCGAATGTATGGTGTATGAATGTGTGGTGTGAAGAATGGAAAATGGAGGATGGGCATTTTACCAATAATGAACATACCTTGATTCTTGGATGGAAAGTAGGCACTAAAAAGAAGAAGTTGCATGTTATGTGTTTGACAAAATGCCTAAACTAGGAATAAATGACATAAATGAAGAAAATGAAAGTAGACCTTATGCATGTGTTCTTATGAATGATGAACTATTCAAATGCCACGTAGATTACTCAAATTCCTATATGGTTATACTGTGGATTGAATTGCTATACACTACTCTTCATGTCATATTGTCATCATGATATTACAAGTGCTACACACACCACACATGCATGCATGAAACCGGGTTTTCCAAGATTGTAATTGTATATGATGAATCAAGAACATGACAAGGAGGTTGGTAGCCCAAGGAAGGGTGCTAGCCTCTGGCTCACAAGAGAAATGGAACAAGAACATGACAAGGAGGTTGGTAGCCTAAGGAAGGGTGCTAGCCTCTGGCTCACAAGTATACAAGTCAAGAACAAATCAAGACATGAAATACAAGACAAGACACGATACACATACATGATTTGACCGAGACACGAAAAAGGTTTCCGAGACATGAGTTTTACCGAGGTTTTTGCATTCATACACGCATGTCAAGATATGGCTATGTATCTTATGCTTTCACTATTGCTTTAAATAAATATCTTGTATTGCTCACTGTTGTTATGCTTTTGCTATTGTTATGGTTAGCTAGTAGTTTGTACTCGCTGAGTATTCCATGCTCAGCCGTACTTTTATGTCGGCAGGTACTGTGGATGTCCTCGACCCCGAGCCTTGGGTCGAGGAGGAGTATGTAGAGGAGAGGGAGCCACCTATCCCATGGCAGTCTCAGGAGGATAGGGACTTGGATGTGTGGCCATACCTCGACTACTGTTGAGAGGAGAGGGTTAGAGAGTTCCTTTTTGTATTTTGATAGGTGGGCATGTCCACCTTTACTTTGATTGTATTTGGTATATGTTAACTTGGAATACTATTTGGAGTTATAGAAGAAAAGAAAAAGTTGGCTTATGCTTCCGCACTTATGTTTAGTTTCCGCGCTCTGATTATCATTGTATTATATTATGTTTAGCCTCTTGCATTACAGGATGGTTTGACAGGTACACGTAGTCACCTCTAAAGTATCCCTTAGCTCCTAGGGGGTATTTTGGGGCGTGACAGAGGTGGTATCAGAGCTCTAGGCATTAGAGTCCCTAGGGTCGCATAGTACTAAAGACCATGATTGAACAAGGTATTAGAATCACTTTATAGAGTTGTATTCCAAGTATGGACTAGCAAGTTAGTCCTAGTCAAAGTAGGTTGAACTTCAACCGAACATAGAGTCCTACGCTAGGAACATGGATTGTATGTGATGCCATTGTTGTGTATACCATGTGTGCGTTAATTGTGTTATGCTTATTAAATATGTTTGATGAATATGTATTGAGTAAATTGCGAAAATTGTACTAAATGTGTATCCAAGTTAGACTCATGTTATATTGTCGTTCTCAGGAGAAATCATGAGACGCAATACCCGGGGTCGCGGGTACAACACGAGGGGCAATGGAGGTGATGCTCCATCGGGTGATGATCAACCCGGCTTTGCCCAAGCATTTGCATCCATAGCCGAGACTTTGGCTATGTTGGCGGCAAGGCAATCGGCCACTCCGCCTAATGCGGCACTTATACTGGCTCCTCCTAACCGAGCCCAAGCCGGGATAGAAGCTTTCCGGAGGATGAGGCCTCCAACTTTTTGTGGAAGCATTGATCCACTTGTCGCCAAGGGTTGGATTCGGCAACTTGAGAAGATATTCTCGGTATTAGCACCTACGGAAGTAGAGAGGGTCACATGGGCTGCCTTTATGCTTGAAGGCGAGGCCGAGCATTGGTGGAAGTCTGCACTTCGGAACCGAGAGTTGACCCGGCAAGGCCAAGAATGGACATGGGAGAATTCTTGGACGTTTTCTAGAAGAAGTACTTTCCGGTTGGGATGAAAGAAAAGAAAGAAATTGAATTTATTACCTTGGAGCAAGGTAATATGTCTGTAGCGGCTTACGAAGCCAAGTTCTCAGAGCTATCTCGATTTGCTCCACACATGATAGCTACCGAGGCTATGAAGGCCCGGAAATTCGAGAAGGGGTTGAAGGCCTACCTCAAGGATCGTGTCTCAATGTTCCGACATGAGACATATTCAGAAGTTGTGGACAAGGCATTGTTGGCCGAGTCGAACTCCGAAGAGTTCTTTAAGAGAAGAGGAATGGAGAAAGGACAGTCTAGTAGTTCAGGGGAGAAGAGAGCTAGGACTATGTCTTATCAGTCCGCAGGGCCGGCTCAGTCACAGAGGATGTACTCAGCACCACAGGCTCCCCGCCCTTTTGCTCCACCGGCTTTTCGCCCGGCTACCTCGTATGCTCCTCGCCCCGCAGTGACTTAGGCTACGGGTTATACTCCTCCCACTTATTCACATGATGTCTGCACCCTTTGTGGAAGGAGGCATCCAGTAGGGGAATGTCGGAAGGCTACAGGAGGCTGTTTTCATTGTGGCGACCAGGGCCACATGATTCGGGATTGTCCCCGACGTCGATTGCCAGCTCAGTCTTCGGGGAGCAGGCCCCCGATTAGGCAGACATCTCAGCCTAGCTCTTCTCAGGCTTCGAGGGCCTCACAGTCTACCCGGCCTCCTCGCCCAGCCACTCAGGGCCGAGTCTTCGCCCTATCGGAGAGAGACGCACGTGCATCCGACGATGTCGTGCAAGGTACGCAAAAAAATTCTAGAGTCTAAGTTGTGTAAATTTCTATGGTTTATTATGTGATTATTTATACTAAGGGTTACCTATGTATGATGCTTGTTGTTGTTTGAAATCTACTAATAGTAGCTACTTAATCGCACAGGCGCTTTATTAGTGAACGAGTGTCTCGCCCGAGTGTTGATCGACACAGGATCCACTCACTCCTTTGTGTCACCTAGTTTCGCGAAGGGATTTGTGACTGAGGCTATTCCGTTAGAGCGGGAGTTGACCATTGCACTCCACTCGGTAAGTCAGTTGACACGAACAAGATATTCAGAGATTGTGTGGTTCAAGTAGGGGAGAATGAACTAGTGGCCGATCTTATCATTTTGGATTTCCAAGATTTGGACTTGACGTCATTCTTGGTATGGATTGGTTGGCAAACCATCACGGGCATGTTGCGTGTTTTGAAAAGATGGTGAATTTCAAGCCGGAAGGGGGTAAGCCTTTTCACTTCCGAGGATTAAGAGAGAGGGACATTGCTCGCCTCGCAGCCTTGAGTATAGCACACCCAGAAGCATAAAACTCATCAGCTATTCCAGTTGTGAGTGAGTTCTTAGATGTGTTCCCGGAAGAACTTCCCGGATTACCTCCTGATAGAGAGATCGAATTCGCTATAGAGCTTGCTCCGGGTACCGCTCCGATTTCAAGGGCACCATATAGAATGGCCCCTATAGAGCTTGAAGAATTAAAGAAACAGATTGAGGAGTTACAACAACTTGGTTTCATCCAACCAAGTGTCTACCGTGGGGAGCTCCGGTTCTCTTTGTGAAGAAGAAAGACGGGTCGATGAGAATGTGTATAGACTACCGTCAATTGAACAAGGTAACTATCAAGAATCGTTATCCCTTACCAAGGATCGATGACTTGTTCGACCAACTGAAGGGAGCGAGATTTTTCTCCAAAATTGATCTTAGATCGGGGTATCATCAATTAAAGATCAAGGCGGAAGATGTTCCGAAGACGGCTTTCAGGACTCGGTATGGGCATTACGAGTTCCTTGTCATGCCTTTTGGGCTGACGAATGCACCGGCGGCATTCATGGATTTGATGACCGGGTGTTCCGATCTTACTTGGATCGATGCGTGATTGTATCATTGATGACATTTTGGTGTATTCCCAGACACGGGAAGATCACGCACGAGACCTCCGCCTTGCTCTGGAGATGTTGAGAGAGCATAGGCTATATGCCAAATTGGAGTAAGTGCGAGTTTTGGTTAGAGAATGTCACATTTCTTGGACACGTGGTGTCGGCCGAGGGCAATTTCTGTAGATCTAGCCAAGGTTGAGGCAGTCATGGGTTGGGAAGAGGCCCAAGAGCGTCACGGAGATACGTAGTTTCCTCGGATTGGCAGGCTACTACCGGAGATTTATGTAGGGATTCTCCAGTTTGAACTGCACCTCTCCCTACTTTACAAGGAAAATGCAAAGTTTAGTTGGAGTGACCGATGTGAAGTAGTTTCCAGAGTTAGAAACGCCTCACCACAGCCCCTGGTCCCTTACTGTGCCATCTGGACCTTGTTGGGTATGAGGTGTACAGTGATGCCTCGCATGTTGGACTCGGGTGTCCTAATGCAACACAAGAAATCATTGTGGGCCTATGCATGCTTATCAAGGCAGTTGAAAGAGCATGAAAAGAACTACCCCACTCACGACTTGGAGCTTGCAAGCGGCTTTCGTGTTTTGCACTTAAAATTTGGCGACATTATCTGTACGGTGGAGTTCTATGTGTACTAACCACAAGAGCCTCAAGTATCTCTTTTCCCAGAAAGAGCTAAACTTACGACAACGGCGTTGGATTGAGTTCTTAAAGAACGAGTGCACGATCCAATAGTCTCACCCGGGAAAAGCAAACTGGTGTGGTGGCAGTAAAACGCTTGAGTAGGAAACCATCGGGTTGTTGCTCACAATGTTGGTGCGGGAATGGAGACTGTTAGACGATTTGGCAAATCTGGACATCAGTTGAATGAGATTCTGTCCGCAGTCCTGTTTTGATCAAATGTTACGGTTCGGCCGTACCTTATAGATTTGATCAGGAGTACGGCCACGGATGCGACTTGTTGTCTTTTCGGATAAGGAAATTGCCACAGGTGTACGGGACTTCTCTCTCAATAGCCTGGTGCTATTTCATTCAAGGAAGACTTTGTGTCCCAGCCATGCAGACCTTCGAAGAGATCCTGGATCGGTGAAGCTCACCGGTTCAAAGTACACGTGCATCCTGGGGGTACGAAGATGTACCTCGGAACCTCAAGAGTCACTTTTTGGTGCGAAACATGAAGAGGGAGGTTTGGAGTATGTGGCACGGTTTGTTGGTGTGCCAACGTTAAAGCGTAGCATTTGAGACCGGCGGGTTTCTTTTTGCCAGTCTCTCCCTATTCCCGAGTGGAAATGGGAACATATCTCTATGGCCTTCATCGTGGGATTGCCGAAGACGGTCAAGAAGACCGATGCTATATGGGTAGTTTATTGAATAGACTCACGAATTCCGCTCATTTCCTTACCGTACCGGACTACATTCAACTCCAATCAGTTAGCGGAGCTATACATCAAGAAATAGTCCGATTGCATGGGTGCCAGTTGAGTATTGTGTCGATAGAGAACCCAAGATTCACATCCAGTTTTGGAAAGTTTTCAGGTGCAAATGGCTCCCGGTTAACTTTGCACAGCTTTCCACCCACAGACCGACTTGCAAACCGAGAGGTGTGAATCAGTGAGAAGAAGACATGCTCCGAGTTGTATGTTGGATTTTTTAAGGAAGTTGGGATGATCACCTACCTTAGGTGGAATTCGCCTACAATAACAAGTTATCAAGATCACGCAAGCATACAAATGGCACCTTTCTAAGCCTTATACGGAAGAAGTTGTAGGTCCCCCTTGATTGGGATGAAGTGGAGAAAGAAAGATTGGGGCCCCGAGTTGATTGAACGAACCGCGGATATGGTCCAAGCTTATACTGGAGAGGTTGAAGACCGCACATGACAGACCAGAAAGCTATGCCGACAACCAAAGGAGGATCTTTGATTCGAGTCGGTGAATTTTTTGTTTTTGTAAGGATTTCACCGACCAAAAGGTGTTTATGCGATTCGGGAAAGAGAGGCAAGCTTAGCCCGAGATAGTATGTGGGTCCGTTCGCGATCATTACTCGCAGTCGGTGAAGTTTTGCTTACCAGTGTTTTGCTTTGCCCGCTCACATGCGGCGGTCCACAACGTGTTTTCATATCGCCCATCTTCGAAGTACATCCCGGATCCTTCTCACGTCATCGAGCTTGATCCGGTTGGATTCGGAGGATCTCACTTTGGTTTGAGGAAAGCCGGTCATATTTCTGGATCGAAGAGACCAAGTACTTCGCAACAAGACGATTCAGCTAGTTCCGTGGCAATGGCAGCATTCACGCCTGGACGAAGAGGACTACATGGGAAAGTGAGGCCCGCAGTCAAGGCGAAGTACCCGAGTTGTTTGATGTTTTGGTATGACTTTAATTTTGTTTCGAATTGTTATGCGGAGTGGTTAAATTATAAAGCAGCGCATTGTCCAAAATTTCGAGGACGACAATTTTTAAGGGGGGGAGAATGTAGCACCCCGGACTTTTTTCATCTTAAGAAGGGCAATATCATAGCTAATTGGCCGTTTCGTAGGGTCAATAATAAATAAAAGGGGAAATCGGAAATTCCGAAACAGCAGAATGTTCGTTTCGAAAGAGGATCCAACGCAAGTGAATCGTCGAATCAGACGAGGGCGATCGTTGTCAACAAGATATGGTCAAACAGTACAGACCTACAGAGTACCGATCGCTCGGTCAGTCGCGATCGACGGTCCATTACGACGTCGGTAGCTATCGCTAACGGTCAGAAATTTTGTATGGGGAATTTCCAAGGAAGAGTGCGTTGTTTATACAG